>CM062349.1:42917820-43484319 GCA_031216105.1 Dalbergia cultrata | reverse complement strand
GGATAATAATTATTAGTTATTTAAAATTTAAAGGTGATATATTGATCCCTTTATATTGGTCTATACAATTTAAAAAATATAGTATAAATTTATATGAATGAATTTATTTAAATTTTTGAATTATAAATGACTAATAATTGACTTTCAAATACTAAAAAACTAATTTATCTCTAAATATATCTCTAAGTGATCAAAATGAGATTTTAGTCTTTGATTTATGTGTCAATGTCTTTTTGAATTAAATTTATGTATTAATGTTTAACATCGTATACAACATCTTTTTTACATATTATGCACTTATTTAATTATATACTGTTATAAAAATAAAAATACTTGTCTTCTTATAGTAATTAGTTCAAAAGTCATATATGTGGTGAGATGTAATTAATTGATAATATAAAATATTTTTATTTAATTATTAGCGTTTAGAAGGTACTCTATTGTACCCGTTAAGCCATGTTATAAATTTGTTTAAGTGTTTTATACCTTCGTTTAGTTGAATTTTTTTATTAATATGATTTTTTTTTCAAGTAGTGGATGTAAGAGTTAATTAACATAATTGATATACTAATATTTAATTGGATGATCGTATGAAAATTTGTTATATTGATAGTGTATGTAAATTAAATCATAAATATTATATGAGTGTGATTTTGATTCATCGACACTATAAATATTTAATTAATATATTTCATTTGTATGATTTTTCAAATAATGAATAAGAGAGTCAACTATTATAACTACTATATCAGTATATAATTAGATGATTATATAAAAAATATTTACATTTTTTGTGTATGAAAATTAAATCTATATTTTATTAATAGGTAGAATAGATATTGTAAATTATAATATTTTTCCTAAACTAATCAATGAAATAGAATGGAGGGAATAAGACTTGTACAATATAAATATCTATAGAGTATATATGTACAACGTAGATATACAACGTCTATTTACAGTGCAGGTTAAACAAAAACATGATAGAATATTAAAATTTTGCACATAGTCACAAATAAGCATCTATGATTTAGAACAGGGCTATGATAAAATTTCAGACACAAGATAAAGGTCCTAACTTGGCCGCGTCATATTATAAGAAATAAGTCTAAAATATTTAATGTTATTAAAATAATTTAAAAAATTTGGGTGACATTTAGCCCTCGAATATACTCGTTTTCGCACCTTATCAAATTAGATATTAATAAAAATTCACAACACTTAAAGTATTGATATCAATTTTCATGTACTTGGAGTATTTTATTTATCAAGAGAAAATAGTATAATATTTTATATTATCAGTTAACATAAATGGAAAAAAAATTAAATCAAAATAGATAATTACTATAAGCATTAATTTTGATATATTGTGAATATAATTTTTTTTATATAAACATCTAATTATATATTGATATATAAATGAAAAATAATTGATTCACTATTCACGGCCTAAAAGTATTAGAAATACAAACATATGATTATTAGATGGTAGTTGTTACCAACCATTACCTAGATGCGGGAATCTAAATAGTAGCCTAGGGTGTTGAAGGAACAAGCTACTTTGGCCCTAAGACTTGGTGTGTTCAGACCTTGGAGCCCGCTCGTCACACCCTAGTGGCCATTCATAAGAACCCTGATCTCAGGACTTTCCGAGAAAGGAGGACACAAAGGATGATACCCCAATGTCACTTCCGAGGGTCTACCAAAGTGAACAAGGGAGACGCAGAGGCTGGAATGAGAGCGAACTGAGTGCATAAGTACTAGTGAACAAGGATCACTAGTACAAATTATTGAAGGACGCTCTAACAGTATTTTGTACAATTCATAAGCTTAGCCCTAAGATAATCTATTTTACGTGTATTCAACTAGTATAAATAGGAAAAGAAAATTATGACGTGAATAAGTAATTTCATCCAATTGTTCATTTTTCTTTTATCACACCCTTGGTGACTTGGGTATTAGTGTCTCTTTGCAGATACCCAACATAGAAAACATAATAAAAATATAATAATAATTGCTTATAAATGTTATAAAAAAAATTAAAAAATTAGATAACATTTATTGTCACTCCCTTTTATCTATCGCCACTTTCATTTATTTAATTTTTATTTAGTTTACCTATAATATCCTTTTTATTCTCTTTTATAGTAAAACATTTTCCAGGATTACTTCTACTTTTAATGAACCTCAGTATTATTAACATTTTAAAATATTTTTTAATATGCCATTACATTTGTTTTTGTAATTTTTTTACTTCATAAAAAATTTCAATTTTTTATCATTCTGTTACGGCACATATTAAAATTTAATTTCTCACATTAAAATAAAAAATATAATTATGTCTTAAAATAATAATCCCACGTGACCTCTTTTTAGTATAACAATAATTTTATACTTTTCTATTTTATACAACATATAATATATATTTTTTGTCTAATATTGTGCATAAATATCATGAGAAATGAAAATAAATTATATATGTTGGATGTACAATTATACATACATACTCAATATTCAACCATATATTATATCTACAGAATTTACTCTAAATTAAATAAACATACATTATACAAATATTTGTGATATTGATCTCTTAATTTAAATTTATTTCTTAAATTTTAAGGTAACAAAATATATATTAATTATATATTAAAAATTAACACATTTTGGTTATATATTAAATCTCTTCACTGAATCTCTTCTTAAATACATATCTCTTAAAATACACATGCGATCAATGATATTTACTCTAAATATTATTAGTTATAATTAATTTATTTATCTCTTCGTTGGTTTTTTTTTTCAAATCTAAATACATATGCCATGGATGATTTTTTTTTTCAATATACATATTAATCGATCGAGTTATATATTAAGCCACGAGATATGGGCCAGTAGTAAGGGATTTGGATAATTTACATAAGGTCATAAGTCCAAATTTCATCACCATCAATATACCAAGAAATCGAGTTATATATGAGAATCTGATTGAAAATTTAGTGAAGTTATATAGACCTAAAAATTAATTAAATCTTATTTTTGATATCTAACTAATGTGCATTTTGTTACCTTCAGTATTAAGAAATAAATTTAAATGAAGAGATTAATATCACAAATATTAGTACAAGTATGTTTATAGTTTAATATTAGATTAAATCATGCAAACATACAATATGGTTAAATCCTGAGTATGCATGTACAATTGTATATCCAGCATATACAATTTATTTTCATTTCTCATGATATTTATATACAATATTCAAATAAAAAAAACAAAGTATTGTATATTTTGTAAAATAAAAAGTATAAAAATATTGTTATCCTGAAAAAGGTCATATGGTGTTAACAGTTTAAGACATAACTATTTTTTATTTTAATGAGAGAAATTAAATTTAATACGTTCCATGAAAGAACGAGTAAAAATGGAAATATTTTACAAAGTGAAAAAAATTTGCAAAAACAAATGTAGTAGTATATTAAAAAGACATTTTAAAAAGTTGATAATGTAAGGTTTATTAAAGTTAAAAGTGATAATAAATAATATTTTAATTACAAAAGAAAATAAAAAGGTGTCATAGGCAAATTAAATAAAGTTGAGTGAATGAGAATAACGATATACAAATGAAAGTGATAATGGTCAATATAAAAAATTAAAACAAAAAATAAAAAGCAAAACAAATGCAATAGTTTCTGCACTTACCAATTGTTTAATATTTATTTTCAATGACAGTAAACTATCTATCTTTTTAATTGGAAAAAAGTGAGAAAAAAAAGGTAAAAAGAAAGGTATACAATGAGAAGCATTTTTTTAAAAATAATTTTTCTTATACTCTTATAAGATTTAACCATAGCGTGATATTTTATAATTATTTATAGTTAAAATTACATAATATGTTTTAATAATTAAATTTATTAAATATGTAAAAAAAACAATAACAGGGCGTTTGGAAACCCCTAGAATTCAATTCCATCAAGGAATTGAATTGAATTTTATCGTTTGGAAGCAACTTAAGTGGAGGAATTGAATTCCCATAAGAATTGAAATCCAACAAAACTAAGGAATTAAAATCAGACCCAAAAGGGTGCGATTTGGTATGGGAATTGAATTCCAACAAATGAAAATACCAAAATAACCTCACTTAAATATAATGTTTTATTCATAACCTATTAATGAAGGATAAAATAGTAAAAACAATTAAATTAGTTCATTTTTAGATCCATTCCAAACGAAGTAATTGAATTGAATTCTTTAATTTACTGATTCATTCCAAACATAAGAATTCAATTCAATTTTTTATGGAATTCAATTCCTAATAGAATTCAATTCAATTCCATTTCATTAAAGGTTTCCAAACACCGTGTAATTCAATCAAAACCACTAAACTGAAAAAGGTGCCAATATCAAAGGAGAAAGAAAGAAAAGTTGAAAAAAAACATAAAATAGTTCAAGATTGTAGGAGACTACAGGACAAGCACCGCTCGATCAACTTGTTCCAACAGGGGTCGTCAACCCGGTTCTTGTAACACGTGTACGGTTTGATTCGTTCTAATTGCCACGCGAAACCTGGGACCCAGGTCATCCATCCCCTGACTCTAGTTTGAAAAAAAAAAAAAAAAAACGTACAGAGTCTCCCTTATAACTTAACCATGGTTAAGTGACGCCGCTTTAGCCTAATCTTTTAATGCAAATCCTACTCAATTTATTTTCAAATAAATACTCTCTCTCTCTCTCTCTCTCTCTCTCTCTCTCTGTTTCTGTCTGTTTCTCTCTCTCTCTCTTTCATACACACAGCTCGCCAGCTGCTTCGCCCCACCCCACATCGCCGCCTTATAAGACCGTCGTACACACTCTCACACCGCCCAGAATGTTGAATCGCTGTCTCATTGCAACCACAAGCTGCTTTCTTCTGTCAAAACACAAACCCAAGTCATATCTCCACTTCTAAGGAAGAAAAAACAAACGGTGAAGAAACATCATTATTTTATCACAAGGTCGTCGTAGGTAGTGATCCTTGTGGTTACGTTCATCTCGCAGAAAAAGGTGAGCTTTCGGTTTCTCAGTAAAACTCAAGAGAGTACATGTTTGATTGTCATTGAATTGATTGAGCAGCTATGACGGAGCTTCTGCATAATCCTCCTTCACCAATGGCACTTTCCGGCGAAGCCACCACCTTCTCTTCTTCTGCCTTAGACTTAGAAACCGCACCTCAACCCGCACCCCACAAAAAGAAGCGAAGCCTTCCCGGAATGCCAGGTACATTAATTAGTTATCACTAGCATACACCACTTTCAGTTTATCCATAACCACAAAGACTAAATTAGTTTATTAGTATCTTAATTGCTTTTAGCCTTTTCAACTAAGGTGTCTTAATATAAAAAATTAACTCCAGGTTCTGTCACTTTACCAGTGCTATTGAATAATGTTTTATGTTATATTTTGGATTTTTCTTTTTTTGCTTTTTCAGATCCGGATGCTGAGGTGGTTGCTTTATCGCCGAAGACACTGTTGGCGACGAACCGTTTCGTGTGCGAGATCTGCAACAAAGGGTTCCAGAGGGACCAGAACCTGCAGCTTCACCGGCGAGGCCACAACCTTCCATGGAAGCTCCGGCAGCGATCCACCACGGAGGTTCGGAAGAAGGTGTACGTGTGCCCCGAACCTACCTGCGTGCACCACAACCCAGCCAGGGCGCTTGGGGACCTCACCGGGATCAAGAAGCACTTTTGCAGAAAGCACGGCGAGAAGAAGCTCAAATGCGAGCGTTGCTCCAAGAAATACGCCGTACGTTCCGATTGGAAGGCCCACATGAAGACCTGCGGAACCAGAGAGTACAGATGCGGTTGCGGCACCTTGTTCTCCAGGTTTTCCAATATTTTCCTCAAAATCATTCATTAAATTCCGTTCATTCTTTTCTTTTCTGATTCTGATATTGTTGCATCGTGTGTTGTGGAAACTAAAAAAGGAGGGATAGCTTTGTATCGCACAGAGCTTTTTGCGATGCCTTAGCGGAAGAGAGTGCCAGGAACCAAACCCTAGGCACTGGCAAGGATGGTGTGGCGGCGGCGGCTGTGGCTTCTTCTTCTTCACCGCCGCCACCGCCGCTGACTCCGTCGACAACGGTGGTGTCTCCGACTCTATCCATTCAGAGCTCAGGTATAGTTCATTGCTTTGCTTCGGTTGAATAGTAGTGGTTGAACGTCGTCGTTTTCTGTTTGTACCATTCCGCGGGTCAAAGCTGTTGTGAATTTTTTTTGAAACGTTTTCCTTAACATTCAGCTTAGCCAGAATTTTAAATTAATATAATTCAATGAGCTATTAAGAGGCATGACGCACACGTCATTTAAACTCGAGGGATGCGTTTTTTGTTTGTCTTGTACCGATGCATGCGGTTCCTTTCTTTGTTTTTTCTGTTTGTTTTTGTTTTTAATTCATTGCTTGTTTTACTCGTTTCTTTCGGAAACTGACACTTGAAGGCTGAAGCAGCAGCGACTACTAGTGACTGGTGCCAAACCCAGTGATAATATGTCGGTGTGTATGATGGAGGTGCTTGGCTTGATTTTAATAGGGTGGAGCTGTTATGATTATGGACTATAAAATGAACCTAGAGAGGGAATAAAAGAAAGGGAGAGATTAACAGCCAAAAAAGCCTCCATAATTGGTCCCCTTTTTGCTCTATTCGATATCTCCGCACTTAATTTCAAGATTTGCCGGTCTGGACATGGGCCATTGTCTCCAAATATATAATTTACTGAAGCAAGTATAGGTAGTTAAGGGGTAGAAAATGAGTAAAAACTTTAATGGAAGAGTTACGCATGTGGCCCATCAAAGAAAATTTATGCTTAATCCATTTCCCATATATTCGTTAGATGTAATTTATAAAAATAATTTTATTGATGTACAATAAGGTTATAGTTATAGTCATCTAACGTAATTAAGTGTGTTTTGTTCTCTATTTTTAAAATTGATTCTAGATAGAATTGATTTTGTTATAATTGATTTTGAAATAAAAAGATTTATGTTCGATAGTTTGATTTTAAAATCAATTTTAACAAAAATTAAAAGAATAAAAAATCTGGAAGTAATGGTTTTTCACTTATACTAGAATTGATTTTAAAGTCAAAATCAATTTTGAGATTATATTTCAATGTAAAAACCAAAAAAGATAGAAAATGTGCAAAATCAACCTTGGACTTTCAAAATCAATTATGAAGAGTGTAAACGGTCTTCCAAACATGCCATTAAGTGGATTATGATGGAAGTGAGTTGCAGAACTATTTTCCAATGATGTGTATGTATATAGCTTTGCAGCTTGTCCTAGTTCCTAGTTCTGATTTTTATGTTGGTTATTGTCTTTTTGCTTTCTTGACTTTTAGAAATAATTGCGGAAAACGGAACGAGGCTGTCGCCGCCGTCTTCGAACGCAACGTGTGTTGTGAACGCTGTAACAACCGGCACACCTTCCAGTTACACTGCTCGTGGCAATGTTTTCCCGAGTGTGTTGGCATCCTCAGCCACCGCAGCACCACCTTCCCAAGCACCGTCAACATCCTCATTCCCCAACCTCACCGCTGCTATCGCTGCCATAGAACCCACATCCCTTACCCTCTCCACACCACTCTATCTCTCCACCAACGACCCTTCCTCCCTACAAGACCATTGCCACCACTACGCTGCATGCCCACAAGTACCAGCATTGTCAGCCACTGCATTGCTCCAGAAGGCAGCTCAAATGGGTGCCGCTGCATCCAATGCATCATCATTGCTCCGAGGTTTAGGTTTGTCATCATCCTCCACGGGACAAGATGACAGCATTAATGACTCAACAACACAATGGAACCGCCATGTGATCAAGCAAGAGAATCTGACTCTGGCAGATCATAACCTTGGGCTTGGTCTTGCAGATGTGGGAATAATGGGGTCCCCTACTCCCCCATTTGGTGGTAATCAGCCCATGACCCGTGATCTTCTTGGTCTTGGCATCGGTGGCAGTGGTGGCGGTGCCAGCAGGGGTGGTCTTTCTGCTTTGCTAACCTCTTTTGGAGGGAGCTTCGATTCATCCGGAGATGGTGGATTTCGCCAGTAGAAAAAACTGCAAAGTAGTTATCACATTACATTAGAGGCAGAAGCGCCACGAGTTAGTGTTCCTGTGGCCCCGCACTTTTTTGTGACGGGTAATTAATCAGCCATCTCTGTTGTATATTCTTGGCATCATTTGAGCTTTGCTAGCTGGTAGCCAGACAATGATTAGGATAAAGTCACAATCTCACATGTGGTGTATATACATAAACCGCTTTTTGAATATTTATATAAATATTGTCTAAATGTTTTTAGCTTTTGCCTTTTTTTTTTGTGCTAATAAGTTTATTGTTGCTTTCTTTGTTTGTGGGAAGATCAAAGAACAATAAAGTTGTAGAGAAATGAGAATGTGATGCTGTGACTATTAACAAAAGCTGCTCGCTAAGAATTGCAATTTGTTGCGTAGTGATGCTCGCGCAGTTTCTTCTTTTATTCATTTGTTGTGTTCCGTTCCCATCACACATCTGTGCTGTGCATATTCGAAAAAGAACTGTTTTAATTTGTATCTGCATCCAAGTCTTTTTTTAATCAACAATTTCATAATTTTTTTTGCAAATATTATGTTTAATTACAGTATTTAAATGTGCTTTTTCTTTAAAAAGTAAGAAATATATGATGAAGATATCGATCCTATAAAAAACTTGTGACTGTGTGCGCAGCTTCAAAGAAATATTGCTTACAAGCAATTTTTTTTTGTAGTAAGTCGATCATATATAAATGTCATTAGTTTATACCACTGTAAATTAAGAATTATACACAATGATATATAATCATTCGAAGAAGACTGTTAGAATTGATATTTCGCGTTATTTCAAGATTTTTTTTCACACATTTTAATTTAAATAATAAGTCTTGAGCTTTTTAAAAAAGGTGATAATGTCATGTTAACGTAAGATTTTTTAATAGGGTATATTATTTAAAATATAAAGTTGTCTTAGAAAAAAACAATAATTTTTCATCTTAAAAAATGAATAACCTTTGAAAAAAAAAAATCTGAACTGGGTGGTTCCAGGGTCAAACTTGGATTGTTGGCATCATTATTGCTTTGGGAATGAATTACGATAAGACGCCGGTGGCGGTAGTCAAACGTGGAGCGGGTCCGGCCCTCTCCTCTTGCTCCTGCGCTAGTCTTAGTCAGACACTAACACCAAAACTTCTCATAAAACATTTAATGCACGTAGCTGGCAGCCAGACGCTTTTCGACAGAGCTGGATATGCGGTGGTGAGTGACCACCATTGTGTGACATAGATGGCTACAAAGGTTATTTTCTTTTCTTTTTTCTTCAACCTTTACTCCACCTTAGATTTCTAATACCAGTACATATGTGAGACATTAAAGCGCAATTACTAATGACATCCTACGAAATGAGATGGGCCATTTTTAGACTTCTAGCTGTAAGTTTCGATTGGATTGAAGTTTCATGTTCATCCTGAATTCCCACCAACTAAATCAATTTTGCGGCATACGTTTATTTAGAAAATACTAAGTATCATTCATGAAAACTAATAAAGTTTACACCAAGCAAAATCAAGTAACAGCAGAGACAAGCACCAAAATTAGAGCCAAACCAAAATAGGCTTTGTTGGCCCATGTAAAAGCGATACTCCAAATAGTCAAATGTGGCAAATCAAAGAAGTATTGAAACTCGTATTTGGAGAACTGTCGGCTTGGTTCAATGCGTCACCCAACTTCAAATTGTCGTCCGTGTATTATGATTATGTTACACAGCTAAGTAAGTGCAAAAAAGTCGCAACATTTACCAAAAAGAATAAAAGAAATTTCATATACAACTTAGACGATATTGTTGAATTAGTTTATTTATATTTAGCATATTTTATAAGGTTTTCAAGAAAGGCCTTTTTAAAACAAAAATATTTCTTTAAAAATAATTAAAAAAATTATGCTCCAAGGATTAACTTTTTTAAATTTAATAAAGGAACAGAAAAAAAATCCTCATTGAAAGATCGGTGCTCTCTTTAGATACTTCTATCAAATAGGCCAGATTAATTGGATTCCTAATAATAGGGTTTGAATATCAGTGATTCCGTTGGGAAAAAAAAAATAAATAAACTTCATTGAGTGAATGTTAAATTAGGATGATGTAGGCGATGACGAATCTTCAAGATTTTTAAGGGGGGCCAAAAGTTGTACATGCAAATCAGATTAATGATGATCGTTAAATTAAAATTAATTATATGTTATATATATAAATCTTGGAGTGTATAAAATGAGAGAAAATGTCTTTTCATGATAGGTGAAAGGAAAAAATCATCCTCATTAATTAAAATATACAAAGATGATTAAATTTAAAACTTATTTAAAAGTCACATTAAAGTCACATAGTTCTATGTTTAAATTTTGACCATTTATATACAAACTAATAGATAAAATTTGTTCATGTCACTCTCTTTCAATTAATCACCCATTTTACTTAATATATATTTTTGTAAATTTTAAAACAAAGTACCAACACAAAGAAATAATTTTAAAGAGAAGAACTAAAAAAATACCTTAATTATAATATTACTCTTTGCCCTTTTAATAACTTGCAATTATTAACGATTGAATCAAAATTTAAACTTTCAACAATATCTTTTCTAGAGTGTATGTATTGGTATGAGAGGAGAAATAGATTATGTTTTTTTAAATAAACTATAAATGTAACTTTATCATTAAACTCTATATATAAAATTGTACATAAATATTTTGTGTGAAAAATTCTCTCTCATTTTTACTCGATATCCAACACACCCTTTAGAACGCACTAGCACTCCTTGTACACATGTTAATTCTTTTAGAAAATATTTTTTTGTGGTTCTGTTTTGTGGTGGTGGGCATTTACTTTTTTGTTCTGATCAGTATTTCGGGATCTGAGGAGTCTATTTATAAAGTTGGGGATTTTTCTTATATCCTCCCATGAGGAAATGTGATTCTTCCTCCGCATGCATTTTTTACCATCCAAAGAGTTTTTAAAGTTGTGTAAGAAGTGGGCTCCACCAGAATTGAACGGTGTTATTGTTGTGTGAAGGTAAGAATTTTCTTCCTCCTTGAGCAGGAAAGAACTTCTCGTTAATTGGAGCTCGAATTACTGTAGTTCCAAACCTTTTCATGCACGTGTGCTTTTTTCGTTGTCAGGCCTTTTTGGTCAGGATTCATTCGCCTATGTTTTTGGGTAAGAGGTTCATATAAATTCAGTGCTTCAAGCTTCAGGGCCGATCCAGTCCATGTTTGGGGCTTTGCCTTGAGTCCAACTTCCGGGCCTTGTGACCTTTTTTCTTTCTTTTAGCCCTCCAGACAAAGTTGTTGACTACTTGTATTTTTGACCAAAGAAGAGATTAAAGAAAATAAGAAATACTAAAAAAATGAATTAGAAAAGTAAATCTCCTGTCTCAATTTTTTAATAATTATTTTATTTTAAATTAGTGATTTGAAATTAAAAACAATAATTTAAGTCTATTTATGTTATATAATAAAAATAAAACTAAAATAAGTACAATAACAAATTGAAATATTAACTTTCAAGCAGCTATAACAATAGATAAAGGGAATTGTCAATAATAACTATTTTTTTGGTGCACAAATTTTCTATTTTCAAAAATACCATTAGTCTATCGAAAGTTGGAGAAGTTACAAACAACAAAATAAAAGAAATTACAAAAAACTTAACATGAAAAATGTGGATTAATAGTCATGCAAGTGCCTATCAATCCACTAGTATATTATAAGAGAAATTATGGGTTGTATTTCAAAAGCTATATTATCCTTTTAATAAGTTCTTTTAAAATTTTCCATTTAAGAATTTATGTTTTCTCAAAATCTCAAAACCATGTTCCATTAAAAATAAAGAGATTTTTTAAAATAACTTTATTTTCAACATCCTTTACACTATATTTCTTTTTTTTTTTTAACTTTATATTATATTTCTAATAAAACATAAGAAATATGGTGTATATGACTTTTTATATTTACTTTCTTATATTAAATAAATTGGCTATATATTAAATTTTTAAGTGATATTGATACTCAGTGGTTGATCTCACAACCTACTGACTCTGGTTGTCTTTCACACCTTTAGGTAGGTGGTATCATGTTCAATCCCCTAGAAATAATTTAAAACTTTAATGCATTTGTTAAAGGTTTAATTAATTTGCTAGTCCCTATAGTTTCACCGAATTTTCAATTGGGTCCTTACATTTTAAAAGTTTTCAATTAGGTCCCTATATTGTATAAAATTTTTCAATTGAGTCATTACCGTTAACCACCGTTAAAAAAAAGAATATTCCTAGCATATTCCTTCTACATCATCCATCCTCCATTCCCACCACCCACCACCGCTGTAAAGCCAGAGCCACACACGGAGCCCCTTCCCTGCATTCATCATAATCATTAATAACTATTCTTCCACCCATACTCAAACACATTATCAAATCCAATCAAAATCACAAACAATATCAAATCACAAACCAAAAATAAACTAGAATCAAGCACAAATCCGAGTTTTCCAACAACAAAAATCAAATAAATTTACATTGCAAAAAAAAAAAAAAAAAAATCTCAGCCATTATCCTCCATGAACCATTTTCAATATCAACATCTTCGAACATCTCAAACACAGCCATAAAAACCTATAAACCAAACAAACAAAGCTACAGCCAAATCAAACCCAAACCTTTCAAACTTTTTTTTTAAACAATGTAGAATCAGAAGGGAAGAAGGGGGTCAACGAGCTTGTCCCTGCCGATGAGCTTCGCGTTCCCTAACAAGAGAAACCGACACCACTACACAGAAAAACCGTCGTCCACCAAATCCAAGGCGCCTAGATCGAACACCTCGTCAGGGCGTAGTTGGAGGACCAGCGTGGGGATCTTGATCTTCGGCCTCTTGTAATCACCAGGTAACAATGTATGAGGTTGTTGTTGATGGAGTTGTTGTTGGGGGTTGTAACAGTCAAGATCATTATTGGAGTTTCAGATAGGAGAGGAGAAGAATAGTGGGGTGGTGCGGTGAAGTGGGAGTTTAGGGAAGCAAGAGGAAGAGAGAGGGAGTTGGTAGACTTCCCAGAGTTCCACCACGAAGAGAGAGAGGAAGGGGTTTGATGACGATGATGTTTATTTTGGGGGTTTTGGTTTGGTTGTGCGATTGATTGAGGGTTTGATGTACGAAAAGTCATCAGAAGGCATACCTTTGTATTCTTTCAACATGGACAGGCAGACAATGGGAATTCCTCGGGCAGCATTTGATTCTCCATGACAAATGAATTCTTTTGGTCTCAGTTCATCTTCCATGCATTGGTTCAATCCAGTCAATTTTGGCAAGTTCAGTTCCAGCACCAAAGCTTGTTTCGGGTTCTTTTAGCATTAGGAATGGTCCCAAACAGTTCTATCGAGTTGTACATGAGCCAGATGGCAGGGAAAACGGGACAGCCTATGTTATTTTGGGGGAGTTATTAATGATTATGATGACTGTAAGGAAGGGCTCTGTGTGTGGCTCTGGCTCTACAGCGGTGGTGGGTGGTTGAAATGGAGGCTAGATGATATAAAAGCAATATGCTAGGAATATTTCTTTTTGTTGTAACCGTGGTTAATGACAGGGATTCAATTGAAATTTTTATACAATATAGAGATTCAATTAAAAATTTTTAAAATGTAGGGACCCAATTAAAAATTTGGTGAAACTATAGAGACTGACGGATTAATTAAACCTTTGTTAAAAAAGGAAAGTGATATTGGTACCTCAAATAGGTGATACTAAACATATATTGCATAGATAATATAAACATATAACTTGCACTTTCATGTGATACTAAATTTATACAAGGGTGATTAAATATATAAATTGCACTAAATTAGATATTTTATTTACCATTTGATTAATAAAATAATATGAATTTTATAACGTCTTTACATGTTTGCCACAAGTTCATACTAAAATTCAATTTAAAACAATTATACTCACATTGCAAAATACATTAGCCATATAATAACTTGCTTACTAATAAGGATAGTTCAAAATGAGTAATATCAAACATACATTGTACAAATGATATAAACATATAAATTATTGGATAATAATTAATACACCTTATGATTATTAACAAAAATTTTATGGATTTAATGGCCATATAAATAATAAGTAAATTCAAAAGATATTTCCAAATATTTTTATAATTATAAGATTATGTCAAATTAAATCAATAAATTTATCATATAAATATATTCCATATGTAAATTTAACTTATATAATCTAGAAATGTACGGGTAAAATCTATTACTATGAAATAAAAAATATAAATAATTAAAAATATATTTATAAAAATTAAATCTTAATATTTTTTAAATAATTCCCAAATTCGTTTCAGCTAAAGAGCATGTCTTGTCTTTCCTTTTCAGTTTTTCTTTTCTTACTGGCCATCTGCCTCTGCTTATTGCTGCTTGTTGAAGCAGTGAAGCGGGAATTTAGAGAGAGAGAGAGAGAGAGAACAGTTCTAACCTTTTTTTTTTTCTTTTAATATCGTCTATGGTTAGGGAATTAGGGTTTAATCTTGGTTACGCTTCTGCCCTGTTCTGCATACAATTATACCTCAGCTGTAAGTCCTTTTCCATCGAATCATAACTTTTTTTTTTTTTAAATTTCTGGCATCGATTCTCACAACGATTTCTTTGATCGAACATTTTTTGGCGCTGGTTGAATTTTGTTGTCCGATACAAATTCTGGAAATTAAATTCAGCTACAACCAATATTCCTTCGTTGTCCATCTCATTTTGTTCTATGATTTCTTTGATTGTTTGTTGCAATGCCACCCACTTACTTCTCCAGACTCGGAACCGCAATTCAAAGTTCAATTGTAGGAACCAAAGACTCTGTTGGTGATGTTCTGATTGGACAAGGGAAGTTGTGGTTTGGGATTTTCAAGTTTTCTCATTCTGGATCCCATCAATTTTCAGCTTGCAGCGAGTTTCTGAGTAAGACAATGGCTTCTCGCTTAACCAGAGCTGTAGCTGGTCAATTCTCCTTAGCTAAGTTAACTTTGAGGCATCATCACCATTTGCTGTCTTTAAAGAATATAAGTAATCCATGTTCAAGGACAAGTTTGGAGAATGGCTGCAAAGTGAGCATGAATTTGAAAAACAATCAACAACCCAGTAATCGTGAAATTTATAGATATTTTATTTATAATGCTGCAAGGACTTTGCACAGTTCTTATCTCTGCACAGAGTTGGGGTCTAGAGATTTGCATAGCTCATCATCATGTTCTTCTGCTGGGCCTGCTCGTGATGTACTTTTTCACACTTGTGCTTGTGAGGAGCGTTTGACAAATTCTGCTGATTCATCTGAAAAGTACGTTCTTTTCCCCTTCATATGACATGTATGTGAAAAAAAGATAAAAAAAAAAGGAATTTTCTACATTTAAATTAGTGATTCAAATATCATGGTGCTGTTGTGTATACCATGTAGAAAATCTGTTGTAATGATAATTGTGTCACATTTTGATTGCTTGTGATTGTATTTGCCTGAGGACGTTGTAAAAGGATTGATGAATGACGATATCTTGATCACATGGACTTTAACTAGTGCTATTTTGCGGGAAAAAATATTCTAGGATCCATAATTAAATGTAAAGGTCCACTGAAATTTTTAGCATTAATATTTTAAAAGTTCTGAGGATTGAGAATTATTGGATATTGGCATTTTACTGGTCCAGTTTTGGAAATATAAACGGGGGCATTCTGATATCAAAAATAGGGGGACAATGCAGCACCCTCTCTCAACTTTGGCGCTTTGGTAAATTAATATATTCATCAATTTTTAATTTTGCATATCCTTTTGAGTTCTGACATTTTCAATCTTTAAATATTCCTCAATAACTAATTTATGCTCAAGCTCAAAGGAATAGCCAATTTTTTTACCTTTTGTTTCCTTTTTTATTATTATTTTTTCAAAAACAAATGGAAAATAATGAATGGAATGGAGATTCAAAAGTTTTAAGTTGAAGATGTGTCGAATATGAGCTGACTAAAGATATTTTTGACTCTAGATCAGCATCCAACATGTGCATGCTATATAAGTTATATCTAACAACATATGGAAGCTATATGTTGCAGTTAAAAATACACAGTGGATTTGTTGTCTTGTTGCTGATATTACATGGTTGGATGTTAACTGCAGGAAAACTGCTTCAGACAAAACCCTTAAGTTAATATCAGGATCATGCTACTTGCCCCATCCTGATAAAGAAGAAACTGGGGGAGAAGATGCACATTTTATATGCTCTGAGGAACAATGTATAGGAGTTGCAGATGGTGTCGGCGGCTGGGCTGATCTTGATATTGATGCTGGACAGTATTCTCGCGAGCTTATGTCCAATTCCGTGGATGCTATTCAGCAGGAGCCAAAAGGTTCAATTGACCCAGCTAGGGTGCTGGAAAAAGCACACTTGCATACAAAAGCTAAGGGTTCCTCCACAGCATGCATCATTGCTCTTACTGATCAGGTTACCTTCACCTTTGTGTGATAGTATTGCTGTTGCAATTATTTGAATTCGATGGAAAAGGAGAAAAATAGACTGAATTATTATTTTTAATTGTGATGCTGAATAAGGAGAGATAATATATTTAAGTTGTGAGACTGTGTGATTGTCATTCTATGATGTAAAGAACTGACCTAATATTCCTTATATACTATTAATATAGTTCACATTCAATTGTTATTTATCTAAAAGCTCCTCTTAAATTTTTCTAGGTCAAGTACATGCTTAACACAACACTAATCCTTATATCCAACAATTGTAATAGCTCCAGTCTTGTCACCCTTGCTTTATTGTGCATTAATGTTTAAACATGTTGACATGCTGATAGCAATAGCAGTGACATGACAAACTATATTTCTTGCGTCTGTTTTCTGGCTATTTTCAGTGTCATTATTTTTTTATTTATTTTATAATGAGATGGTTGTCTGGTGAATGATGATTGATTTAAGCCCTTGCACGCAGCCTGTTTCCCTTATTTTGGGGTGAATTTGGTAGGGGTTGAATGATATAAAACCCGCCTCCCAAAGTGATTTCTGCCATTTATAGTGACATAATTTTGTAAATAATTAGTTCTAGTTTATTATCTCACAATCCTGAAAGAGGTCTCTATTTGGTTGAGTATTTTTTTTTCGGTCAACTTATATTCATTATTTGTGTTACTTTTACAGGGGCTCCATGCTATTAATTTGGGAGACAGTGGGTTTATGGTGGTCCGTGATGGGTGCACCATATTTCGGTCCCCAGTGCAGCAACATAATTTCAATTTCACCTATCAGCTTGAAAGTGGAAATAATGGAGATTTACCGAGTTCTGGTCAGGTAAGATGCATAAGATAATGTGCCTACATTGGCTAATGAAACATCATTCCGTTGTCTCTTAATGATAAATATCATATGGTTTGCCAGTGATGCTGTAATTTTCTAATGACTTTGGTTATTGTTGTTTTGCATTGCCATTTATATTGAGCAGCAGTGCATATGATTGCATACTGTTGTGATTTGGTTTAAATTTTTGAAGGAAGAATTCTTGACAATTTGAGCTGTGCGTTGTTGTCAAAGTCATTTATTTGTAGTTGTATTTGTTTTAATTAGGCTTAATTAAGTTTTTAATTCCTGCATTTTCAGGAAGTTGTCATTTTAGTACTTACTTAAAGTTTTGCAGTTCTCCTTTTAATTTACTATCCGTGTTCAACATAGTCCCTGCAGTAAATTGTCATCTAAATAAATTGGACTATTAAGTATTATGATCTCCGCTTAGATATGTTAGCTCCTATCAGCTGCAAGTGAGATGTGTAATTGCCAAGTCAGACACAACATGAACGTAGCCAGTTCATAGCCTCGTGGCACTTAATATTCTACTTTAGTTGGAAGTTGATTGTAGGCGGTGCATTGAAAAGTATGGTGAATTCTGTGACTCAGTCTTGATACTTAAAAAGAGTTGGGAAAATGCGAGACTAAGCTTTCTAAGGCATTTAATTATGATTCTTATTAATGCTAGCATGTTACTTGCATTCCTTAACGCAAGCCATTGATATTTTAATGGCTTGTCTAATTGTCAATAGGCAGGCTCAAATCTCGTATCTAAGTTATTCCCTTGGACAACTCTTAGTTAATGGTATCCATTTCCTTAAGTAGTTCACTGTTGCCGTAGTCATATTTGCTAGAATAATTCTTTGTGGCAGTATAACACTGGAGATTTAAACTTTTTCATCTTGTTGAACATTTGGTTGGTCTATGCATCTAGTTCTTTGCTTCTTGTTGAACGCTGAGACAGTTTGCCCTTGTTCATATCAGGTTTTTACAATTTCTGTGGCTCCTGGGGATGTCATAGTTGCTGGTACAGATGGGCTGTTCGACAACCTGTATAATAACGATATTACAGCAGTGGTGGTTCATGCTATAAGAGCCGGCTTAAGTCCTCAAGCAACAGCCCAGAAAATAGCTGCATTGGCACGCCAACGGGCACAGGATAAAGACCGGCAGACACCTTTTTCGACAGCTGCTCAAGATGCTGGGGTTCGATACTATGGTGGCAAGGTCGATGATACTACAGTTATAGTTTCATATATTACCAGCTCAGAAGATGCGTAACATTTAATCCGTGTCTCCTGTATATACTCTTTTGTTCCCGGGGGCAATGCAATATACTGTGAAAGTGTGAATATAAATAAAACATTTAGTATCGTTGCCCCCGACCAAAAAAAAAAAAAAAATATGTCACATGCTATTCAGATAGCTCCTCCAAATTTAAATTTTGACTGTCCAAAATTTGTTTGTAACCTACCTGCCTCTTGACTTTAGACGTGTATTTTTGCCTGCTTGTTGGTTTTGGCGTTGAGCAGGAAAATGTGACAAGCAGTCGAAAAAGTAAGTAATGAGTTGTTGCAATGGTTGGTTTCGCGCTTGTTTCGGTTTTATCTTCTAATTCTTCTGGTAAGATTTGGTTCCTTTGGTTTTCCCGAACCACATGTTCTCGTATCGCCTGGGCCCAGCTCAGTAGGCTCGTCCTCACTTGCAGCGTTGTTAGCATGTGTTTATTTTCCGAGTTAATATTGATTTAGCACTTGATTTTATATTTATAACTTATTTTAGTATCTCATTTTTAAAATGTGTAAACTTAGTCTTTAATATTATAAAATGAGTTATATTAGTTTCTTAATTCATTTTATTTAATATTTTGTCAATTAAATGATGATAAATAACCTTAAGGTTATGTTTGGTTAGAGGGTAAAAAAAGAAATAAATTTTTCATGATTGGGATTTATGTGTAATTTTACACATAAAACTTAATCATGGAAATTGTACTCTCATTTTCACCCTCCAACCAAACATACCTTAAATGATACTATGACACATTGTTATTTGAAATAGAATGAAGTTTAAAATGACTTATTTTAATATCTAAAATTACACAAAATAAGTATTTAAACTCTATTCTAAAGTTAAATTTTATTATATTTTAAATGATATATGATATATTAAAGTATAACTTAACTTTATATATTATCATTTGATTGGTAAAATATTAAATAAAAATGAGATAAATGATTAACTCAATTCATATTTTATAATAATAATGACTGATTTTATTTATTTTGAAAGTTAAAAGAATAAAATAAGTTACGAGTATAAGTTAGAAACAAAAAGAGAATTAAGTCTTATTTCCAACTCTAACATCACACAGTTGGTCCTATCAGGAATCTCGCACGCGATTGGAGGTTAGCAGAAAACCCGAAGCCTCAAATTTTGTCTACGTTATTTACTTAAAAATCTTGAAAAATAAAACACCTATGAATTGGTGGAGAATTTATGAATTTTTGCGATTATTCCTCTATTATTGTTTTTTGACTTCCTCTTTCGTCTGTATGCGGGGATGTTGCCAAAACCGCAGCTCTCAGAAAGAGACAAAACTAGAGAACAACTAATATGAGAGGCTGAGGTGTCGTCTGAAAAAGAGGCTCTGACTAGAGATCATAGCTAAGTATTTCTCCATAATTCATAGCAAGCGCAGACAGGGGATTTAATTAGTATCACAAAAATTGTGGGAATGGGAAAACATGGAGTAGAGTGCTCGAGTAATCAGTATCACTGTTGCAGTTTTTTGTTTTTTTTGTCGTTCGAAATCTTGGGCAGTCTTATCCACATCCACTATTCTGTGGCTTGCCATTCGCAATTGGATTCGGTATTCCCTGTACCCTCCCATCCCTACTTGCCAGTAGTACCTCTCTCTCTGTCTCTCTCTCTGTGTCCTCTTGCGAGGTAACTTTCTTTTCAAGATTCTTCCTCTTCTCTTCTGATCCGAGGAGGCAGTTGGCAACAAACTTCCTGTTGCACCTACCCTCCCTTGGCCTCCACAATTTTCCCGCCAAATTTGAATTGCGAAGCGGTTTTATTAATGGAGAGATTATATTATTATACTCAACAAAGAGAGAGCGTTGTAGTGGGGCCTAATAACGGTGAAATTGAGAGGGGAGGGTCCTACACGAGTCCGAGCACGCCAAACAGGAGCCCGGACGTTGATTTCAACGATGTGTTCGGGGGCCCGCCGAGGCGGTCTTCGGTGAACGAGATACGGCGCAGCCTCAGTCCGTTGCAGTTGCAGGATTTGAGGAGCGGAGGAGGAGAAGGAGGAGACGAAGCAGGGCCTTGTTCGCCTGCGTGGCCCGCTGCGGGAGGAGAGAAACCGGTGTTTGGGGAGGATAGTGGAATTCGGAGGCGTTACCCAAACAAGAGCAATGACTTCTTTGATGACATATTCGGAGGAGAGGAGTCTCCAAGGGTGCGAGGGGATCGGGACCCTCTCTCAAGCAGAGTGTTGAGCCCTGCGCTCCCCCTGCCTGAGCCCGTTGCCTCTTCTCTCCCTTCAGCCTTCAGGTTTCCTTCCCCCACCTTCTTCAATTGTTTTCTTTTTCCAATACTTCAATCAATTGCGTCTGCCATAAATTTTAATATATCGCTCACTATGCTCTATGCCTATCTCTCTTTTGTCCCATCTTTCCTCGTCCAAATTTATCAACTTCACTTTTTCGAGCTCAAATCCAAAGGGAGTTATGGAGGACCTTTAAAATTTAAATGCTCCTTTCGCTCTCTAATCTATTTTTAATATATAATTACTGAGTGTTTTCTTTTAAGAAATATATAAAGTATTAGTTTTTTTTATTATTTATATTGTTATCAAATATTATTACTGTGTGCGGGAGAGAAAATAAATAGGGAGAAATTATGAGAAAAAGAATTAATAAAGAAAAAAGGATTAAACGATTAGAGTAGTTTTGTTAAAATATATTTAAATTTTCTTACCATGTTAGATAACAGGCATGCTTTTTAAAGTTTATTCAGTACATGCTAGAAAAATCATATTTAACTTGATGCTACAGCAGAAATGATTTTTACTCTGATGAAATGTCGACGTTGTGAATAGTGATTTTATCATTTTGATTCCAAATTTTGTTTGATTTCTTATGAATTTGTCGAGTAATTATTTTTTATATATATAAATTCAACTAACTTAACTTTAAATTTTGGAAAAATTTATTTCAACTAAAAAAAAATGAAAAAAAAAATTAAACATTCAACTTTGGGGATAATTTGCTAAAGTTCTGAAGTTAAATCAGCTAAATTTCCAATTTAAATTATTTCTGAGTTGAAAGGCTAAAACTGATCTTCCCATTGATAAAAATACATTTCCATCAAATGAGCCGGAAATATAAACACCATTTAAAACTCTGAATCAAAATGAGAAATAAAATGTTTATAATTGAAATGCTTAAATATAAGTATTGGCATCAGGAGAAAAGTCTATAAAAAACATTAGTTGTTTCGCTTATTTGATGAACTATTGAAATTATTTCAAATATAATTTCAATAGTTACACATAACACATTTTGAATAGATAACTTTGTCATCAACTTCTACTGCCCAGTAACTATAAGAGATCCCGTTTTAGTTGGCTCAAATTTCTTAGCTGTGCATTTGTGACTTGTTCTTGTTCATCTTTAATTGCCACCAATGCTAACACCGATCAAGCACTTTCCACTTACCAGCCTTCCTCCCAAATTGACAAAGGGGGGGGACCTTCCAACATTTGGTTCCTCTACCAGAAGTAAGAACCCACTCAACAACATCAAGGAAGGTATTGCTACGCCTACTTCAAATGGATTAGGCTCTTCAGATTTTCCTCTATCTAGATTTTCAACCAAGCACAAGGAGGAGTCAAAGAATGATTTAAAACCACCTAACCGGCCAAGTCTTCTATCCAAGGAGTTTTCAGACATATCTGACAAAGGAAGCAATATGAAACAGGACAAGTCTATTAGTGAAGTTTCGCCTGGTAGCTGTAATGGCCAGTTTCATTTCTCAATATACAAATGGGCAAGTAAAGGGGTGCCATTAGTTATGCCTCTCAGGGCAGAGAGAAAAGAAAAGTTCAAACTTGAGAGATGCTCAAGCACTAAGGAATGGAAAGTCAGTGAGATCACTACACAAAATGTTAGTCCTATAGCATACAATGCTTCCTTGTTATCGAAGAGACAACAAGATGGGCCAACTACTTATACAACCATTCAGACCGGCGCAGATTCGCACCAAATTGTAGAACAAATGGCTTCTGCTAAAGCCCAATCAGATACTTTGAGCTGCCTTCAAACCGTTATTAAAGATGTTTCTGGCAATCCTATCTCAAGTAACGCTAGAGCAGAATCAAATACTGATTCTGTGAGTGAGACAAGGTTCTTAGGAAAAACAGGATCAGCGAGTGAAAATCAGAAGCTTGAATCCAAATCATTACGTTCTCTGTTAAATAAAAGTGATGAGAAACAAGGTAAAGCCATAATGCTTTCAGAATCCAGTACTCTCTCTCTATTTATTACTGCTTTACCACTCCATGATACTGTTCTAAATTTCATATATCAGATTATGATGAGATTACTGAAAGGGAAAGAAGAGAAGAAAGCAAGATGAAAAGCTCAAAAAAGTCGTCTGCTATTTTTGATATTAATATGAATCCAAAGAAAAGTGAAGAAAAGAAAGTTCCCTTGGAAGGTTTAAAACATAGCAAAGCTGCATCCCAAGGTTCACTGGGCTTAGCCGAGAATATGGGGAAAGACCAAGCTAAAGGAAAGGTCAAAGAATTTGTTCGAATTTTCAATCAAGAAGCTGTAACAAAACCCAGAGTTGACTCCAAATCTAAGGTTTCTACATACAAGCAGAGAGACGCCTTAAGGAAGAAGAAGGAAGTAAGTGTAGGCAAAAATGAAGATGACTAAAAAAGAAATTCACATTTAATAAAGGATGTCAATTGTTTCAATACTCTTTGGAATCAAATCTCATGTTATTGCAGTTTCATAACAGTTAAGATGTTTAAGATTTCTTCTACCAGGTGGAAGATAATCTCGAACAGCCCAAGAAAGAGAACTCCGCCATGGAGTCCTCCAGTAAGTCTGCTGACAATTTGTCTCAGCAGGATGAAATCTCGGCACCAGGTACAGTTTAGCTCTCAGAATTCCAATGCAATATGACAGACTACGAAAGATTGTCTGTGCTGCCCACATCTAATAAAATTAAATTATATGCAGGGCAAGCGCTATGCAGGGCAAGCGCTATGCAGTAGATTTCAGTTGAAATGCTTTTATGGTCATTTGTTAATTCCACAATGTGTTTCTCTTAATTCTCTGTTAAATCTATCCAAAAAGTTGTACTTTCCTTTTGAGAAGTGATTGCATGCTCGGGAGAAACACGTAAGATTGTGTTCAATGAATTTTAGTATTTGATGGTGCCACCTATTCAACGCACTATTAAAAGCTGTTAATTGCAAGTTAAAAAAACCTTCGTCGTTATCTTAAATTACCGTGGCACTTTCTTATTTATTGATAAAGAGTTTTACAGTTACACTGATCAGTGTTAAAATCTATGTCGCATGATTTGGATTGAGTACTTGATGAGTAAATTATGTGACGGAACAACTTGGTTTTGTTAGCAGCAGTGCCTGATACTTCATTTGCTGTAATCGGAGATACAGATCAGTCCTTCCACGGGAATTTCACGGTATTCAATGTTACACTTTGAGATCATCTATGAAAATCATTTTTAACCCTCAACCAAACACACCCTTAGTGTTAAATGTCTGCCTTTTGTTGATATGCTCCTGAACTCGATATTGCAGATCCAAGTACTAGCCGAAGATGAGAACGACGCCTTACAAAACCAAGATAATCAAGAAATCCAAGTAATTCGTAACTACACATGCTTTGTTTGTTTCAAGATTGTCAATACTATGTGTATTCATATTTCTGTATACAATGTAGGTCATTGACAACAAGATACAACAATGGTCTAAAGGGAAGGAAGGAAACATACGCTCACTACTATCAACATTACAATATGTAAGAAAAAAAATGTTCTTTACTCCTCCTATTGTTAACGCGTGTGAATGAAATTTTCTTTTGGCCTTCTTGCTTGTCAACAAAGATACAGCATTTTGATTTTCCTCAACATTACAATATGTACCAAGCACTTACTCTTGTTAAAATGACATTCTTGCTTATAAAGGTACTTTGGCCGGGGTGTGGCTGGAAGCCTGTGCCTCTTGTTGATATAATTGAAGGGAATGCAGTGAAAAGAGCTTATCAAAGAGCTTTACTTTGTCTACATCCAGATAAGTTGCAGCAAAAGGGTGCTGCTTCACATCAAAAATACGTTGCAGAAAAAGTTTTTGATATTTTACAGGTAAGGTGTTTGTGGCTACTTATTTGCATTAAAATCATTCTGTCATTGGCTATGTCTAGAATCTTGCTTAAAATTAGTCATACACATTCCATGTCTTAACATCAATTTTTTATTTACTGAAGTTCTTATACTTCTTTCTTTTTCTTTTCCAACCATCAAGCCATGCTTGAAATTGCTGAAAACTAATTAATTACAAAGCTCAATTTATTTAAGCTTTAAATATGCTGTAGGCCATGTAATTTAAAAGTTTCCAATTGGATTCTTATTTTTTTAAAAAAATTTAATCTATGGCTAAAATTAACATATCTATCAACACACTCTTTTAATATAGTCTATACAAAAATTACACATCAAAATATTATAACAGAGAATGCGGCATCAGAGCGATGAACTTTAGAGTTTGAATCAAGTGTCCTCAGTGGGTTACGTTGCCGGACACTATTCTGGAACGCCACTGACTAGAGCCCTGCAACTGGGCCGGCGTCCAGTGCGATCACGGCCAGGTCGTCGAGCTCCGCCTCCTGCCATCACCCTCTCCGGCCACATCCCCGCCAGAATGTTCAGTAACTTGACCCACCTCCGCACCCTCAGCCTCTGCCTCAATGCCCTCACGAGCCCCTTCCCCCAGATCTTGCCTCCTGCGTCAACCTCCGCAGCCTCTTCTACGGCAAAATCCCCCAGTTCCTGTTCCGCCTCCCCCTTCTTCTTTTTCTTCTTCCACTTCCACCCCTCTCCTGCTGTGCTCAAGCTGCCACCGACGCCGCCCCCGTTGTGGAGGAGAAGACGGAGCTCAACATTGTGATCGAGGACGTTCCCAGCAATGTGAGGATTGAGGTTATCAAGACCGTGAGGGGATTGACGAGCCTGGCGCTAAAGGAGGTGAAGGAATTGATCTAAGGTTTGCCAAAGAAGTTCAAGGAAGGGATTTCCAAGGATGAGGCTGAAGATGCCAAGAAGCAGCTCGAAGAGGCTGGTGCCAAAATCTCCATTGTTTAAGGGTTTGTTTTGTTAAATTTATTTTTTTTGATAATTTGATTTGTTGTTGGAAGGCTTGGATTTGTGCTTGATTCTGGTTTGGGGACTCTCCGCCTCTGCATTTGGTGGTTTATGGTTTGTGAAAAGATGGCTATGATGTGTTTGATTTATGCTGTTGTTTTACAGTTGGGGTTGCTGTGATTTGGGGTTGAGGTTCTCTACGGCTAAGTTGGGGGGGGGGGGGAGGAGGAAAGATAGATAAGGTAAAAGGAGATGAAATATGTTAGGAATATTTCGGTTTTTTTGTAACAGTTGTTACTCTTAGGGCTTGATTGAAAAACTTTATATAATATAGGGATCCAATTGAAAACTTTTAAATTATAGAGACCTAATTGAAAATTGAGTGAAATTATGGAGAAATTAAACCTTTATTTAATAGGCTGTTGTATGATTTCTCAACTCGGAGAGATGTATTCCATTCATCATGCTTTTACAGAAGTCCTATCACTAACTGTATATTTTACAATGCAGGAAGCATGGACTCAGTTCAGTATGATCGGTGCACTCTAATTTCCATCGATTCCACTATTGAGCAAAAGCTCTTGTTTATACCTTGTGGAACTTGCCCCTGTAGTCACAAGGGGATAGATCTTGTTCTTATCGGGAGTGCAGACACTTCATAGCTGTGGCATATAAATTATTGATTCCAAGAATATGTAATTTTCTTTTTTGGCATGCACATACATTTTTTTCTAAAGAAAAAGTTTTCAGGCTTGGTGTAGGAATGCTAGACTTGGTCATTTAGGGCACAGATAATGCAAATGACTTCTAGCTGTAGAGAATGTTTGGATAGCATCACTTTTCCCATTGCGGTGATAAAAAGTGGTGTGGAAAAATGTGATATTGTTTGTTATGATCTTTTAGCTAGCGTTTGGTAAGAACGACATGGACAGTGAAGATAAAAATATAAAAAATATTGTCTCTTTATCATATTTGGTTATAGAAATGGGGACGAATGTTGACTTTCTGTTGACCGAAGGCGGCCAATGTTGACCGGCGGTGACTGGTGGCTTGATTACAACTGAAAATATATTAGTTTTTACTTTTCCTTCTCACATTAATTTTTCTAAACTCATTTTTTAACATATTTTCTAAATATAAATCAATTCTTTCAAAATCAATTATTTTAAAATCAATTCCTTTAACATCAATTATTTCAAAAGTAATTATATCAAAATCTAGGGAGTGGCTATTGCCACTCTTACTACATTAAATTTTTATTAAGTTTCACCAAATTACCCTTCTTCTTTCCTAGCTATATGAATAATTAATATAACTTATTTATTAGTCATAAAAATATTTTCAACACTTATTATTGTTAATATAATTATTTTAAAATATTTAATAGATATCTCATTTTTATATAATCACTATATGTTGTGAGTATTTAAACTTTATATATTTAGTATAACCGCATGTTTATTGGACTGTTTTGTTAAAAAATTTCTCAAAATAATAGATACCTAAACAATATGGTACTGACTATTTTTAAAAAATAACAAGTAAAAATTAATGATACAAAAGATAAATTATTAAATCATAATATGTAGCATACATATTTCATTTATTTCATTTTCTATTTTTTTTCAAAAATATCAAAATATCTATAACTCAAAGAAAGAATCACGCTATCCTCATCTTCTTTGTAAAGAAATGAGAACATTGGGAATTAAATTTGGTTATTTTACAGTGACTAATATATATATATATATATATATAAAGAGTTATAGTTATTATAAGTATTGATAATTAATATATTTGATACACTTAGTTAAATGTAAATATTTTTTATCTTTTATTCAATCAATATTTAAATAATATAATATTGATTAATTTTTGAAAAATAATAAAAAACGTATTAATAAATCATGGTATATAAGTATGTGTCTTATTTTGTAATATTTAGCATTTTATAATTAAAAATTTTAAGTAAACAATAATACCATGGTTGATTACTATTGACTAATAATATTAACCATAATTTTTGTTTGCTATCGTTGTTCTAAAAAAAATATTAAGATAATTTGATATATTAAATTAACTACTTATCCATAGAAAAATTTAAAAATGCTATTTTTTTAATCCATTATTGAACAGTATACAGGCTTAATTATTTATTTTCTATTAAATAAATTATACTTTACATATTTCCAAATAAATAAAAAAAAGTAAAATTCAAAACCATGGATAGATACACATTTTTGGCATACATATGTAAAACCATCGTTCAGCATACATATGTAACTATGGCATGGACGCTACTCTCTATTTATGGCAATAATTTATTCTTTTTTTAAAAAAATAAAAATTTATTAATGAATGCCCTAGAAATACTTATTAATTTAGTAATATATATGCTGCATATTATGATTTAGTAATTTATCTTTTGTATCATTAATTTTTACTTATTATTATTTTTAAATAGTCAGTACTATATTGTTTAGATATCTATCATTTTAAGAAATTTTTTAACAAAACAATCCAATATACATGCGGTTATACTAAATATATAAAGTTTAAATACCTATAACATATAGTGATTATATAAAAATGAGATATCTATTAAATATTTTAAAATAATTAAATTAACAATAATAAGTGTTGAGAATATTTTTATGACTAATAAATAAGTTATATTAATTATTCATATAACTAGGAAAGAAGAAGAGTAATTTAGTAAAACTCAATAAAAATTTAATACAATGAGAGTGGCAATAGGTATATAGGAGTGACAATAGCCAGTCCCAAACTCTAAACCAAACATATCCTGTAGTCTATGTGTCCACACTCCCTTAATTGGGACGGTAAGCACTATGCCACTACCCCATGAGCTTTGGACACCAAAGACTCATCGTTTCTTGAATTTTGGAACCGTTGCAACCAACAAGCCCTACAACTGCTGTACCGCCATTTTGTATATTCATGCCATGCCCTCTTTCATCCAGTTCCTTTGGTGCTTCGTGTTATTGCAGGGATCAACAGCTTGCTAACTATGTCCAACAGTAACGCAATTCTCTTATGACTTAGGGAAGTTAACCAACACGACCCGATATCTATTATATCAAGGGAGTATTACCGTTAAATTAAAATTATTTTAAGAATCAATTATCAATTATTGGTACAAACAACTTTCTGCATAATCGACGATGATAAAATCAATTTTATGTTATGTACAAAAAAAAGAAAAACAATTTTATGTTTAAATATATTAATTGAAAAATGATTTTGAAACAATGTTTTGTTTAAATTTTATAATAAAAACAAATTTATGTATAGTAAAGCATTAAAAAAGAAGTACAAAATAAGGGTATATTATCTCAATCTAATCTATTTCTTGGGGTAAAATGGAAAAATAATTATGGGCTCAAAGTAATAAAAAACTTGTAATCAAACGAAGTTTAAAAAATTACTTCAAACTATGAGCATTAACACAAGATTATAACTTTTTGCTTATAATCAATTTAAAATTTTCCCCCCAAACATGTCAAATTGTTTTAAAATGGCTTTTATTGAGGAAAAGAACTGTTACAGTTCATTCCAAACATGCACTAATTCTACCGCAGGAAACGACTTAGGTGGGGGTGTTTGTTTTGGACCAAACTGGTCCTTGAATCCTAACCATAAAAATCTGAATAAATGGTTCAGATTCAATCATTTTATTATATAAGAAATGATTTTAAAAAATGTATTTTACAGTTTAATATTATCAAAAAGAAAATAATATGATCCACCCGTATTGTTCTCTTTTAACAAAATTTCACTTTTCTCATTGCCGCCCTCCTGCACCCTAACCACTGCCCCACAATCCCTCGGCCATGCACCGCCCCCACCATCCTATTTTTCCTTCTTTGGGTACATGGATGTTGTGCTCAGTCATCAAATGCCTGCACAAATGTATGCGCTTTTGCTTTACTTGGCGCTTGTCATGGAAATATTAATGGGGCTATCGTATTATCGGACATAAGAGGTGTCGATAGAAGGCCTCATAAAATATGTGGTAGTCCAATATGACGATTAACCTGTAAAGCAAAGGGAAGGGATGGTTTACTTCTTACAATAAAAATGATGGGAGATATAATTAATTGATTAATGTTAAATATATAACTAAATTACACAATAAATACATACTATATACCTTATCATCATTGGATTTAATAAATGAGTAGGATGAACATGGACCACACATTACATCCATTGATGATAAAACATGTGATATACATTTATTATATAATTTAGTTATATATCAAACATTATTCTTATTAATTTACTTGAGACGATGTTACTCTCCTATAGTGGGAGGAAGAGCGGCGGAGCTCCAGAAGAGGGACGGGTGGGAGAGGGAGGAAGGAGAGAGAATTAAGTGGGGGTAGAATGGTAGTGTTGGCCGCTCTTTTTTAACATAATATTACCTGGACCATGATGGTCCATAACATAACTCGGACCAACAGAGAAAGCTCCTTCTAACACAATTTTTCTCCCCAGAAAAAGGCAAAAAAAAAAGTCCACGAATTCTATACCTAAAGCAACGCACCAAATAATCAGAACCGGCAATCATATTCTAGACTACCCTATATGGGAGGGAAGCCTACAGCTAAGAGACAGATCGAACAAAAAAGTATAGATACAGAGCCTCTGCTCAGATTATTGCATTAAGGCTCCAGAGGCAGTTATCAAATACATAACATTTTCAAGTATGAATACTTGTTCTGCACAGAATTTTCTATATATTAGTTTCTTTTTCTTTCCTAATAAATAACAGAACCATTCAGTGATACAATGAATATACAGACCACGAATCCGAATTAGCATTGGGAAAACAAACCTGCAGGAACACGAAACAGAAGATTCAGATCTAAGATTACATGGTCTTTCTAAAATGAGTTAGGTCATTTATCAGTGTTAAAACATCAACAAACGATAACCCTTGAACTCTTTAATGGCAAGCTTCAACAAGAGTTTCCCCCAGCAATTATAGCATGTTATTGCTATTGGTCACATTATTTACAAGAAAGTTACACAAGTGACGTTGAGATGTTTAGTTGAATATATTAGCAACAGGAACCCCTCACGCAAGCTGTCTATTCATACACACACTAAAGTTTGAAACTAAAACTCAGATCGGAACTACACATCATTTGAGACCGAGGCCATGAAATTATCAATCGTCTTTCTGATGCAAAACACTATGCAGGCTATTATTACCATTGAGAGCAGTATGATATATTCGTTTTTCAGCCAGCCCAATATCCGAAAGTGTCAAATTCCCCTGCAAGCAAAACATATATATACAGTTAACAAAATCAAGCTGGTATTAACAGCAGTTAGTCAATAACATTAATAACAATATATAAAATATATGTCATTCCCATTTGCAACAGGGAACCAATGTTTCCATAAAATAGTGAATACATAATATGAAGGCAAGTAACTTGGACTATACAGGTATCGAATTGCAATAAAGAATACGAAATAAGGAGTTTTCCGCAATCACTAAACAGCATTTGATAGTAAAAGGCTATATTCATTTTGCCTTGCCAGATGAAAATGAAAATTAAAGGAACAGAACTAAATATTATTGATTACCATTAAACGATTTGCATAAATTTGAGCAAAACCGAAAAATGCTAGTATTTTCTATATTGATATTAACATTAAAAAGTACACTTCTCAAAGAAGACAAAATACAAAGCACTAAATCATGTAAAACCGAAAAAAAAAAGTCAGTCTTTCTATTACTGTTTCTCGTTTCAAAATTTACAATGCAAAGGGGATCAACAAGGTTTTTCAACCGATGAATTGATCAGAATAACTTCCTGTAAAGAATTGTAGAGTGGTGAAGCATGTGAAGTCTTCTAGTGGTGTGAATTCATGCAAACGTGTATGAAATTTACTAAGCTATTTCAATCAAACAAATAATGACAAAACTATAACACACAAGCACCTATATGTTGGATCTATTTCCATTGAACAACCAGATGAAATACCTCACTAGCCATCAATCTTCTAACATTATTAGAATATAGTTTGGGATCATCCTTCTCCTGCTGTGAGGGATTGTAAACAGGTAACCGTATCACCTCCATGTAATTTACAAACTGACAGAGGAGAAAAATCACATGGCGCACCTGCCAACATAATGTAAATTAAGAATATGAAGAAAAGTTGCTAGTGAAAATGACAATCTCTAAATTAATTCAGCGAAAAGATTGAAGGAAAGAAATTTTAAAAACTTATTATTGGAAATTTGCGGATAAGATTGCACACAAAAATTTTGGTATGTTTGTAAGTTTGAGTTTTAGAGGTAAAGGGAAGAGAAGGAAGGACTTATAGAGTTTTAAAATTTTACTCTATACATTCTTCCTACTCTTTCCAAATTCAAACTCACAAACATACCCAAAATTTCTAGGACACATAATCTGTCTTTACTTAATCATTTGCCTGAAATAATCCTACAACTTTTGCATTTTTACAAAAGTAAAAGGCAGTTTAAATAATCCTCACAGTTTTTAAACACATCAGACCTGAATTCAGTGCAAGGTTTAAGGGGGTATGTAATTTATTCACATCCAGGTTACAACTCAAGCCTCAATATATGACATACTTACCAAAACAGAGCAGCTTAAATATTGGGTACTGGATAAGCTTTTATTATCAGAATTCAAAGAAAACCATGAAACTTTATCATTATAAAAGTACTTACTACTTACCCCAGATATGGAATCCCAGGCTGGGCTAAACCTCTGGTAGTGGTATCTTAGAATTACAGGAAGTACCGGTGCTTTTGCCAAAAAACCACCAGTCTTGAACGGAAGGAGGTACTCTCCATTTGTGGTTGTACCTTCTGTAGAATACCCCAAATATCATTATAACAAGTGGTTAGAACAACACTGAAACACAAGTAATTTAGATACTCCAAATCCAAATCAATTAATTTCACTGACAAGAGACAATGAGCAAAGAAACAAATATTTTACTATAATGTGATTAATGATAGTGCAACAATATGCATAAAATAATTCCCATACTAGCAGAAGAATAATTTAATGAAACTATGAAAGTAAAGATAGAAAAAAAAAATGATAGATTAAAGCACTTAGGAATGAACTTAACTAATGAATCTTCAAGTTGATGATAGATTTTTTAAAATTTACAATACTGAAAACTCCGGACATTCACTTTTGAAAGAAATTTAAAAAACTGTGAGTAAAAACATAAACCATGTAAGAAATGAAGCAACTTTTATCATCATAATAATCTTAAAACAATACAACTGCATTCCAAATAAGAGGAGACAAATCTACAATGACCATATATGTTAGTGTACATAATTATAGATTCCTGTTTTTCAGAGTAAGTAGATGTGTATATATTATAGACAACAGGATACCAAACACATACCTGAGGCATATATGTTAGTGTACATAATTTGCAAAAATATATTTTTTATTTTATAAGCTAAACAACCATAGGTTCATAAGATAGGCACACACATGCCAGTCAGATCACTCATATACATCGAAATGAAAACAGAGAAATCAACCAACCCCCCAAAAAAACTCCAAAAACAGAAAAAAGGATGATAACCTGGAAATAGCATCATTAATGGAGCAGACTTATTCTGATGAGCTTCTCGAATTCTTTCAGTGACAACAGCTGTGAGCAGAGAATTCACAAGTCAGCTACAAGACTAATTAACATTACGATGCCACCAAACAGGCTGAATGGATTGTAAGTGAAATTCCTTAATAATCCCCAATGATTGAGGACTTTCTCGTTACAAATGGTGAACAGAGTTTTGCATTAACTGTTTCATATTTGTACGCCTTGCAATAGAACAAATCCTGAGACAGGTATAACATTTATGCAGGAGAAAAAGGAAACAAATTAACTGACGTGAATTTTAAAAATATATTATTCTTTCCTTACTTCCTAAACTGTATAGTCAAATAATATAATTTCTGCATTAAATAACTACTGGTCTTCATATCTATCCAAAATTGCAAATGCAAGTAGCTTATTTAACACTTAAGGTGCACAAAAAATAATTGAGAACACTCCTACACGAGAATATTATTGAATTCATCACCAGGTCAATTTTTTTTTCACTCTCCTTTTATATCCAAAACCAATTGTTAACAGGCTCCCCTTCTGTGACTGTAAGTTAAGCTGTTAGCTCTAATGGGAACACTGTTTCACTATGAATATATGCATATTTTTCCACTTCTGCACCAATATTTTCATTATGATGTAATTTAGATAACAATATACCCACAAAACCAAGCATGATATAAAAAATTGTTTCATTAAAAAATCTGAAAATTCAAGCTGCAAAAGTGTTTATCCAATAAGTGTATCATTAAAAATATGAAGAGAACTGCAGGGATTTTACTTTATTCAAATTGTGCACATTTTCATAATTACTACAAAGTGTGCATACACTAATTGTTTATGCACCTGAAACACCCTTGAAGTCTGATGACTTTGATTCCCGCTGAACATAGACACAACCAAGGCACTTGCTGTCACCAATTAAAAATAAATAAATAAATAAGCTATATTATGTAACCAGTGGGTTCTGAATAATCTCTTATAATGAAAAATTAATGCTAATAAATCATGTAAAAATGCATCATTCTTGTTTTCTGAACTTCATGTTGACATTACTCATATGGAAGTTCAATTTTGCATCAAGATTTGTGCAAGAATAAAGAGCAGAACGCAAAACATCTAAAGAACAAACCTGATGAGCCCAACGAGAGGAAGGTTGGCCACTGATCTCTTCAATGAAATCAAGGATTTTAATAAAACATAAGAAAATAAAATAAATGTCAGTTACAAACATACGTACAGGATACATTCATACAGGAAAAAATTTCTCATGCCACAAACCTTAGCAACAAAACTTGGGAATGACGAAGACATGTGATACAAAATATCCAAGTATGACACATGATTGGATATAATTACGCCAGGTCTTTCCACTTCTTCAGGCTGATTTCTGTCTTGGTTCTTAAATTGAAAGCAAATAGATGGAATAAGTAGAATGGAAATCATATACAAAGACAACATTCTGATTGTCAAATACTATGAAATGACATGGCTGGAAGCATGTTATCTAATAATACTAAAATACATCCCATTTGCTCCTTTGAGAACAACAAGGCAGATGGGGGCACAGTTTCTCAATAGGTATAGAAGCATAACGTGTGCAGAAAGTTCAAAAATGAAGTGAAAATCTTTGTTCCAGTTCCAATGGGACAGAAGTCATACAAGTTTCAAATACAGGCATGTGTTACAAATCCAATTACCTTTAAAATTGAACTGAGAAACAAAATAGGAGAGCAAATGACATTTTCTATTTGTATTACTAGATAAGCGTCTATCCTAAACTGGATGACACGAGAGAACAAAAAACTAATTATGACCTCCATGGAAACAATCAGGGCAGAGGACAGTAGAAGTAATAGTTTTGCCATTAAGATTGAAGAAACAACAACACAAATGCCATAAACGGAGTTCACTGGTTAAGGAATCAAAATTAGATTTACAGGTATCAAATGAAATGCAAAATCATTCAATATATCGGTTATGCAGAGCAAACACCCATCACTTTCTTCTCTAATTAATTAGAAGCATTTAAAAGCGCAAATCAAATTCAGTACTGCTGAACCATTGGCACTCTAGTCATAGAAAAATGCAAGATTTGTTAGAATCTTGTTTCCAAAATGATGTGGCATTATTGTTGACCTTTAGATAAATAAGTAAGTCATATTATTTTATTTCATCCAACAATCACCGTGATTTATGTCAATCTTTTTTTCTGGCAGTGCAGCATAATCACATTCATTATCCTGTACTACTTTTTCATCCAACACTCTTCAAAGTAATTAAGAAGAAGTTAATAGGATTTACTAGGATAGCTAGCAGTACTCTCTTCCTCCCACCAGTGTGACACAAAGCTAAACTAGCCAGCCAGTCATTAGACTTAAATGAATCCAGCAAATGAAATCACCGAAACAAGTTGACAATGATGTGAACTGAGTAATCAATCAGTAGCGAACGAATGAATACCTGAGTGGAGGACCTGTCGTTGTTGTTAGGGTGGGACCGGGGAGGGACATTAACATTATCAGAGTGATACTCATACTCGGGGATCCAATAAAAGCCGAAGATGAAGAGCATCGCCCTAGAAAGACCTCTCCCGCAGCCAACGATAACGGCCCTCCGCCAACCGCCCATGTGCGCATAATCCTCCTGCTCCTCCTCCCGATTCGGCGCCGAGAACAGAGTGCACACGCGGCATATGAGGTAGTAGAAGACGAGGATCGTCATGGCCAGAACAACTCGAATCGGAAGCAGAGTGACGAGCGCGAATCCCAAGAGGAGCTTCTCCTTGGCGGGAAGGTCGCCCCGGCCCATGGCTCCGTACGCGTCGCGGCGGACGAAGGCGGCGTACTTCTTCTCCATGTCTTGGAGGGTGTCGGAGGTGGTGATGGTGGTGGTGGTGGAGGAATTGGCGGAGTCGGACTTGAGGAGAGGACGATCGTATTCTTCTCCAGTGCTACTCGGTTTCGATTCCGAATTGGAGTTCCCATTCGATTTCTGCTCTCGAGAATTTAGGTCTTTCAGTTCTGACTCCATGCTTGCTAGCTTGATTGCAGCTTCCAACTTAATTGCAATCGATTGTTTGATCAGTGATTAGCGATTACTGCTTGGTTAGTGCTACTCACTCCTCCATGTGAATAGACATTGAGAGAGAGAGAGAGAGAGAGGGTTTTTGGGGAGGGAGAGATAATAAAGATTAAAGAAGAAGGGATGAGTTGAGTGGTGGCTTAGCTTGATTCCTACACGGAGTCGCAGATAGATACAACAGATCTGAGATAAAGGAGGCCGTCACGCGCTCCTCACCCTCTCCCGTGCGTAACCCATTCGCATAGCGCCTAAGCAAAGCTAATTCATTTTCAGCCTATTCTATTCTACCCTGTAATTAATTAATAAATTGTATTCAATTTCATTTAAATCGCTGGAATTAAACGATTTTCTCATTATCCTGTAGTCTCTATAGATTTATAGTCGTTTTGTAAGCATGGATAAAAAACAAATTCAGAAAATTGACTGCTGAATTGACCTAAGGTTAACAAATTTAATCCATTCTTAACCTACTTAAACAAATATAATAACTGATGGGTTTCTAACTTTTTCTTTCGAAGTCGGACGCTTAAAATTATAAATAAAAAAAATCAAGTTACATATCTTACTAGTATTATTACTGCAACCAATTAATTAAATTAAATAGACTAGACATGTGTAAGCATATAAGACGCTTTAGTAAACATGATTACGATGCGAGTGTCGTTAAGTGAATACTTAATGGCGCTAATTGCTCTCACCAAAGCTAAAATAGTAGAACTATCTACATCTATCGTGCCAATGTGTTCACGAATGATAAAAGATTAAAGGCATCAAAATAGATTCCCCCCTTCCCTTATAGGTAGACTTTGGGATAGATATATATATTATACTTATAATGATACTTTATCAAATATGTCAAATGGAATTTACAGAAAACAAAATGATAACAGAGAATACCAAATAGAGTAAAATTATTTCACACATTCGTTGAATAAAAAGAAATGTCTGCGTGGTCTATTTGTTAATGACTATCCATTATGATATGATGCTTTCCATAATTTTTCATTGGATGAGAGTATAAACAAATCTCAACTATTTAACTCTATGCAATATTGTGTTTTATTACAATCTAATGTTGTATGATATCCGTCCACGTTTATAACAAATATACAATGTCTTGTGAAAAAAAATAATGTCACGACAAAAAAAACAATAACGTCATTTAATGCCAGATTATAAATTCAATTTGACTACAAGATTTCAAGCTTTACTTAAAAAAAGAAAATTGATTAAAGGCTTTTAAAATTCAGACAAATAAAGAAAAATAAATTAATTAATTTGCTCATCAGTAAATTTATTTAAGAAAATTTACATATACTTTGAAAATTTTAAATTGAGTACATGAATTTATAAAATGATTATGATTGAGTCTTTGGACATGATGGAATTAAATATTCTAAGATGCCATCTTATATGTAATGTACATATTGAGTTAGAGGGCGATGTTAGTCTGTTACCAAATTATCACTATATTACCAAATATTAGCAAACAATATTATAACAACATATTTAAAAATTCCAAATATCCAATTATAAATGTTTTGTGTGTTCAGCGACCCAATTACAAATTTTGTTTTATAGAAATCTACTTATTTTTTAGAAAGTTCATAAACTAACAGATTATTATTGTTATTATTGTTTTTTGGTTTGTACTTAGCTAATTAACAGATTAATTTGTAAAAAATTGGCTATTTATCAAAGTAAAAAAAAAAAGACTATAAAATAGCATTGAGCAATTTATTTTTTTTTTGGGTCTGGGCAAGGTTTGATATTTTATTTAATTGTTTTGGTCGGAAGCAAGGTCTTGACTGAGGAAGAAAAAGGAATTGGACTAGCCCCCTATCCAACTATAAACTCCACTTGTTCAACCTTGTTAAAATAGGAGTGGGCCATTTCGAGGGGGAAAAAAAAAGAGAGAGTCAATATCATTTGATCAAACAAGACGAAAATGAAAATATCAATCACCAACTAAAGTTTAGACGTTAGAGGTCCGTCAGGCTGTGATACAGTAGCCCATCTTTTTTTCTTTTTTTCAGTTTTTGCCTATATGTATCTCATTCCCTCACTATGAGCTTCGTTTTGACTTTCCTTCTAGTGACTATATTGTGATAGTAGCAGTGTTGATTCATGAGAAAGGGAAAAATTAGTTTATATCTTGATGGTGCATGTGATTGCTCACACTTTTGCTAGATTTTTCTTGGAGAGTATGAATGTTTAAAATCCAAACAAGCTTAAGAAGATTCAAGATTTCTCAAATGAGAAAACGCAATATTCTACGAAGCAAATTCACCTATGCAAATTTTCATAGAACTAGATTGGATTGTCTTCATCAGATTAAGCTCGCATCAAATCAGAAAGATTGCATCTTAGATTAGCTTCTAATGTATTGGGTATTTTTTCCTTTTCATTTTGGGCTATCTGAACATTAGCTTGATTGTATCTCATACTTAGAGTTAAATTTATTGTTAATAAATCTCATATTTTCTGACAATAAAAAGAGGAGTTAATTTCAATTCATTCGAAGAATTGAATTTCACACAAAAAATAATAATTCAATTTTCTACTTTAATTTAAAATTAAATAATTGCATGAAATTCAATTTCAATGAGAATTTATTTTCTTAAAAGTAGCAGAAAGCAAATCAAACTCAAGCCACTTTGATTTGCTTCAGGATTTGAGACTAAAAATTGTGACATACTTAAAATACATTTATCATATTTATTTTCTTTCTTATTCCTCTCAAAATCCTTATTAATGAAAAGTAAAATAGTCACAATAAAAAATTCAATTCAATTTTATAGACATTTCAAATAATATCATTGAATTTGGTTCTATAATCTATTAATTTATTTCTGATATAAAAATTCAAATCGTAATAGAATTGGATTGAGCTACTAATAAAATTCAATTTAATTATATCAATTTTTTCATTCCAAGTAGGCTTAGTATTTGAAGTTTGAACTTCTTAGGGAATGGTAGAGTGATTCACCTAATGAACATAACGGAACTGTCCTTCCACTCAAAACAGCCAACTACCAAGACTTTAACTAAAATTGTCAAAAATGGTATTAAATGTACGATTAAATTGTATAATAAATATATACCACACATCTTATTATAATTAGATTTGATAAATGAGTAGGATGATTAGAGACTACACATATAGTGTATATTTGTTATGCAATTTAATTATTCATAAATCATTATTCAATTGCCAAATAGTGACCTACATGAAACCCCATCTCAACATTAGGGGACACGTTCGTTTCGGCCTATAAGTCACTAGAGTTGGAGACGGCCTGCATGGTAGCCCTTCACTAGCCCTACGACCCAGGCAAGAATATCAATCATTTAATAGTCTTTGACATACTTTGTTTATGGGTAAGCCGATTGGGATATTAATAATACAAGGAATAAAGGATATCTATCCCTCTTTTTGAGTTTTCCCCGCACTTCCCTTTATATATGTACTGTTCTGTAAAAGTAAAAGTTCTCAAGGGATCACCAAGCCCCTCATCCCTACTTCTTATAGTACGATTTGTTTTAGTGTTGAAATCTTAAATTTACACTCGCTTGCTCGTAAAATATTTATTAAACTTGGACAAATATAAGTATTAAAAAAAGATAAATAATATGATAATAGAATATTTTAATGTAAAATTATGCATGGATTAATATATCCAATAGTCATTAATTATTTGGGATTACTATTGAAATAAAAAAATTTTACCCTATCAAAATATAAAATTAATAGATATTTTAAAAAATAACTTTGTTTGAAAAAGAATAAATAATTCAAAAAGGATGAAGCAGTTTAGTAGAGTTACTGGAAATCAAACATGCTATTAGACATAAAAGGCCATCGGAAAATACCTCTTTATTTTTTATTAAACAGCCAGTGGCGCTTTGTAACGTTTTTGGTGCTCTAAAGGCAATCTTAACATATGTGTTTTGACGTGTAGCCAGGGGCAATTTTGCATTCAACACAGTGGAAGTTAAATCTCCCACTAAATGAATTGTTAAATACTATGTGCTCCTTTCTTATTGCACATTTCCACTCGTAAAATGTGTCCACACTTTAGCCATTATTTGGAAAAATAGTAATAAATCGGACTGCAATCAATATTTCTTTCATGCCAAACCCTTCTCCAGTGGCCGTCTCCTTCTTTGATTGCCAAACCCCCTGCATTTACGACTTTTGTGTGATTCTACCGACAATTTATCAACATACAAGCCTTTTGATATAACAAATTTTTCTTTATTGACAATGTCAATATATAGTACTTCAAATTTAATTTTGGTTTTATATTATTTCAAAACTTATGCGTATTGCTATTCAAAATTTATTTTTGATATATTGACATGGAGTAATGTTTCATATTAAAAAAAAACATATTGATAAAATATTTGATAGAAATTATAAAAACAGTTGAATGGAATAAAATAATATGGTCAACATATTCATCTAAAGGTTGACAATTATATCACATAATTATGAATTACATTTTTGACAAAAATTTTGGTTGTGTAATATTTTTCATAGTCAATGAAGATGCAAAGATTTTTATTGTTCATTGTCCATGACACAATGTTTTTTTTATGTCGTAATCCATGAGAAAGGAAAGGCTTCATAAACGTTTTGAGTGGGCAAGGTTGATGTTGGAGGCTTGGCTGGATGCTTGAGTAGAAAAGGCCCAGCTAGCCCATACAGAAGGACATTGTTTCTAGATTGACCTGGTCAGTGGTGAGTGGTCACGTAGCCGTTGGGTGATAGCTACCGAACACCCCATTACGTGGCCTTTTGGTGAGGGGGAGGAGGGGCTTTGGATTCTTTTTCTTAACGGTAAGCAACCTTCCGAACCACACCACACTCTATCCTTAACGAACGAGTGTGACTGTGACCCTTTGCCTAAGCTCACTCCTCCTCCCTACTACTCCCTTACCTTATATCATCCATTCATCTCTGCCCTCTTCTCTTCAGTCTTCACTCAACAACAACAGTCAACAACCTCTCTCTCTCTCTCTCTCTCTCTGTGATCATTAATATCAACAACTCAACACGTTTCTTTCTTAAGCCAAACACAAACACCCCGTACTCTATACCGCCTTACAGCACTAACAATTTGAACATAAATTATTGATTGATTAATTACTTAACAATGCCTGTGGCCAACAAGCCTCAGCCTCGAGCTAAACCGGCTTCCGAACCGCGAGCCGTTCTGAAACCGGCTGGGAACAGAGTTGTTGCCGTTGCTGATGAAGAGCCAAAAGGGAAGAAAGAGAACGTGAAGAAGAAGAAGGCACTCCAGGAGCGGCCACGAAAGGAGGCGCCAAAAATTCCTGACTCCGTTGTCCGCGGTAACGTGTCTTTGGACAGCACATGCTCCTCGGATTCGTCCTCTTGTTCGAGCAAGAGCAATGCCAAAAAGGTGAACAACGACGACGTTAACTGTTCAGGTGGTGGGATGAGGAGCGTGAAGGTGAAGCGGAAGGGGTTTAAGGCCGGGAGGGTGAGGGTTGCGCCGGATGCCGTTGATGTTGCTAGCTTGTCTGCTACTCCCAAAGCCTCAGGACCGCCCAAGAGATGTGATTGGATTACTCCAAATACTGGTAACTCTGCCTCCGCCCTCCCCTCACAACATTGCAATTTTTTGTCTAACCAAAACTGTTCCTTATTGTTTGATTTTTTTTTTTTTTTTTTTGTGATTCCTCGCACTCCGCTGTCGAAAGTTTATTAAATTCTTTACTCCCTGAATTTTTTAAATATTTGTCGTGATTGTAAATTTTCAACTACAGAATAATATACTTTATAAATCTCAATATTCCTATACTGAAATTGATAATTGAATTTGAATAAAGAGTTAGTTGGCCTAGTAAATAACCTTGCATGATGTACTCATTGTCAGTTGTATTTGAGAAACAATAGGAGGGAAGAAGAAGAAGCATTATTATATATCGTCCAACTATTTTAGAGTTGTATAATGAAATAAAAAGGAAATTATTTATATAAAATTTCGAAAACCCCCCCTAATAATTATATAAGATTAATTTTGATGTATTATAAATATAAAAATTTTATATAATCATTGGATCATACCTTATTATATATGTTGGATTTTAAAATAGTCAGGAAAAAAAATCAAATATTAAACTCAATATATAATTAAATGTGTTTTTGATTATATTCTAGAGTTCTCTATAATCAATATAGATGTTTTAGTCGGCGTTAGCCCCGCATGCAATAAAGGTAAATAAATTTAATTGTCTACCACTTTATTCAAAATTAATGTTATTATGAAACATATTAATTATATTTAATTGTTTTAATAAATATTAAAATTGTAATAATACATAATAATTCATCTATTTCCTTTTATCGATTTATTTAATTTTGAACTTTTAAACAATATTAAGTATTGAAATCCTCTATCTCTATTATCTGACCCTTTTCCCACTTAAAATTTGACAGAAGATAGAGAAATTAAATCCTGAAGTTAAGCCTTATAATTTTTATCATGCTTTATTAGTTTATTTCTTGATACTTTCCCTTCAGTAATTCTTTCCTAACTCCCAAAAACACCTAAGAGTATGTTTGTAAGTTTAGATTTTGAAAGAAAAAGAAGAGGAGAGGTATGTTTGTAAGTTTAGATTTTAAAAGGAAAAGAAGAGGAGAGGAGGACTTGTAGTGTATTCAAATCCAATCTCACAAACATACCCTAAGAGATGTGTATTCAAATCTCAAGAAATAAACTCGTTATGCAGTAAGAGGGGTTCGAATTGGCTGAATTTGCGAGGACATCTCAATTCCTTATACGATATTTACATAATAGATATTAAAACCATTCTTTATACATTGTTCTTAGCTTCCTATGGTGATTACAAGATGGGTTATGTGTTCAGTAGTTATAGCCTACAGTATATTTATCAATATTATCTGTCATAAAAAAGTGAACAAAAAGTAGTTTGCCTATTTATGAAACGTATAAGAGGGTTAGAAATTTTTTTACCAGGATCAGTTAGCATGTTTTTGTTAATGGGTATGTCATCATCGCCGATTTGATTTATCCAACCATTGCTACTTCATTTCTTCTGTGCCTGAATCAACGGGATTAAACTAATTTTTTACATTAGACACAGATATAATGCCAATTTTAATGAATAATTAACAATCATAGTTCTTTATAGTCTGGACGTAGTAGCACCGTATAAATTATACCTTGAGCAATAATAGTAAGGCAAGGCATGCCTTGACAAGTTGGCAATTATCTGCTTCGGATGGACAGTAAGGGCCATTATGTTGTTTCTGTATTGCGATCAACTTTATAATCCTTACCATGCCTTTCATGAATCAAATTAATAAGGCAGTGGAAATGGAGTCATTGATGAAAATGGAAAACAAATTGTTGGCTTGCATTGTTTTGCCTGTGAGGATGTGACTGCTTCCTACATGGCACGTACATGGCAAATTGCACATACATGCAATTTCTCCATATTTCCTTTCCTTTATCCTTGGTTGAAATTTGTTCTGTTTTCGAAGGGTTGGAGAGTGTTACTTGCAATCGTATTCCATTACACAATAGAACGCATAGTACCCAAATGATAGGAGTGCCTCATTGAGAAATGTAATATATTTCTTAACAGATCCCCTCTATACTGCTTTCCATGATGAAGAATGGGGTGTCCCAGTTGATGATGACAGAAAGCTATTTGAGCTTCTAGTCTTTTCCCAAGCATTAGCAGAACACAGTTGGCCAGCAATTCTTTACCAAAGAGACATATTCAGGCATGTCTATCTCCCTAGATTTATTATTTTCTCAAGCTATGACACTTAACATATCACATAAAGCTTATTGTTTGCTACATGTGATAGGACGCTTTTTGAAAACTTTGAACCGTCATCAATTGCGCAGTTTACTGAGAAGAAGTTGTTAACACTGAAAATAAATGGCAACTTGTTGTTATCAGAACCAAAGCTCCGTGCCATAGTGGAAAATGCCAAACAATTGACTAAGGTGACTCCAAAATTATTATTCTGTATTAAGCCAATATGTTTGTAGGATTTATGTCAAAGATTTGAAATAGAAAATTCTTTAAATCAGGGGCCCAATTATTTATTTTATCCTTGCACAGGTTCAGCAGGAGTTTGGTTCATTCAGCAATTACTGCTGGAGATTTGTTAACCACAAGCCACTCAGAAATGAATTTCGATATGGACGGCAAGTGCCTGTGAAGACCCCAAAAGCAGAACTCATTAGCAAGGACATGATGCGAAGAGGTTTCCAATGTGTTGGACCGACGGTAATTTATTCGTTCATGCAAGTAGCAGGACTCGTTAATGATCACCTACTAACATGCTTCAGGTACAAGGAATGCAATGCGACAGCCAGAAACGAATTAAAAACAGGGGTTAAGGAGAAAAAGATAGAGAGTGAAACCACGGAGTAGTCACATTCAATGACTGAAGATCGTTTAACAGGGAAAAACATATCAAGGCGCAAATAGGGTCGATTGTCTTGAATTTTCTCATCCTTGACCTTGAGTGCTATAATTTTATTACAGTACTTTGTTTATTTGTTTGTCACCTAACCTAACCAGAGAATGACCCGTCTCATCCTGTTTTCCCACGTGAAGGTGCATTTTCTTTTAGGTCTTAGGTTACTGATGTTAAGGCAATTCTTTTCTAAGATATGTCTTTAAGTTGCTGTTCTAGTGTGCCGTTAAGGTAATGTTCTGTAATAAATTTCCAATGTTATCACATACATATCCTGTTCAATAAAATTGCTTGATCTTTTTGTGATTGAGATTAATTTTCATGCACTTCAATAAAATTTGAAAAAACAAAAATGACGAATCATGGTGATGTGAATACATTTTTAATGAAGCTCAAATTGCTGGTAATATGTATGCAAAGTATACATCACAGAATACAATAACAAGTATTTGATCAGGAATTTTTGCTGAATACATCATGTCGTGATTCACATTAATTTTAATTATTCAGTGAGTATGATACTTCTAAAATCACATTCATGTTAAAATCTTGACAATATATCACGAGTTAGCTCATTAGAATCTGGATATGAACGGAAGATGATAATATTTGTTTGAGCTCCATAAGAATTTTTACTGTATACATCATGTTGTGATTCACGTTAATTTTAATTATTCAGTGAGTACATACTAAATCACATTCATGTTAAAGTTTTGTATTATATCATGAGCTACTCACTAGAACCTAGGTATAAATGGGATATGGTAATATTTGTTTGAACTCCCTAAGATTTGCGTAATTTTGAGCACATGAAATGTTCATGGAACATAACAAAGGTTAGCAACAGTGAGTGACAAGCGGAAATACTTACCACTATACTGCAACAACATTTGTTGAGAGGTTGGCTTGCACCTTTTTTTTCTCTTTCTAAAGTATGCCCAATAGTTAAGTTCTTAATTACCTCTCCGAAATTCTCAATAAGGTCCACGCATCAACTATCATGCAGAGATTGACTGAATCCTTACACATTGACAAACAGCTCAGGCCAAATGAACTCATCCAAGTCTGTCTATACATTGATCCTATACCTTAAATTAGTGGTCGTTGGGGTATTCTTACCCAGGCTGCTAAAACAATGAAAACATAAATTATATATAAAGAAGAATGCTTTATTGCACAAGAAAGCAAGAACAAAAATGAACAAGAATTGGGGGCAGCATGACATTAAAAGGAATAATAACAAATAAGGACGTGGTTTTGTAGTTAGGATATAAAAACAACAAGCAATTAGCACTACGATCTGCGTGATTCAGCATTTCTGATGGATCATAAATATTGAGAAAACATATGTACGGGTAGAATGACTTATATTGAGATCATTTGTGGGTACAATCAGAGTTCAGTAATGGTGGTGATAAGATGCTTGCCTCTTTTCCAGTCGCCGCATGAAGACGACTCCACTTGCGTGAAAAATTAAAGATCTTAATGGATAATAATCACAATAATTTAGATTATAATATTGCCTGATTACGTCCATTATATTACCATAAACCTTGTCTGGAAAGGGCAATTAACATTCACTGTGGGCTGTGGAGCTAGGCTGAGGCGAATATTAATGATCCAGACAAGGTTTCATTTAATTTAAAGGGCAATGAACAGGTCAATTATCCGCATGATTCACGGTATGGTTCTCCTTCACTCTAATTCACCTGCAGGTAACTTCCTATCAATTTACCATTTCTTACAACTTAATAGCATCCTTTTATGCGAATGGTGTTTTCCAGTTATCTTCCCTTTTTTTTTTTTAATCTCTTTCCAAATTTATTTGTTTTTAATGAGTAAGATCTTTCAATGATGTTATGACTAAAAACCGGGTAGCAGGACACGTGTTATGAGGATATGTCTGCTTTTTCACGAGTCTCTCTCTGACTCTTGTTTTGCTACCAAGATTCCATGTTTTTTCTCCACGAAATCTAACGGTGCGATTATCCACAAGGTACGTCCTATATCCACGGCTCATGTTGCTCCATTGTGGCGGGAAAACAAGGCGCAGGCAATAAGGCGGGAGAGGAGAAAAAAAGTGACACAAAGATAGAGTAATTACTATCATTAACAAATTAAATTGAACTTAATTATTTGGTGCTTTTATTATGTTTGTTTCGGCAGTGTGAAAGTGAGGGAGGGAGGGAAGTGTGAAACGGGAGCGTGAGTTGTAATTCCCGTGTTGGACTGGATAGGACAACACCGACGGCAGGTACAGCCTTCTGTGCGAGTGGGACCCTCCCATGAATTTCTGGTGTCCGTTTACGTTCTCCATTCTACGCTACTTCTTTTGTTCTTTTCCCGAATTCCCTCATTTTACAAAATGGCCACTCCGCTCCCCACACCACCACCCCCAAAAAATCTCTCTCTCTCTCTCTCTCTCTCTCTCTCTCATTTTATTCACACCAAGAACGAACGATTCAAGTCAATTTGTTTTCTATTTCTATATTCTTTTCATAACAGTAAATGTACATACACCATACATTGTTACTGCAAATAATCACAAGTTGATATTTTTTTCGTAATTGAAAGTTGACCATAGATATCATCCAAGTCCTTCATATTGATAACAGACAGATCACCTTTTTCTTTAGACAGCAACTCTCTTTCTATGGTATTATAATTGGCATGTAGTACTACTTTGTACCCCGGGCAGTTGAGTATATCTGGACTGAATTTAGCCCATCCAAGCTAAATTTTCAAATTCACACAATTACTTCTTATTGGACAAGAATATATTGTGACTATAGATAGAGCCCTGCTAATAAGTAATCCATCAATTTTGAAACAGCTAAATGAAAGATTCTAGAAAAATATATGAATTTATAACTTCTTATGTATGATTGATTTTTTTTTCTCAAAAAAAAAAAGATATAATACACATTGGGCAATACATAATTTAGGATAAAACGGTAGTAATAAAGTGGAATCGGGAGGAGAAAATGGTAATTTGAAAGAAGCTTGGCTAATGAAGTACTACCAGCACAGCAGTTACTAGTAAAGAGGGGGCGAAGGTGTGAAGCGGAGGAGTAACTCCAGAAAACCAAAACCCGCGAGTGGTATTGCCATTGCATCATGGTCATGCCGTAAACTCTGCTCCCTCGAAGCGCATGATTAAAGAGCCCACCCTCCCACGATGACGTGTCAATCATCCATTGGCTCATTCCTTCTCGTCGGGATTCATACCAACACAACCAATAAACAATGCCAGTCACACTCGTCCTCTCTCTCTCTCTCTCTTTATTTCTATCTCTCTCTTCAACTCTGCTTTTTCTCTCTTTCTTTGTCTCTGCGTCTATCTGTGTTTTTCTCTCTGAAGAATTTCCCAAATTTCTCCTCTATCCTATCTCCTCTGCTCCTGAAATCCCCACCTACGCCATCAGCAATGCGCGATCTTCCGTACGAATGCAATTTTGATATTTGATTTCGGAGCTTTCACTGTTTTTTCAATCCAATTTTTTTGTTACCTTTAACCGGCTGAATTGGTTTGTTTTAGTTGAAAGCGAAAAAAAAAAAATGCTGGAAGCAATGGAAAGTTCAGTGAATGGTGGATTCTCACAATTGCAGAGCTGTGGGGATAGCAGCGAGGAAGAGCTGTCAGTGCTCCCTCGCCATACGAAGGTTGTCGTTACCGGAAATAACCGCACAAAATCGGTGCTCGTTGGTCTTCAGGGCGTCGTCAAGAAAGCCGTTGGGCTAGGCGGGTGGCATTGGCTGGTAAAATTTCTCAACTAATTCTGCTTTCTAACGGAAATGGCTCTTCTTATTCGGAATTGCCTGATTCTAATTTTGGGTTACTAATGTGGTTTATTTGCATTAATGTGATTAACAGCAAGCAATGTCTTATGTCGGTCAATTTTGTTGTTTCTATTTGATTGCTATTTCGTCACTCCTTCAATCTAGTGATCAAATTTAATTTATTATTCCCAAGTCACTATTGATTGCAGGTCTCTTACTATCTTTTTTATACTGATGCAAAAGGTTTTGAATCTGTAATAACCCCTACAGCATGAATTCTTATCATAATCATTCACGCGCATGCGCGTCTTTTCTTAATTGAGATCTTCCAACAATTGGCTTCTTCATGGTTCAGCTTGGATATAAATAAGTATTGCTTCTGTGTGGATTTTGTGTTGCAACTCTCGATAATTACTAGTGGTTATCCATTGCATGTCTTCTTTCATTGCTGGATCTGGTGCTTTTTGAGGTGCTCTGTAACGATCAGTTGTTCATTGAGTCTTCTGTTTGGTTTTGTTCACCGAAGGAAGTAAATTGAATGATCCCTGATTTCTTTTTTGTATTGGTATTGGAGGTTTGAGCTCTGAATTGGGAATTTTTCGTCTTTTTGGCATTATTTCCAAATTTAAATGAATAATATTCCGTACTGGATTTTTTTCATACTGACGGGGATGTTTTATTTGGGATTTTTGCGTGTTTGTTGCATCTTACATGAGTTTTTTCTTTTTCGATTATGCGGCCTCTTTTCTTGCCGTGGAAAGTAATTATGAAATTATTAATCACGATTTTTTTTTTGTATAATTAATCATGAGTTATACATCCTGAATGCAGAAGTCCTTTGTATAGATTAAGCTTATGTTACACACTGTATCTATTAATATTGAATTGCATAGACACGTTTTATTGCCGTTGTGGATAAGAAGCTAATATTTACTTTACTTCGATCAGAATCAGCGATATTCCTGATTTTTTCTCCCTTTTGACACTTCTCCATCTCTCTCATGTATGCCTGTGTACGCATAACATAACTAATTGATTGATTCACGTCTTTTGCTATCAATTCACTCTACGGAGATTTGAATTTGAATTCTGAACATTTGCTTACGCATTTGTTGTAGACTACATGGTTATTTTACATTGTGCTTGGTGTAAACAAATGCAGGTTCTTACAAATGGCATTGAAGTGAAGCTGCAGAGGAATGCTCTTAGTGTGATTGAAGCACCCACCGGTAACGAGGAAGATGATGACCTTGAATTTGAAAATGTCCAGTGGAATGGGTCAGATATGGGTGAGTCTACACTTCCCAGCTTCTAACTGTCTTGCATGTTGCAGTTACTAGTATTGTGTTTTAATCTAGAGCCAACTTAATATACTAACAAATAAGTCTATCATTTTGTTCTCCCCTGGAATGTAATATGTTGTAATCCCTACTTACACGTACACCAAGCACTGTTGGTAGGCATATATTGGAATGCTTTAATATTTTAGTAGTTAATTAATTGTTGTGTTTGGCTGCCATGTCCGTGGGTTTGGAAAGTGATAGAGGTTGGTAACATTGGATCCGTTGTGTCTTCCCCTTTTGCTTTTGCTATTTCTTAAAGTTCTAGTGTCTTACTTTTATTTTTTATTTTTTTGACCCCACCACTATTTCTGATTTTTATTTGTGCTGTCTTTGATTTATCAGCATCGGACGACACTCAGAAATCCCACAAATCGAGGCACAGAATGCATAGATCATTGGGATCATCGCACAAGACTATGAGTAGGTCGTTCTCTGGTGATTCACAATCTAAGGGGTCCGTTTCTATGCCCCATGGGTCCACGGTACATCAACTTTCCTGTTTTTAATTCATAATTTATTTCCCCACGACCACCCACTTAACACAGTAGAAAATTTATTTATTCCTTGATATTTAACTGTTTAACATTTTTTTAAAAATTTTTTGTTTCTTTAGAAGGTTGACTTGAGCAAGCTGGAGATGGCTGCATTGTGGAGATATTGGCGACATTTTAATCTAGTAAATTCCTAGGGCTATCTGTTTGGTTACAATCTCCCGGGAAAGTGTGTTCGGTTTTACTGACTCCTAAAATGGACTTGTAGGTGGATGCCGTCCCAAACCCATCTAAAGAGCAGCTAGTAGATGTTGTCCAGAGGCATTTCATGTCGCAGGTACCTAAAAATTAGTGATTGCATAATTGTTTTTCTTACCAGTGATCATTGAAGTGTCTTATTAGTAATAACAGAAATTTATCCAGTTCCATAATTACTTTTTATTATTTTTATTATTATTTTGGTAGTGGTGAGCTGCATGGACCTGGATTGCCTGCATATTTCCTTAAAACCGGATGAATCTTAACCATAAAAAAACGTATAATTTTGTTATATAATTAAATAGTAAAATTCATATTGTAGATGAACTGCCTTTAGATGCATAACTGCACTTGCAGTTATTTTTTGAACTCCAGGTGGGTGATTCTTTCCCTGAACTGCATATCTGATTCCATTCTCTTCCCGAGTAAAACAACTTTTTCAGATTCCCCATACGTATTCTTTCTAAAATAGATTGAGCTATAGCTCCTGGCAATGTGATGTGCCCATGGTGCAACCATGCCACTAAAATCTACCTAAAGGATTAGGCATTGCTTTTTGGTACAAAGGCATTGCTTTCAAATGTGAATCTAGCTTCCATAAGTTTGATTAGTACATGAACAAGTATTTACCCATGACTATAGTCTGAAATTGTGTTTCTTTCTTTCTGAAGCAAATGGACGAGTTGCAGGTCATTGTGGGATTTGTCCAAGCTGCAAAGAGGCTTAAGACGGTTTGCAATTGAGGTGCGAGTGAAGCAAAAAATCATGATATTTTTATAAGTTATATCGTCTATGCTAACAGAGATAATGTGTCTAATATCCACTTCCCTTCGTACTATGTAATATATTTATCGGTGATTTGTGTCTTTCTGATATAGTAGTAGGTTAGTACCGAGGTTATAGAGGTTCTTGCTCTTTTCGTAGCCACCCAGTTATGTAGATATATATGTGACCTTGCGACTGGATCGTTAGGGGGAAGTCTCCATGACTTTCTTTCCTAAGCTTGATTCAATGTATTGCTGACCTGGGAAGTGGGTTTTCTGAGAACTTAATGTATATATTTCAGTTCTCCTAACCTAAGATTCTTCTCAACTGAATTCATTATGTTTTGCTGGTCCGTTGGACCGGTTTCACTGCCTATCTGCCACCGCCATCACCACCTAATGGAGTGGTTATTAATTAATTTTGAATTTTATCTTCTTTTTTTTTCTTTTTAATTGTTTATGTTAACATGTAGGGGGAGGATACATGTTGAAGAACAAAAATAAGAAATACTAAGTAAAAATTTATGTTTTATTATCTTAATTTTCTAAAAAATTTATGTTTTCCTCATCAAATCGTTAGAAGAAATTGATAAATATTTTTTCTTGCTTTTTCAGTCTGTTTAAAATAGTGCATGTTATCAATGAGCTGTGTTATCAGTGAATTTGTCTACTGCACTATTAATCTGAGTAGTTGGTATTGGTCTTCAATACCCTCGTCCAGTGGAAATTAGTTAGGGGCTGTTTGGAAGTGTTCTGCATTTATAGTTTTTTAAAATTGTTTTAGAAAACATATTTAAAAACATTTGAAGAAAAAAGAAAATTTATTTGGATAATTTTTAATTTTTTTTTTAAGTAGATAAAACAAAAAAAATGCTTGGTTTGCATTACTACAAATGACAATTTGGTATCAATTTATAAATATAAATATCATAACAATAAAGAAATACCAGTGAGATCAATTTACAACCACAATAGTGTTTTTTTTTGTTTTGGGGGGTGGGGGAACAGGACTTGCAACGCTAGCCTTGCAACGGGCTCCCTAGTGAGGGCGGACAGGACTTTGCAGTGAAGACTAGCGGCTTCAGGGAACACAAAGCACGGAGTCACCTAAGGTTAAGAAAATCGGATCGGATATCGCACCGGTCAAGGTACTGGTCTAAAGAGTTAGAGGCTCAACCGGAATATAATAAAATATATATATATAATTAATTAGAACATTAAAAAATATATTAAATCATTAACATTAACATAATTAACACAAATATATATATATATATATATATATATATATATAGGTTTATAAAAATAAATCTAATCTATATAAAATTTCTCTAGTCTTAGTCTCACAATATAGTTACAAAAATATTTGAAAACAATATTTGTTGGTGACTAGCGAGTTTTATGGTGAGTAGCCTGTGAATATTAGTATTTTTTTCATATATAAAATAAATATAACCCATTTTTTTCATTTTTGCAATGTGCTGCTATAAAATATCAGTATTTAAGCTTTGAAACCAAAAAAAAAAAAATTCAAAAGTTTCGGACCAGTCCAACCAGTTCGGTTCGCCAATTTTCCCGGTTTTGACCGATTCTAAAACCCACCGGTTCTGACTACTCAATCGGATCGGCCAGGCGACCGGTTCTCGGTTAACTAGGTCGGACCGGATCGGCCGGTCCGGGAGTGGTGGAGCAGCTTGCGTGCGCTGGAGCAGCTTGTGTGTGCCGACGATCCCACCGGCCGGGAGCAACTTGCGTGCGGTGGAGCAGCTTGTGTGCGCTGGTTCTGGGAGCATGTTGTCAGGCTCAGTCTTGAAAGCAGCTTGCATGTGCCGGGTCTCGTGTTCGCCTGCGAATGGTCTTGGGATGAGCTCGGGCACCGCCAGCGAATGTGGGAGGAGCTCGAGTCTATGTGCTCAATGGTAAAAGGGATGAGTTGTGTGGTGTGGTAAGATGTAAGAAAGGGATGAGTTGTTTTTCAAAACAATTTCAAAAAACATCTTAAAAATGTTTTCTGTTTCTTGTTTTTAAAACACTTTCTATTTTTAAAACCAATACAGCAAAGACAACGGATCAAACAAGTTTTCTTAGGTTTTTATTTTTAAAATTTGAAAACTGTTTTCAAAAAAAAGTTTACAAACAAGCCCTTAATGTTTCTTGTATGACAAAATGCTCGCCAAATAACCATAAATTGCTCTCTATTTATTGTTTGGTGACTAGTGTTATTTTAAATTTTATCATCATCTAGTTGAAAATCATTTTATTGTTGTCACACCAATGAAATGAGAAAATAATGGCGTTTTTTTTTATTTATTGTTTTATCATGGATTCTCATTCCTTGGACTGGAAATATGAAAGGCAAACAAACAAAAAGGTATTTTTGTATGTTAGTTTTTTCCTTGTTTTTCTTTCACGGTAGTAGCACTGAGGTTTGTATCTATTATCTCTATCTCTACCAAAAAAAAATCTCTATTATTTCATGTAAATTATTCGTACCCTATATCACCAGGTCAATATCAGTAACTTATTTAGTTGTTTATTAAAAGTAAGGAGGTACAAAATTTAATGTTATGAAATGAGAAATCCAAGAAAGAAAAGTGCTGTGATTGAACATAGGTGGCTTTCTTAGCGTGCGTTTGGCTTGAGAAAATGCTTTTCATTTTTTCATTTTCTTTTTCAGTTAGTTTTTTTATTTTTTAATATTTTATAAAAGTAATGAAAATTATAAGATTCTATTTTCAGATTTTATTTTTAGTTTTTACTATTTTTTCTTAAAATTTTACAAATACTAAAATAAAAAATGAAAAATATTTTTCAAATAAAACTCACCTTTAGTCTTTTTCGCGTTTTCTTTTTAGTTGGGAAGAGAAATACACCCTATGTTTTCAGCCTTATATTTTCTTCCTTCTTTATATTTTGTCCATTTTTTTTTCCTTTGTCTTTCTTCGGTGTCCTCTGATACAAGGCCAAAACTTTCACGTACCAACATTTAACCATCGTCATCAACTTTAGCTAAATATCTCCAATAAGTGTAGCTACATGATAATATATTTAGCCACTTTAATGCCAGTGTATTGAGTATAATAACATCATAGCTAATCTAATCCACTTAAGACAGAACTCATGCGAAGCTATTCTATTCTAGATTTCTTGTGCCTTCCGCGATGAAAAGCTAAAATGAAGAAAGGGCAATTCGATAAACCAGAATGCAACAAGATATGATACGTACTGCGAAGACAGCTTCATATCCTCAAAACGGATTGACAGCTGTATGCCAATAGCAAGGCCTCTGTTTCAAACAATTTCAAATTCAAACGTTCAAAATACTGTGTAAACACTAAACAGCCGTTGCGTTGAAAAATATATTTGTTGTTTTTGGTCGTAGCTCGTGGCATTTTTAAAATGACATAATTTGAGCTTAATAGTTATAAAAGAAATTGATGCTAATAAAATTTTTAATATCAATTTGGTCCTAACAAAATGTTTTACACCAATCTAATCATTCCACTGAGTGGAGATCTAATAAAATGATTTAAATTGATTTTAAAATTAAAATGTTAGAAATAAATTTATGTGAAAAAAACTGTTTTATCCCTTATGGTCCATGGTTAAAAGTTGTAATTACGATTGGGGATAAAATGGGAAACGACAAAATTTGGGACCAGATGCCCGTACGTCCACACATGTCTGTTACTTTGGGGCTGGACAAGACATCCATAATCCTGAAGCCAGCAAAACGCAACAAAACGGCAGCACACATAAGGGCTCTATAACAAGACAGATTGGTTTTAGGGAATAATCACTTTTTAAAACAGTTATTCTAAAACACTTATTTATAAATTATTTTAAATTTAAAATAAATAATTTATACTCTCATTCAATCATATATTAACATATCAATAAAATAGATGAATCTCATAAATAAAAATCAAGCAAATAAAATTATTTTATTGAATCACAATGTAAAAAAATTTTATCAATAAAAACTAAACTCATAGGCAAGCGAATTCAACCACGCCTTCAAAAAGACAGTAGATTTGTGAGTGTGAGGGAAAAAGAAAAAACTATGAATTATGATTTTATTTTGTGGTGGTAACGCAATGGTGCCGTTTCAACCTCGTGGGCGAGCGGGAGTGGCCGTTTCAACCTCGTGGGCGAGCGGGAGTGGTGGCTCCTCCGCGATATTTCTGTTCATTTTTTTATGTGAAAAAATGCACCCTCGATTGGTCAACCACATCATCCCCATGCATGTCAAATTCAGGGGATTATAGGATCAAAACGGGGCCCATTGACACATGCAAAGCCAATAAACTATGAATTTCGTTGAACCTCATTAGCTTGAACTCGTTGCCTCCTCCAGTTTCCAGACAAATTAGAAGAACAAAAATATCAGCTTCATTTAAAGCTCATTTGGAGGATTTGCCCATTTTGAATGCATTATTTGAAGTAAAAAATATTTTTTAATAAATATAATATAAAACAAAAGTTATAATTCTTTGCTACATCTTTCTGCTTCTAATAAATTTACTAAAAAGTTACTATAGCATACAACAGTTATTTGAGGATAAAAAAGCTTTTTAAATATTACATCCAAAAACAACTTAAAATATTCTTTTTTTATAAGACCCTTAAAAATGATAATATTAAAAGTATCTTTTGTCAAGAAGTTAATCCAAATGAAACCCTAATCAGCTTCACTAGAAAAAAGAATATTAGAATTTGCTTTGATAATATTTATTATATTGAATTTATCAAGTTTTGCAACTTTGAAAGAAAATGTGTATAGGAAGTGCTATTGGCCACTCCTCATTAAAGTTATGGTAGGTCATCGCCCACAACCATAACAGTCAAATTACAAAGGCGGAGTTTCAAAACAAATTATTATCATAACTACTTTTTCTTTTGTCTATAAAGAAAAAAGAATACTTCATGTATGTATAATAATATAGTACCTTTTGGTACACTATCTTGTTGTATTTTCATTCTTAATTAATGCCTACTTTATTAAATTGAATTTATCGAGTTTTGCAACTTTGAAAGAAAATGTGTATAGAAGTGCTATTGGCCACTCCTCATTTCAGTTATGATAGGTCATCACCCATAACCACAACTGTCAAATTACGAAGGCAGAGTTTCAAAACAAATTATTATCATAACTACTTTTTCTTTTGTCTCACTATAAAAAAAAATAGGTATTTACAACGGTCCTCAATAATTAAAGTGTCAAGAAAAGTAATTTTGATATAAAATGACCATTAAAAATACTTATAAATTTTTATCAACAATTAGTATATGTCAAAAATATACCCAAAAGATGTATTTTTGACATATATTAATTATCGATAAAAATTTATTAACACTTTAGGGTATGTTTGTGAGTTTGGATTTTAGAGGAAGCAAGAGGAGATGAAAAAATTTGTAATGTAAAATTATATTACAAATTCTCTCCCCCTCCCCCTTCCCCTCTAAAAATCAAACTCACAAACATACCATTAATTCTCAATAACCGTTGAAAATCTCCACTTTTTGTAGTGCCTATAAAAAAAAAAAAGAATACTTCATGTATGTATTTTATAGTACCGTTTGGTACAATATCTTATTGTATTTTCATTCTTAATTAATGTCTACTTTATTATCATTTAGCCTCCCACACCAATATGAATATTAAGTATGTGGTTATATGTCTGTTAGTTGTTGGTCCGCTGCTTCTTCTTTATTCTAGCAATAATATTATGAGCTTTTTTAACTAGTGTTCTAAAAGTAATGATTAAGAAAGTCAAAAGATATAAGTTTATAGACTTTTTAGTGGGACTTATGTATTGAAAACTTAAAAATTTCTTTTCTTTGTATGATTTTTGTATTTTTCAATCCTTAAGTGCATCGATTAGGAAAAAAAAATATCCAATATTATTTGAACATATAAGGGTGGGTGTTCACTTTATTATTACTCCCTCCCTTTCAGAATATTTGTTCACTTTCAGACAACTTCACATTTCAAATATTTATTTATTTTTAGACAACTTCATATTCCAATGTAATATTTACTTATTTTTTCAATAGTACCCTTAAGTAATTTCACTCATTATCTATTAATTTTTCAAAAATATTTCATTTAATAGGAGTATATTAGTTCATTAATTATGTTTTATTTCATTTCCAATGCATTTATTAGCTTCCTTAATACATGGACTTGTCTAAAGTGATAGATATTTTGAAGGTAAATGCTACAATGGAGTTGTAGGTCAATGCCTTCCTTATAGTTGTCTAGGTGGAAGCACATGGTTGTGGCATGCTCCATGATTTTACTACACTTTGTAAATGCATTTAAATGAATTAAAATATGTTGGTAAACACAAATGTAGCCTCCACCCACCTTTGTCTCCCTCCTTCTCCTCTACTTCTACATCCTCATCAACATTGCCCAGCACCACTTTTTCATGTTTCCAAAATCCAAAAACAAGGACAAGGAGGAATCTTTTTGCAGATTGGTTCTTGTTTGCTTGCTTCAACTTTTCTTCTCTTCATAGTGTTCTATTTACTCAGGTTGTTGTTTTCCCTGAAGTGGAATCATACGGCATTAGGAAGAAGAATAGTTATACAGACATTGAACCTAATCCAATAGAAGAGTTGATCTTTCCATTGTTTAAGAGAAAGTAATGCAACGTAATTGCTGGTTAACGTGGGAAAAAGGCACAAATTTCGATACGCCATTTTTGTTTCTACAAGATCTTCGGTACAGCCTCCAAGGCGGTAGTGACCAAATTCAAATCAACACCACTCGGCATTTAGGCCAGCATGACCTATTCTCTTCCAACTTCACCATTCAACTCCACTCTCATCGCGGGCTTCCGCAACCCAATGTCCCCTCCCCTACACAAGACCCGATACAGCCCCACCCTTTTTGAGATGATGGCCAACGAGCCCAAGGCAAGCCCAAGCCCCAGATCCCTTCCAGCGCCTCCTTTTTCGACTCGGGCCATAGGCCCAATGTCCCTGTGCTCGACAAGTAGGCCCTCATAATGCAGAGGATATCGGAAAATGTTGTCCTCCTAGAGCCCCGGGAACTAGTTCAACAACGTCATTTTGAGCGACATTAGGCTCACTCTCAGCTCCAAGGATGGTATTAGCATCTCCATGAATGTTCATCGACAGATTCTGGTTGTGCATAGCAAGTTCTCTGTTGTGAAGCTTGGTGGTAAAAGGCGAGTTTGGTGGTGATGATGGAAAAGTGGTGCTGGGCGGTGTTGATGAGGATGTAAAAGTAGTGGAAGAGAAGGTGGGTGCAGGCTACATTTGTATTTACCAACATATTTTAATTTGTTTAACCACATCTACAAAGTGTGGTTAAACGCATCCAAACTCATCAAACATGGCACAACCATGCACTTCCACCTAGGCAAATGTAGGGAAGGCATTGACCCACAACTCCATTGTAGCATCCACCTATTTTGAAAGGGTAAAAGTATTAAGCAAGATGGATGATTGGGGCGAGTGAGACCACCATCTCATTCAATAATAATAAAGTAAGTGTCTAAACGGGACATCCACTCTTAATTGTTGAAATACCATTATTATTGTTATTCAATTTTAGCTATTTACCTTTGCATTAATCCTATCCTTGTGTGGAGTGTTTTGAGCTTGTTATGTTCGGTTAAGCTATAAAAAAAACCAAAAAATTTAACCAGATATGGTCCGGTTCTGGCTTCTCAAAAGTGAGATAACCCCACTCATTACCAAAGAAACAATATACAACACCACCATGATATGACACAAAACCAGCAATGAGCAATCTTGTATTTAGATCACCTGTAGTTGCACCGCAGGCACCCAAATCCTATCCCAACCTATCTATTACTATATACTTGTCAAGTTAGTTATGCAAATGTATGAAATGTTTTTGAAATAAGGAACAAATATACAAAAAAAAGAAAGAAATTTTCAAATACGAGGTCTAACATAATTGATAGTTAGATAAATGCTGTTTATAGAACAAATTTCGTGGCTGAAAGTAAAATCCATATATGTGAACTCTATATCTTGAAGGAATTAATTATTGCTTACGTGTCATTGATAAGGAAAAGAAAATGCATATCTGTTGTAATTTTTTATTGAAAATTAAAGGATAAAAGAAAATACATAACAACTCTATTTAAATTTTGACGAACAACTTTTGAATTGATGTTGTGTCAAGACAATATTTAAAAAAATTTCACATCTCATGTTGGAAAATGAAAATGGAAATGTATATGTAATATTAATTTTAAAAAAATACAAAATGTTGTGCTGTCACATTATAATCAAACTCAATTATAATTATCAAGCGACTTATATCTGAAAAAAAAAGGTTGAGAGGCGTGATAAAGATTTTAATGATGCAAACTACTATTTGAATTTGCAAAGTGGCGTAAGGGGATTAAAGAATCACATTTAATTTATCGAAGAAATGGGAATGGATGTGGGTGTTCTAGTAGAGGTAGAAGAAGCTTTTGGGCAGAAAGAAGGCATGTGTTGTCGTGGGGACAGATAGCGGTGAGAGTAGTGAGTAGAGCGCCGGTGTGAATTGAATACCTGCCTCTACAAAAGGAGAAACAGAGTAGACACGCCAAAAAAGTTTGGTGGTCGGTTGGTGCTTTCATTGACATTCATTATTGTTGTATTTTCTCTTCCTCCCACTCCCTAACCAAACAGGCCCACATACACACAATAAGATAATGAGTAGTGTTATTTATACTCATATTGTATAAAGTATTATATCCACTCATTTTCATTTATTATTAAAATGAATATGAATCTCATTCAAATAGAATTTACATCCCATTTAATAATAGATAATTCAAGTAGATATAGTATCACACATTTTATAAATATAATTATCATATCTCATTGGGTAATGCATAATTAACGAACCCCATGTTAAATGTCAAATTAATACAGTGGGTGTGTACTTAGGTCACAACTTTTGACCCTTAGTCCGCTATAAGTACTACTGCCATCCAACCCCATTATTGATTGTAAGCCGTAACTGTAAGACATTTTAAAGTGTGGGTTGTAACAAGTGAAAGAAAGAAAGAAACGAAAGATGAGTAGCTTTCAAATGTGGATTGCGTTTCTCTTGTCTTTGTTACTCTGCAATTCATGTGCATTTGTCTCTTCCTACCCCACCCCTTACCTTAACTCTTCCCCACAACACTTGGGCCGCGAGGCCAAGCCATATTGGAGGACACCACCACCACCAGGGCGCCACCACAACACGCCGCAGCAGCCTCCAGAACATAGGCCTAGAAGGGCTCCGCCGCCACCACCACCGGCAGCGTTCTACTTCTTCTCTCCCCCACCTCCCAGCCCTCCCCAGCCCCATTACTATCCTCCTAAAACCCCCAGGTCTCTGGGTCCATTACCAAGACCAGGGTATCGGGTACCTTGATTGATTGGCTCAAACAACATCACTGACAGAGACTCCTTAAACTAGGCACCACCTAGCCTAGTATTATACTACTGTAGGTTATCTGGAATTCACGTCACCTCTTCCCCCACCCCCTCCCCTCTTGCCTTTATATAAGATGGCTTGTGCTCACGTCAAAAAAAAAAAGGGCCTGTGCTAGTGAAAATATTACTTTGTCACACGCTTGTTAAGTTGCTAATCTGAAAGATGCTAAACGTGATTATTTGACGTGGAAAAGTTTGCCATTTGATTGTTGTTGAGTGCTTGTATTTTTGCTTTCTATTTTTACTAGTTATAACAAAGATTAATAAAAAATACGTATAATAAATTATAACTTTATAAAGTGTTAGGATATCGTGTACCAAAAAAAAAGTGTTAGGATCTCTTTAAAATGACTACAATAAATTGTAAATACAATAATAATTTTGATAAGTAATTGTTTTTAGTCTACATGATAATTTCTTTTTCCATTTTTTGTTTTTGGTCAAACACGACAATGTCCAACTAGGGGCTAGTCTTGCTGTTTTGGGCTCCTTTGTCCAGCTAGGGCTTTGCGCTTCTATTTTGGCAGTAGGGCTTTGTCGCTTATCGTTTTTTCTGCCCCCTTTCCGTAGTTGGTTTGGGCTTTGGTTCTGTTTTATGCACACCCGACGTGCATCAGGCATATAGGGCACAGCTATTTGCTTTAGTGCGTGCTTGTTTCTATTTGAGCCTCAGAACATATATCAAAATCAAAAAAAGGGTTTTGCTGATTACAATCCTTGGGTTAACTACAAGTTGTATTGTACTAGCAGCTAGCTTCACTATTGTATACAGGTAATGACTAATGACAGGGTAGTTTTGGATTTATTATGAACCCTACATATAGCAATATATGGAAGCATAATTCAAAGTTAAAAATATATAAATGTTATAAAAATATTTATTAAGATCGTGTCACATATAGAATTCACTATGAATACTAGTATATATTAAACATTTTTCACATGATATTAACTTAGATTATCAAGCAATAAAAATCTGTTAAGAAAAAAAGGATTTTGTACTTGGTTATGTCATCCAACTGTAGTAGTTTTTAATCTTTTTTTGGGTTTTTTGCCTGCCTCATGATCAAAGCATGGGGATGAATAATGATGCAGCAATTTATGCATGTTACCTTGGAATGACGAAACAAGAAAGCCCTGACTAATCATTATCGATTGAAAACGACGGTATTCCTTCGATGTTGGGATGGTGCCCCAGCATGTTGATTATTGTTTGACCCTAACGCTAACGGCCAAGTTTGTGCAGTGGAGCCATTGGCCCTGCGGAAAAGCGCATATGCACATTATTCGGAAGTGAATTTATGCTTATAGCTAATTCAACAGTTGCCTCTTCGTATTAAAATCCAACAATTGCGTAGTAAAATAAAAATATTGCTAGTTTTATTTATAAATCAGTTTAAAATTATTTTTCATTACATAAATATGTTAATTGTTAGGTTGACATAGTATTTTCAAAACTTGTAATAACTAATTATAGCTTTTTTTGTCATTATTATCATATCATTTAATAATAGCTTATTCAACGTCTCTTGCGTTAGTCAAAGTCATTGCTATCATGTGACACTAGTTTTGCCGATGCAAATGAATGACGACCGATGCTTTTCTGTTTCTAAGTATATTTGAAACATGGTACATGAAATTAAATGGAAGATTGAGATTGAAATTTTATATCGTAGAAAAATAATTTTATAAAAATTTATAATTATATTTTAATATTTATATATATCTTATTTCTATCTTATCCTCACTAATCTTTATACAAAATAATTGAGTTAAATTTTAGTCTTTAATTTTTAAAATAAATCAATTTTATCTATGACATTGCAAAATGTCAATCATTTTAGCTCTTTAACAATTTTTTATTCAATATTTCATTAATTAAATGATGATAAGTAATATTAAATTATACATTTGACATATTTTATGTTATTTAAAGTATAATAAAATTTAAAATAACTCATTTTAATATCTAAAATTATATAAAATAGATCATTTAAATTTTATTTTAAATTATAAAATGACTCTTTTGTATAATATTATACATTAAAATGAATTATTTTAAATATAATTTTACTTCAAAAGATAAATGATATGTCAAAGTATTATATAAAATTATTTATTATCATTTAATTGATAAAATATTAAATAAAATAAATTTATAAATTAATATAACTCATATTTTATAATGTCATAAATTAATTTAATTTATTTTAAAAATTAAGAACTAAAATTATTTATAAATAAAAAATAAAGGTGTAAAATGTACATTAACTCCAAAATAATTTTAAAGGGTATTCGTCTACTCTGTCTTCCACAATGCAACTAACGGCTCCGTCGTCGGCACCGCTGCGACAAACGGCACCGCTGTGAGTGAAAGCTCTGCTGCTACAAGTTAGATCTGGTCCTTCCTTACCCCCCTTGTTTCTTCCAACTTAAAAACCAATTGAGAAGAGCAAAGTACCCATCATCAAACTGATACAGGTCTTACTAGATCTGGGCATTTTCATGTTGTTTCCTTGTACACACATTTTTTGGGGTTCTGGAAACAAACCAAAAAAAAAAAAAAAAAGGTTATTTGATGCTCATCAACTTGTCTCATCGATTTCTTTCTTCCTTTTTTTCCCTTTTTCCTCCATCTGCCACCACCATTTTGTCTTGCTCCTGCAAGGACACATACGGCAAAGACAGAAATGCCAACGGAGTCTCTATTGCTGGGTTCCCTACTTCCCTTCCCTTCCCCACTATTCGTTTCCCTTTTATTATTCTCATTCAATTCTTTTCATACCCATTTTCTTTCTCATCCCTGCTTTTTTGTTGTTTCCCTTTCCCGTTTTAAAAATTGGTGCTGTAATAAACTTTCTGCAAGTGAAACCGTAATAACAAATCCAAGATAGGTATCATTCAAATCCTCTAATTTTCCATCAAAGCCACCAACTTTAAGCATGTTCTTGTGTCTCAGTGCTCAAAATGGTGGACCATATGGGGGTAGTTTCAGTTGGAACAGTGAGATGGATCCACAACTGCTGGCCGGAGTGCAGCCGTCGGTGGTTGTGAGACAATAAGAAAGTTGCTAGCCGATGTGGTCTGGTGGGATAGTTTCACACTTTCACTCGTTCCAAACATGCTTGGAAGCAATAAACCACATGAGCACTGGCTATGAATCACACTCGGTTCTGGCAACAGTGCAGAGTGCGGAACATCTAGTCTGGAACCCATTCAGTTTTATTTGGGCCAGGAGTTGCCCATTAGCACATGTGGCCCCATCCAAGTTAGAGTTGAGTGGGCCTTATTTTGAATATGGATATGCCATCCTTTTTTCTTTGATCCTTTTGATTCAAGCATCCTAAAGTGTGTTTAGGTTCGCACTAAAAACGACAACAAAGAAAGCACAAGAAAACGAAAAGAATGTTTAGGTTTGGTGATCACATCGAGGGCGCGACTTTCACTTTTCTTCAATGCCAAGTCTACTACTATGTTTGGATTTTTATTCGGAGAGTTTTATGTCATTGTTTAAATAAAAATTTCTCTTATTTAACCTTTGCCTAAATTATAATTTTAAAATTTTAGATAAGATTCAATCCGTCCTCACATAGTAGGCATTGGGTATAAAGATGGCTAAACTGGTTAAATCTGTTGGGTTGGCATGCTAACCTATTTAGTAAAATTAGTTAAAATTTAACCAAAATCGGATTAGTCCATCAACCCGTGATTTTTTTATTAGGCAGGCTGAAATTTTCAATCCAAATAATTAAAAAGAATTAACTCGTCTCATCCTATGATCAATCTGTGTTGCGTCGGGATGGGTTGATCCGGCTCATCCCGTCCTGTTCCATTTGATACCCCAAATTGGGTGTGATTTTTATGGATAGTGTCAGATGGTCAAAGTTGTATACGTTTAAGTACTGTCAATATGGAGCACAACAGCTGAGCTGTATCTCCATCGTCTTTAGTGAGCGTGTAAGATTTTCATATATTAGTTTCCTATTCATCCATCGGTTCAACAGGATTTTTTCTTTTTTTAAGTTGACCTTCTTTTGTGAAAAATGAATTGATTAAGTGTATAGGGTATTAGATAAATATAATTAAGTCAATATCATCGGTGATTTATTGATCATGAATGTGCGTACGTTTATAAGTTATGTTTAGTAGGTGTGGCTGGAAGGTGACCCGTGACGCAAGATCCTATTAAGATTTGGTGCATGTTAGCTAAATATAGCTTTCACTTCTTGCAAGATTCTAATATCTTATTGGTTTCATTGAAAAATCGTCCCTTGTCATAGAGAACGTTCCTACCCTGGGTGTCTTCAATTTTCAGTTAAATCCCCTACTCTAGATATATACTTCAGCATCTTCTTGCGCGTGTATGTAGTTTTAATAACTTGAATTCATAATCATAATTCATAACACATGTAGGTACTCCAAACCCTATATTTTATGGCGCTGTCTGTGTGCAAATTAAATTAAATAGTCCAAAATAAGCTTCTTCTTTTTTTAATTTTTGGGTCGTTTGTTTTGCTTCTCTATCATAGTATTTTATAGTCATCGAATCATTGTGGCAGCTTCAAAGCTCTTCCACTCAGAGATATCATAACACGACCCAACATATTTGTTGAGCTATATTATATCATGCATTATTCATGCCCTGATAGAAAATGACACTATAGAGTAGTTTCTAGTTTAATGATTAAATTAAAAATGGTAAAAACCCAGAAACATGCACCTCTCTTCATCTCGGCCAGACAACTAGTTTATCCATAATGTCTACATCGGTATTGTCTCACAGGGCCACAACGCCACGTGCCCGACAAACATATAACTCGCTAGTAGTTGGGGCTAATCTTCTTGTATTAATTTTTCGTTAAAGGTTGCAAAGTAAAAAACTTGATTGAAGTTTGCATGTTAGTAAAACTACTGTGTGTCTATGTCCAGCCCCTAGCGTGGAAAAATTATTCATCCTTCTCGGTTAAAACAGTACTTCCCTTTGCTGCAACGCTTATTGTTTTATTCTGGAAAGTTTCGGAGATCCATAGGTTGTCGATGATTGTATTTGATTCTTGCAGAGTAAATTAGTACTTTCACTTCATTTGGACCACCAATGAGGGAAATATTTAAAATCGCATGCCATAAAAGTAACCATTTTTATCAGATTTTGAACAAAGTATACGCTTCAATTAAGTTGGTAGACCATCAATCACGTTGTCTGTATATATGTTCAGACTAATTAATTAATAGCAGTTATAATTATGGTAAGGAATTTTATAATTTATTCATGGTACGAAACTAATACAATCACGATTTCTGTGCGGTAAAATATATCGATTAAACTTTCGGTTACATCAATTTAATTAATAATTGGTTGGAAGACCGAAGATACTGTCAAATAGTAATAGTATTGGTTTAGAGAATAAACAAAGAAGGTCTAATGCATTAACGTGCAAGCAAAAGCTCTGATAATACCAATATTTAACTTTATAATATTTTCAAAAAGTACATTGGAGAGGTACAAGGAAGTGATAAAATTGGTAGGAGAGGGCGAATAATCACACCAATAAAGAAGTTCTGATCTACTTCATCTCCTACACTGGGAAATGTTTAATCAAATTCATGGTTTGTTTGATGCCCATTATAATAATTTGTACTTGGTCGTTTTATATATAAATTTGTGCTCTTCATGGTTTCATTGATATCAAATACACACATAATTATTTACAAATATTGTGACAACAAAAATTTATAAAGAAACAGGAAAACAATGAATTTTTATTAAATTTTCTGATCTTATAACTACACATATAATTTTAATAATTTTTTTTTTCTACTTCTTAACTTGATTTCAATTACGTTACAAATATTGGTGCCTTTATAGGCTACAACCATGTGGAAAAACAAAATACAAACAACTACAACATTGACTTATGAGATGACCATTAAATACTACATTAAATCTCAAATCAAATTTTCTATGCTTTCACTTTATGGATTATGTAGGGTGGTTATAGGATAGATTTGATAACATGCAAAATCCTTATTCTTGGCATGCTTGCTTTATTTTTTTTTTGGTCTGACATTCATTTTTTCAAACTCCCCTTTCTCCTTGTCCTCAATGCTGTTGCAGAACTTCCTGGGCTTGATGTAATTTCTGTGGTTCTTATATTGTTGTTGGTCATCATATAATTTAAGAAAATGAGTAATTTAATTGATGCATTGGCAATTTTTTCATGGTAGTTGTTTTTTTTTTCAATTAACTTTTATGACAGTTCATATGTTTCTCTTCAAGCATCTAGTAAAATTAATTGTCCGGAATGTTAATCGAATGTTCAAACTTCAAACTCAAACAGTTAAAACAAGAGTTACATCTCCTTGGATTTGATACTCTATCCGTTCTTAAATAATTATTCAATTATACATTTTCACTAAAATTAAAGAAATAATTGGTAAAACATCAATATTAATAAAAATTATGAATAGTTTATTAAAAGATTTATCTAAAAAAGCACTAGTTAAATATAAAAAGTTAGTGTTTGACTTTTACACCTTAAAACTTGAAAAAACACATCTTTCTGATGAAAAACTTACCATTTTGGAGCACTTAAAGTAAAACACTTTATTAAATTATTTTTGTTTCTTTTCAATGCTTTTAACTTTTTCTTTCCTTCTTGATTAACGAATTAATAGTATTTAATAAGGGTATTATTGGTAAAAAAAATTAATTAATACTATCTAAATTTTTAAATGGACAATTATTTTTAGACAAAATAAATTTTTAAAATGAACAATTATTCAAGGATAAAGAGGAAACTAATTCTATTTCATCACTTAGATTGATCAAAATCATTCTGAGAAGATATTGTTAAACATTATATATAGATTTAAAAGGTTCATATAGCATCAATTAATCCTTTTGCGTACAGGAAAAATTTTAAATTTAATATATTTCTTGTATAATTTTTTATATTGTTATTTAAGTATATATTAATGATTTATTAAAACATTAAATTTTCTGAGTGATTAGCATTATCACAATTTTTGTTTTATTGATCTAGAAATTTAAAATTAAGTGATATTATAAGTGGCATCAAAGATGAGTTTTCATTATTCATTCAGGGCTCTGGAGACTTGAACAAACTGGAGCTTATCATATCCGGACGGTTCCTCTTCTTTCAACAAGAAAATAAAAGCACTTTGTTTCACTCCACATCCAATATAAAAAGAAATATTATTCCAACATCCTATAGCTCATATTTTGTATACGTATGCAATTCATCACTTTTAAATCTCATTGAATCCCTATTTTAATATTTTTATTTCACTCTCCATCCATCCACATTTTAAGTGTTTAAATAACACAACTCCAGTATAAATACACCAAAATCCAATTAAATAGCTGCCTAGGTAGATCAACCGTCTGAAGGAACTTGGTGCATATATACTATTAGAGTATGGGTGTCAAATGGGTAGGGCCCGCTCGTTTAGACCAGGCCCATTTACTTGCAAAGTAAAAATCTCTGGCCCGACTTGTATAATCGGGGTTTGCAAGCTAGCTTTGCCCTCCTTTTTTTTTTTTTCTTTATTTACAATTTGAGCATATTTTACTTGTTCCTTATGCACCTGTAAACGATCCAATAAAATAAATGAAAAGAATTTTTTAATTAGACAAAGCATTCAATTTAGGCAACTATATCATAATATCATAGATATTATATTCTTTCCATATGGACAAATCCAAATAAGTTTTGCACAACAAATTTTACAATCTAAATCCATATGGACAAACAAATTTAATCCAAATAACCAAGCTCACACAATAACAAATTCCACAATTTAAAAACAAGTTAAAATATAAAGTTAAAATCCAAATACAGAATTTTGGGTTGGTTTGTGCCTTTGTAGATTTGGGCCTCCAAATGGATTAGGAGTTGTAACGTTGTAACTTCACCAAATTGAAAGTTGTAAAAAAAAGGACAAATGGATCGCCGTATAACCGGCCCGTTTAAACTGCAGGTCAAGTGGGCTGGCTGTAAATAGATTTTTGCTAAATGGATAAAAAATTTTAGATATAACCCACTTATTTTTTGTAGATAAATGGGTTGGCCTGACGAGTTTGACCCGTTTTTATGACCCTACAATCGAGCATCTTTTCACTTGAGATTTCACAATATAATTTAAACATATTGACAAAAAAAAAAAAAGGGAAATATATATGATGTCAGTTTCGTTAAGTTTAGAAAACTAAATTTAAGTTATTTTATCATATTTAACCAATGAAACATTGAAAAGTGCTTTGTTCTAGCCGATGATAGCATATATAACCCATAATTGAATATACCATTCGGCTGAGTATGGGCTATCATCAACTAGGTCAACATTATTTATGCAAAAATCAAGTTGAAATTAGCTTTGATTTAAATCACCGGTTAGCTTGGCGTCCGTACGCATAATTGCATGGTATCCATATAATCAATTATCAATTATGCCAAATTTGACTTCTGGCCTCTGGGGCTCACAAAGAGAGAGGATGTATGTTTGGTACCAACTATTTGAAAATAGATTTACGGCCTAGATTTTCTCTAAACAGCTTGAAAGACAAAAGTTGATTATTACAATCAAACCAAGGCTGATGACAGCTCCCCCTTGATAGCCTCCTAGCCATATGAAAAAAATCTAGCAATACTTGACTCAACGACTTATTGTATTAAAAATTTACACTGTTTCGGACGGTGGATATCCTGGTTCATAAAAAAAATAAAATAAAATAAAATATATTGTGAATGTTTAAAAATTAAATTCTTGTTTTATTAGCCAATTAATGATTTTCTTTAAAGGATAAATATGCTTTTAGAGAGAAAACTTCTTCATCCTTAATCACACAAGATTTTCTCGTTGACATACTATTATACACAACCTCTATGGTATGAAATGAAAGCTGAGAAATTATTGTGACATACAAGTTTACTCGCTTCTCATTAATTTGTCTGCATACTTTTCATTATATCATATATATGATTAATGTTAGTAGTAATTTCCAAACCTACAAAGAAAAATGATATGATTAACGTAGGAGAAATATTATACTCCATCTATTTCTCAATTATAGTCATTTAAGGCCTGTTTGGTTTGAGTTTTCAATTTTTCATAATTTATGAAGGAAAAAATAAAAATTCTGAAAACTACAAATTTCAGTTTTCAGAATTTTCAGTTTTTCCTTCACAAATTCTGAAAAACTAGAAAACTGAAAATTGAAAACTCAAGCCAAATAGACCTTTAAGATTTCAACATGGGTATTAAGAAAACACATAAATACTATTGATTTTAGAAAAAATATGTTTAAATTATTAAATTCTCCTATATGCACTTTACTAATTTTTTCTTTCTGCTTTTTAACTATTAATGATGGATAAAATTGATATAAAATAATTAATTTTTATTTGGAATACAAAATTAACGATCAGTATGGAATAAATTTTTTTCCTAAAATTACTATAATTGAGGAACAGAGAGAGTACGTGTCAAGAATTATCCATAAACCAATACAATAGTGCTGCAGTTGAAGCTTATTAAAAAAAAAAAAAATTGTGCTGCAGTTGAAAACACACTAATGTACAGAATAGCAGTATCTTTGATGGTAGGCAACCTAATAGTTGACTTAGAGCCGGCCGGTCAAAGCACAATCCAATAATGAAACCCAAAATGCACCACAGATTCACAGATAAATTGGGGAGCAGACACTCGAACTCGTCGGTGGTAAATGTGTACTTTCAGGCTTGATCGGCATGAAATTATTTATAAAATTTATGAATGAGTTATATATATAAGATTTAGAATTTAATTTCTATGTAATCATATCAGTAAATATGATTAAATTTTATATTTACTATTTAAAAAGTCATGTAAAATTATAAAATAGGGTGATTTAATTAGATATCAATGTAAAAAAAAATTTACACTATCAATACATATAAATTAAACTCTACAATCCATTCATACAATTTTTGTTTCAATTTTTATTCTTATACGAAACACACCCTTAGGGCGAGGGCGAAATGATATTTGATTTTGTAATTTACAAGTATTTTTGAGGCACTTGTCAAAATTCTTGCAAAATATTTTATTAAAACTACTAATGTTCAAAAAGCATTAGTTAAAGAATTAACAAAATAATTAACATATTTAACGCAATTAAAATTGAACAAGTGATTGCTCTAGTCAAATTTTTTGTTATTGCCAATAGATTAAGGATACTAGTCAGTTAAATTAATAAAAACTAAACTAAAATTTTAAAGTTTATTATGTTAAATATTTTAAGCAGTAAATTTTCAAGTAATTTAAAAAAAAATGAATTAGTAACTTAAAATTTAAAACTATGATTAGCGAAACTTTATTCTTTTTTATAATTTCAGTAGCGGGGAAGTGAAAAGGAAATCGGCAGTGTTTTGAGTGTTGCTTTCAATTGTATCCATATATAGGCCTAGAGGCCACATATCTTTTATGAATAAAGTTATTTGCCCATCATTTTTCTATATACCTATGCTTTCATTGTGTATGAGTGGAGAAAAATAACAAGATACTGGTAATATAACAAACACCACCACTATTCCTTAAAAAAATATTTATAGAATAAAAAACACAAACACATATATCTCTCTGCATCTCTCTTTCCTGTGCACAACACAAACCCATTCTCATTTCTCTTCTCTCTCACTCGCAAGAGACCGCCACCACCACATACATCATCGTTAGTTCCTAGTTATTTGCTCATCTCACAGCAAGAACAATAACTTTTGATGAATGTAATGGCGAGTTTCTCATTTTTCTGTAGCTATCTCTTTTGATGGGTCTATGGTATTTCATTTTATTTTATTTTTGCAACAATCTTCTTTCAAAGGTATATGGGTTCCTCATTTGCACTTCTATTTTGATGGGTCTATGTATTTATCTCAACACTTGGATTATTTGATTGTAATGGTGGGTGGATACTTTGGGCTAAATCTGATTATTGAACTGAGAATGAATAGTTTAAGAAATTGTAAACTGATGCTAAAACTCGTAAAATAATGCTAGAAACCGATTCATAAGTTTTTTGGTGATGGATAAAATGATCCTTCCATCGTCTGTGTCATCTCATGCTCCTCTCTTTTCTAACTTTAGATTTTTAATAAAAATCAATCAATGGTTAAGGATAATTGAAGATACAATATAAACATTTATTGAGTAATAAATTGTATTTTTAAAGTTACAAGATCACCCTTATAAGGAAAAAAGGAGTTTTGCCATGGAAAATGCAAGGATGCTTTCCTGTTGGCATTTTTTATTCCTTAGTTGCTCAAACCTCCATCGGTGGAGATGACAACGAAGACAAATAGGATGAGGAAGCAAGCTTGACAACCCATAAGTTCCAACCTTGAAGATCCATGGTTACACTACCCTTAGCCCCAACCAACAACAACAATTTATGTGCATTTTGTTTGGGAGCTGCAAGGGTTCAAGCCAAAATAACGCCCACAGGGTTTGTAACTTGTGCTTTGCAAAGGCCACTTGAAGTTTGCTATTGCTATTAATAACCTTATAGCCTCCAAGTTTTATTCGTCGTTTGTTTGACTCAAAGTGACCATTTTTTATCCTCGTGTTATTTTCATTTTAATTTGATGTGCTTCTTTCTTTTTCTTAGATTATGGTTGTTGAGGACTTTCTTTTACAAGAGAGAGATAAGTCTACATATCTTCAATTTATCATCCTAGTGTCATGAGCAGATTCAGAATGGCAACGGAGGGCATGGAAGAAAGAATTGAAGGAAGTTCTTCATCATTTGATGTGTGGCTAAAATTGTGCTAGGAGATAAAAATCTGTCACTCATTTTTGTATAAAAGAATTTAGAAGAAAACAATTATGGTGGCCCGCAAAAAGGGATCCAAAATGATTTCACGAGCCACTATAATGAAACGGAGAAGGTGTGGCTGGTAAAGGTAATGGGTAGTAATGGAATGAAAGAGTGGATGAAGAGGAAAATTAAAAATTTTAAAAAGGGTAATTTAGTATTTTAATACAAAATTTTAAAGGACCATTTGATGTTACAAAACACCTAGGAACCAACTTAATAGTTTTGTCATTGATTTACAAGTTTTTTTTGTCCTTGTTTTAAAGTTGTTTATACTTTGTTTACAAGTTTTAGACACATAGTTTAAAAGTCTTATAAATCAAGAGCAAAAAAATTGTAAAACTAAGCATTATTTAAAACTTATAAACTAGTAGTAAAAACTTGTAAACCAATAATAAAGAATGTGTAAACTCGTGCTTAAGATGGACTAACCAAGTGTAATAAGTTTGTAAAACAAGGTTTTTGCACAAACCAATGCTACAAAGTTTTAAATTGGTTGTAAATATTTGAAATTCGATTTTAAATATTGTGAAATTAGTTGTTAAAAAGTTGAATAATTAAAATATATTATATGTATTTTAAAACTAACCAAACATTATCTGTGTGAGTCTAAAATATTCCTATGAAGTTTTGTTTAATTTGAGGATCAAACATAGAAGAATTTGCTTAAACACATTAACTATTACGTTAGAAATATTGAAAGATAAGAAACAATAATAACTCAACTGATATCTTGATGAATAAATAATATAGAGTAAATTTATTTTATATTCTTAGGGTGTATTTGGTTGAGGTAAAAGTGAGAAGAAAATTTTTATTTGTTAGGTAAACTTTATTTGATGACAGAAACACGCCTTTTATATCCAGAATATAGTTTTTCAAATCCATAGGGTGGATTAAATATTTAGTAAGTGTAATATTTACTCAAAAGTGTAATCAATCACTATTTAGTAAATGTGGCTAATTATATGTAATTTAATGTAGTTAAATATTTGATATGCACTATATTTATTTGCTTAATACGTGGTATGTATCTAATTCACCATGGCAAAACAAATCCATAAAATGTGATCTTAGAGCATAGTATTGGCATCGTTCATTTCAAAATGGCAATATTTTGGAAGAAAAAAAATGTAGAGCCTGTTTGGCAATGATTTTTTAAAACTGTTTTGTGTTTTTAAAAACAAAAGAGTAAAAAAACTTGTTTGGTAACAAATTTTTTGGATGTGTTTTTAAAAACAGAAAAACTAATTTTGAGTTTTAAAAATAAAAAAATAAAAACTGATTTGAGATGTTTTCCAAAACAGTTTTGATGTTTTTGGACTTCTTCCCCACCCCCACCCCCTAACCATCCTCCTCCCACCTCCGGCGGAGCTCCACCATCCTGCTACCAGCCACCAAGCGCCGGTGAGCCTACGACCAAGCACTAGTGAGATCCACGACCAACGCCCGCCACCAACCGCCGGTGAGATCCGCGACCAGTGCCTTGCGAACTTCCTCCGCCACCGCCCCTGGCGAGCTCCGCGCGCGACCTTGTGACCAAGGGCCATGCTCGTTCGCGACCCCCCTTCCCCGGAGAGCTCCACACGCGACCTCGCGACCCTCTGACGTGCATTGCCCTGTGACCCAACCCGGCGACCAAGCGCCATGCTCCTCCACGACCCAGCGACCAAGGCCCGAGCTCCCCTGCAACCAAGCGCCGCAGCCCCTCCCGCTACCGCCCTTGCAACCACCGTGAACAGCCCTTGTTATTCCTTTTTGATGTATCTGTTCTTTGTTTTGTGATTTGTTATCCAAACAAGTTTTTTTTGTTTTATTGCTTTTGTTTTATTGTGTTTAAAATTGTTTTGAAAAACAATTTTAAAAAATAAAAACAAAAGAATCATTCCAAATAGGCCCGTAGTTTTTGAAATGATTTTAATTAATTTGATTTGTAAGTTAAATTTGATGTTTTGAGTGATTAAATAAAAAATAGAATAGAATTAATTTGAAAGTCAATTTTTATGTTTAAAACACGATAGAATGTATATAAAATGATTAAAAATGAAAATGATTAATTACAAGATGTGGCGTGATAACAATCCATTTTGTCTCTCAATCATTGACATTGAATACCGTATTCCTATAAAAAAAAAGAATTGAATTGATTTGATTTGTTATTAAATAATATTATTATATTGTAAAAGGAATTTGGTTATGATATTATAAAAAAAATTTATATTATTATTTAATTATATATGATCATATCAGTATCATTGACTCTCACACTAACTACTAAAATGACCTGATGAAAAAAAATTTAATTAAATAATAGTAGAAAAATATTTTATACCATTAATACAAGAAAAATCTTTCATAAGAAATCACATTATGATATTTTTTTAATTTATAAAATTTATTATTAATTATTTCATATCATATGAAAAGTTCATGAATTTAATTTTTTTATGCATTATTAGATTGAAAAATGTTTCACATAAATATTTAATTATATATTATTACATTAATACAAATGTTTGATTTAGATATTCATTATTTTGAAATAATTAAGAATATAAAAAATTGTGATTTGATAAAGGTGTACACTTTTTTATTATACTTTAATATAAGATAGAAATTTAATTTCTATATACTAAAATAATTTTATACCATCAAATAGTAAAATTTAAAAAAAAAGACAAATTATGATAGATAGTTAAAATGTGATATCCCAAATAAAGAAATAATAATAATAATAATAATAATTATTATTATTATAGTTAATAGTAAACTATGAGCATACATATGCATTATAGTTAGTATATTCATTTTAGTTAGTTGTGTTGCATGCATTATAATTTAAATATGCATTATAGTTAGTAGTGTTAATGCATTATAGTTAGAATATGAATTAAAATTACTAAGTGTAGTTAGCATTAATATTAATTATTATTATTAAGTCTAGATATATGACACTAATATTAATTATAATTATTATTACTAAGTGTAGCTACCATTAGTATTATTATTATTAAGTGAACCTAACATAAATATTATTTAATATTATAATTACTAAGTGTAGTTAGCATTAATATTAATTATTATTATTATTAAGTCTAGATATATGCCACTAATATTAATTATAATTAATATTACTAAGTGTATCTAGCATTAGCATTATTATTATTAAGTGTACCTAGCATTTATATTAATTATAATTAATATTGCTAAGTGTAGCTAGCATTAACATTATTATTATTTAGTGCACCTAACATTAATATTATTTAACATTATAATTATTAAGTGTAGCTAGCATTAATATTAGTTATTATTATTATTAAATCTAGATATATGGCACTAACATTAATTATAATTAATATTACTAAGTGTAGCTAGCATTAGTATTATTATTATTAAAGTGTAAATAGCACAAATATTATTTAACATTATAATTACTAAGTGTAGTAGGCATTAATATTATTTATTATTATTAGTAAGTATAGACATATAGCACTAATATTATTTATGATTATTATATTTGTGTATAAATATATGTGTGTAGGAGTGTGTATGTGTGTAAGAAATGTTTAGTTTCATTTTGCTAAGTTTTGCTTCTACCTCCTCTAAACCAAAATTTCTCTAAACCAAATCTCCTCTAAGTCAAATCTCCTCTAAGCCAAACCCCTTTTTGGCCTAATTCATCTCTTGTCAAGCTCATAATCCTCGTGGCCGAACTTCAGTGGACCTAACTAATCATCTCTTAAGACGTTGTGACGCTCCCTCCCTTTAATCGACGAGTTTGGTTACTTGTACCATTCCAATTTTCCAAAATCAAGTTGTTAGTAGAAGCACACTCCCGACTATCAAAGGTGAGTGGGTTTAAGCTCATGACCATAGTTTTGGTCATTATTAATATATTTTCAAATTATATGAATTATTTATGAAATTTTAGAATAATATATGTCAAGAGAACATGTTGTTATGAATTATGTCAATTTTAGAAATATTATCATGAGAACTAATTATTTTGGAAAACTCATGGGACCATGCTTGCTGTATGAATTATTTAGATTTATTTATTAGTTAGAAAATATTTTAAATCTCAGTTTTGTATGAAATTATTACTATTATTTTTAGCCAATAAATAGTGAGAAACAGATCAATGAGTTAATCTACTGCAGGATTGATCGTTAACCTTGCACCAAGTGGTCCACTGTAGACTAGCTCACCCACAATAAGGAACCTAGTGAGGTGTCCATTTATGGGACCTAGTTAGGTGCCCATCGATTAGCCATTGGCTCAGTTTAGCTATTCGGATTCAGGATAATTATGTATGCAATAATTCATGTTTCTCTACTAATTGTTGCTATAGATTCAGTTAATTTATATGTAATTATATATGTAATATATTTCACATCAATTGCATGTATATGTTATGTATTTTGTTATTGTCCCATGTGGGTTGTGACTGGAGGCTCGCCACCGAAGTTTTGATGAACTCACCCCTCTCTTTTCCTTTCCCTACAGATATAGTTACAGGTTCAGTTGTACCACAGAATTATCCGCAGTAGTGCTACAGCTTCCTTGGTGAGCTTCGCTTTGAAGTGGAGCTTATTGTCAATTATGTCAGCCTAGTAGTGCTCCGATAAATTGTGTATGGGATCCCCGGACATGCATGATATTATTTTCAGAATTTATGTTAATTGTTTTATTATATCTGGCTTTGGCCTAGAATATGGATTTTATGCAGATTTATGTTCAGAATTTATGTTTTAGAAATAATTCCATATTATCAAGTTTTAGTTGAACTTGACATATTTTAAATAAATTTGGGTTATTTATGCATATTAGTCAGTCACGTTATCAGAGAACTGGTAGGGGAGAATCCTCACGTGCCGGTCACGTTCTCTAGGTGGGTCGTGACATAAAATAATGAATAATTATTTTTTATAATTTGGCACTTTGAAAAGAGAATTTTTTTAAAAATAATCAATTATCAATTATCTTAGTAATTAAGGAGTTGAAAAGTAAAATCTTTACAAAGCAGAAAGTGCATTTTAATAGTGAAAAAACACAGACGATTAAAAAAAGATGTCCTGTATCCACCCACGAACCACTCCACCCAATCTTCTATTTGATATTTCATTTTTTTTTCCCTTCTTCTCTTGTTCCGTTCACTGACTGTGTCTTCCGTTCCCCCACTTCAATCCCAGAGATTCACACACACCAAACCCAAACCCCATTGCATCCGCGAAAGCCGCAACACGAGTTGCAAGCTCACCTGTTCTCTTCTGAACCAGTCCGCACCGGAACACTGTTCTCTCCTCAGAAATCAGAGTCCTGCCTCTTCACTTGTACATTGGGACATTCTTCTTCGCTTTCAAATAAAAAACCACTGTTACTCCCAAAATTAAAAAAAGAACTCAGTCTCTCGCCAATTCCTTTGTTTTGTGTTGTTTTCTCTCGAAAATGCGTAAGAGCCGAAGGTTTCTGTGCGCTTTAATGCCGATCAGAAAATCGCCGGCGATTTGATGGAAACGGTGCCGTCTGTGTCTCAGTGTTGGCTCTCTTCATGGAGCTCATGGTTCGGCGCAATTCATGCACGTTCTCCGGATTCCATTGCAAGCTTCGATTCGCAGTGTTTGTTTTCGAGGTAGAATCTGCTCTGCTTCATGAATTTCTACTTTGCTTATTTAATTAACGGTTTTGTTCAATTTTGCTCCAGCGTTTAGGGCTTAGGGCTTAGGGCCTTTCTAAATAGTTTGCTTAACCGTGATTTGGCTGTAACTGTTCGCTGCATTTAGTAAGAAAATTATGAATAAAATGAATCTTTCAGAGTTTTTGGATTTATTTTTTTTTTAAGGTTGAACTACGTGTTTTTATTATGTTTATCGTGGAGAAGAGCCCGAAAGGTTAGGGTTTTGTTGTCAGAGCAATGGTTTGATCTAGGGGGAGCTGATTTAGGCTCGTATTGATATCAGTTCCCTTTTGAAGATGTTCTTCAGTTTTGGTATCTAGCGCGTTATCTTTTGCTCTTTTTTTTTAAAAAAAATAGAAAAGGAATTAAATGGACGCTGTTCAAATAGTCTCTGGCGGCTAATTTTTATAGTGTGTTTTCTTTTGCCTTTGGTTTAAAATGATTAATTTTTTGTGTCTGGTGTTCTAGGATTTGGCTCTTATCAGTGACGATGAACTAAGGTTAAAGGAAATTTTGTTTGTATGATTTCCCACAAAAAAAAAAAAACAGAGATTTCTTACCGTTGACAAATTTCTATTCTGTTATCTTCATTAGTTAAGTGTTTTGATTGTGGTTTTGGATCTATTTATTGCGTGTGGAAAGGTAAAGAAGCCATGTTTATCAATGTCTGTTGAATTACATTGCATATATGAATATCCTATGGTTGCTCTTGTTCAAGTAGGCTATATACTAAGTTTTGTTTCACGTTTCAGATTATATTGATTTTGGCATGGGTGGAAGCCAACAATGCAGTGGCCCAGGATCACCAACTTAAAAGGGGAGGCTTGGAAAGGAAAATACACAACATTGCTTCACACTCTTGCATACATGACCAGATACTTGAACAGCGGAAGCGACCTGGTCACAAGGTCTATTCAGTTACCCCTCAGGTTTATGAGCCTGATCTCTTGGAACCCCTTCAGCATAAAGGCAGGGCATTACTTGGAGTGTCAACATCATCAGGGCCTCAAAAGGATGCAAAGAAACCTATTAGAATATATCTCAATTATGATGCTGTTGGCCACTCCACTGACAGAGATTGTCGAGAAATTGGTGACATTGTCAAAGTAAGTGGTTAATCTGATTGAAAAAGGAATCCGGTTAGAATGTATATAATCAAGCTATAACATTGGTATTCTCTTTCTCAATTATTTTACTGAGATTGAATCTTTAATATTCTATGAACAGCTTGGGGAGCCTTCCGTGACTACTCTTCCTGGCTTCCCTTCTTGTAATCCTCATGGTAATCCTCCAATCTCTGGTGATTGTTGGTATAACTGCACTTCTGAAGATATCTCAGGAGAGGACAAACAACGTCGGCTTCGTAAGGTCAATCTTTTTCTCCTTTTTGTTTTGCTTGATTCTGCTAACCACTTGGTCGATGACCTTATGATAAAATTACTTGGTGCTGCATCAGTTACAGCAGCTGATTATGTCTCGTTGGGCTTCATGTTGTTGTTTGAACTACAATAATATTTACTCTTGGTGATTCAATGCAGGCATTAGGTCAAACAGCTGACTGGTTTCGGAGAGCATTGGCTGTTGAGCCCGTTAAGGGGAACTTGCGGCTGAGTGGATATTCAGCATGTGGACAAGATGGAGGTGTGCAACTTCCTCGTGGATATATTGAGGGTATGTTTTTCGGTTACATGCATTTTAGTACTTGTTTAAACTGTAATATACTTGACAGTTTAAGAGAAAACGGTTCTGTTCACCTTCTGTTCTTTCCCAGAGGGCATTTCTGATGCTGACTTAGTTCTCTTGGTGACTACGAGACCTACAACTGGAAATACACTTGCTTGGGCAGTGGCATGTGAGCGGGACCAATGGGGCCGTGCTATAGCTGGTACTAAATTCTAGAAACATGTTTGTTTACATGGTCATTTTTTTCTTGCATTTGGGGTTCCTCTGTGGTGAGAGTACTATTGATCATTGCAGGTCATGTTAATGTTGCCCCTCGTCATTTGACAGCTGAGGCAGAGACTTTGCTTTCAGCTACACTGATACATGAGGTTTGTTTGAGTTTTTTTGGTCCCATCTAAATTTTATATAAATGAGTTTTGATGCATGGGAACCAATTTGTGGCACTGGTCATCATATAATATATATATATATATATATATACACACACACTTTGTTTTTTTTTTTTCAGGTTATGCATGTTCTTGGTTTTGATCCACATGCCTTTGCTCATTTTAGAGATGACAGGAAAAGACGACGAAATCAGGTATATACTATATAGGCTGCTTTATGAGCTGTCAGGTCATTTTTTCAAATGTAACAGTATATTTTACATATGATAAACATTGGTTTTCTAGCATTATTTTTTCTTATCTGTGGGAATTACTGAATTAGAGACTCACAAAGTATGAGTTCCCAAATCATGAGTTCTTTTCCTGCTTTTGTATCTAGGAGCTTCTTGTTTTATGATAATGATAATAATGATTACAACAGAAACAATGACGACAAACAACAACAACAGCAGCAATAATAATTACAGGTCACTTTGTTAGAGATGAAGTGTGACATACGTGAAAGTGGAGTTAATTTCTGCTTATGTTGGTGGAGAGGAAAATTTTAATGTTTATGGTGGATGGTGATTCTATACAATTTATTTGGTTTTCCTTAAAATAAATTGAGGAATTGTAATGAATATAAGATATCAGATATTTCAGGGAAAAAGTAATAAATAAGTGATAATTGAGCAGCACATTTGTCAATTAGCATATCTGGTCTAATTTTTGAACTACATCCTGTTTTTCTTTCAGATAAGTATGTAAAAGAAAAAATAAAAAAACTCATTTCATCATCCCATTCTTTGTCAGGCATCTATTTTTGCACCTTTTACATTATCATCATTACTTCTTGTCTTTGTAGGTTACCGAACAAGTAATGGATGAGAAGCTTGGCCGGATGGTAACGCGTGTGGTGCTTCCTCGTGTTGTCATGCATTCACGACATCATTATGCGGTATTTTCTTGGGAACGAATTTTCTGTGTTCTTCTAATATCATGTAAATTGTTTCCACATTTAAGAGGTCATTTGTCAAAAGACTCAACAAGTGAGTTATGAGTGATTTGTTGGTAGGCGTTCTCAGGAAATTTTACTGGTTTAGAGCTGGAAGATGGTGGAGGGCGTGGGACATCAGGTTGGTATTTCATCATTTTCTTTCTCTTGTTACTAAAAAAGCCTTGGTTGTCCTTCTCTTTCTGTACTTCCCTTGGAATTTTATCACCTTGTTCATCTGTATTTTGTGGTTTCGCTGAATTTCCACTTATATCACATTTGAAACTGTTTTTCCAAATTTAAAATCATTGCAATATCCCATCAGTTTTGTTTGTTTTGTAAGAATCACTATTGTAAGTGCTCAAGGAGTGCTAGTATCCAGCTCAGCTTATGTTTCTACCTTCTTATAAGACTAGTGATTCCTGACTGTCTTGCTCACAGTATATTTTTTAAGAAAATTGCTTGCATGGTGAGTTTAACAGATAAACATTAAATTAATTTCAGCCTCTTTCTTGATAAGATTCTGAACAAAGGTTTGACTTTTCCCATTTCTGCTTCATTAAAATCTTGTCCAAGAGGTATTCAGAATATTTGGCTGACAACTGTGGTAACTATTGCTCCTTGAGTTCTTGGAGACACTGTTTATAATTAATTCAAATTTTGTAAATGATTTGCAGGGTCTCACTGGGAAAAAAGGCTTCTGATGAATGAGATTATGACTGGGTCTGTGGATACAAGATCTGTAGTCTCCAAGATGACACTAGCTCTTTTAGAAGATAGTGGATGGTACAAAGCCAATTATAGCATGGCAGACCTCCTTGATTGGGGTCGCAACCAGGGTACTGAGTTTGTTACCTCACCTTGCAATCTCTGGAAGGGGGCCTATCATTGCAACACAACACAGTTTTCTGGCTGTACATATAATAGGGAGGCGGAGGGATACTGTCCTATCCTGACTTACAGTGGGGACCTTCCTCAGTGGGCTCGATATTTTCCACAAGCTAATAAAGGTATGTAGAATCATGTCTTTATTTTTATTATGTAAGGCAAGTCTATGATCTATTGTTGCCTTTCTGTTGGCATTGTCTTGGGTCAGATACTTTGGTACAAATGCTGGACTGTCAAGAATCATTTATGTGTAGCTGCTACTCTTCTGCTCCATTTCACATCATACAATTTTCTTGTCACTACTCATTGGTGGCCATTGTTAATGTTTTTGAACACTAAATGATGATTTGGCTGAAGTTTCAGTGTTCGCTGGTTGTTGCAGGTGGACAATCCTTATTGGCTGATTATTGCACTTATTTTGTTGCATACTCAGATGGATCATGTACAGACACTGACAGTGCACGTGCCCCCGATAGAATGCTAGGTGAAGTACGAGGAAGTAACTCTAGGTCAGATTTGTGATTGAAAACTTATACCCTAATCTGTTTTACATTTATTTTATTGACATCATTGAGGTGTAGAGTTTCTGACTATTTCTCTGTTTTGGATGCAGGTGTATGGCCTCATCATTAGTACGCACAGGATTTGTACGAGGTTCTATGACCCAGGGAAATGGCTGTTATCAGCACAGGTGTATCAACACTTCTTTGGAGGTACAGTGTGGAGTGTGAATAACAAGGGAAACATTCCTCTTTCTATGAATTTTTTCCCTCTCTTTCCCTTTGGATTTTGACCTGGAACTTATTTCTGAGCTTTAATAATGAGAATTCCAGAGATTCTAAATTCTTTAATCTGTAAGCAATATGTATATGCATCACATTAATTACAGGACTGAAGTTGATTGTTTAAAAAGCAGCTGAAGTCTCCCTTGAAGTTGATTATTACATCAGTAATAATTGAATATTCTTCCTTGTTTTCTTGATAAAATGGATATTTTTGGTTATTGATCCCTCCTGTTGGTTGAGGTTATTTTTGGTAATTCAGATTCTGAAGTAGTTATTTAAGTAATTGAGCAATCATGTTTGAGAAGGACAAACTGATAAAGGTTTTGAGAAGGCTGCAATCGTGACTGCATGTTTCATTTATTTGATAAGTATGATCACGCCTACCATCTTTTTCCTTGCAAAATTCACTGAATGAAGATCTGTTTATGTTCTCCCCAGGTTGCTGTGGATGGTATCTGGAAAGTGTGCCCTCAAGCTGGTGGACCCATTCAGTTCCCTGGCTTTAATGGTAAATATTGCTGAAATTTTCTGTTCACACTCCGGTGTTAGTTTCTCAATAAATTGACAACTTACTCTTCATTATACTTTCCTAGGTGAATTAATATGTCCTGCATATCATGAGCTCTGTAACACTGGCCCATTAGCTGTCTCTGGAAAATGTCCAAATTCATGTAATTTCAATGGAGATTGTGTTGATGGAAGATGCCACTGCTTTATTGGATTTCATGGTCATGATTGCAGTACACGTGAGCTCTCATTTCCCACTTTTCATGTTTTAGTCTATGTATTGTTTGTGCTTTTGTAAGTCACCTTTTGTTTTGCAGCAATGTGTAGTTTTCACTCTCTCACTCTCTCTGTGTGTTAACTTCTTCCAGGTTCTTGCCCCAACAACTGCAATGGCAATGGCATGTGCCTTTCCAATGGGATTTGTGAATGTAAAACTGGCTACACTGGCATTGATTGTTCCACAGGTACGCAACAATTTTTAGCTTAGATATTCACTGCAAGATTATTTCATTTTATGAGATCTAGATTTATAAAATGTGATGTTTGTTATTTCTAGTTGTTTGGTTGCGGGGTGCACTCTTCTTTTGTTTGTGATGGGGGCTAGTAACATTATTTCTTTCTTACCTTCTTTGGGGGAGTAACTTCTTCCGATCTTATTGTAGGAGTATACTAGGTTGTTACCTATATGGTTATTGTAAATGACACCAATCTTATACTTGATTAATGAAACCATTGCTCCCACAAAAATAATAGGATGTTGTAGGGATGTGCTTTTGTGAATACTGGAGTACTTGATAGTCTGTTTCAGATTGAATCATCTTGTCAAATGTTTGAGTTGGAAAAACATATTTAGTTGTTGCAAATGTCAGAAACATAATTTGGTTATTGATTTGTCCCTGTTACTACATGCAGCTGTGTGTGATGAGCAATGTAGCCTTCATGGTGGGGTTTGTGATAATGGAGTTTGCGAATTCCGTTGTTCTGACTATGCGGGATACAGATGTCAGAACAGCTCCATGCTCCTCTCTAGTCTTTCAGTTTGCAAAAATGTGCTGGGAAATGCGTTTTCTGGACAGCATTGTGCACCTGGCGAGCCTAGTATACTACAGCAACTGGAAGAAGTGGTCGTTATGCCCAACTACCACCGATTATTCCCTGGTGGTGCTAGAAAATTATTTAATATATTTAGCAGCACCTACTGTGATGAAGCTGCTAAAAGGCTTGCCTGCTGGGTAAGCTCTGTCTTTTGTTTCTAAAGTACTCTTTAGATTTCTTAGTCATGCTCAACTTTAGATTTTGTTTCTCAATCTAGTAACTGCTGCTGGTTTTTCCTTCCTTTCCTTTGGTAATTGGTTCACACATTATTAGTGACTGCACATAAACATTCCATTCTGTTAAAACCATAGTATAAGCCTAATGTATCTGATTCTAAAGATGTTTAATGATGTGCTTATTTCATTAGCTGTAAGTTATTCCTGACTCTTCAAGTTTCAACATGCAATTCAAACATGAATGATGTGCTTTTGTAAATTAGTAGACACTGAGAAACATGAGAATGAGACTCTAGTTCTTTATCGAATTGCAATGCTATCTAGATGTTGGAGCTTTAGTTGATCATGTTGCCCATTTGTCTGAAGAGCTTGGCACTTCATTTTCAGATCTCAATCCAGAAATGTGATGAGGATGGAGACGACAGGCTCCGGGTATGCCACTCTGCATGCCAATCTTATAATTTAGCATGCGGAGCTTCACTTGACTGCTCTGACCAAACCCTTTTCAGCAGTGATGGGGAGGAGGAGGGTCAGTGCACTGGATCTGATGAGATGAAATTGTCATGGTTTAATCATCTGCGAAGTAGTTTTTCTGATAAATAGTTCATTGAAAGGAATATCTGTAAAATATAGGCAGTCTTAATTTTTTTTCTCTCTTGGGGATTTTGGATTGTAATTTTTAATCCTTAGATTTAGTGGGGTTTTCACTCATCCAAAAGTGTTTGGGAAAAATTGGATGAGGGCACAGATTTGGCTCTCGAAGAGGAGAGCCTCTTGTAGAGAGAATTTCCGTCGAGGGAAAGAGTAGAGGGGAATGAAGGGGGAAAAAAGTCGAGATGATTGTCCCTGTCATCGCTTTGGGGCCGAAGGCCTTGAAAGGAAAAAGGATAAGGTTCTGCATCATTCCCTTCCCTGTATATATAACTTGATTTCTTTCTTATTTTCCTTTGTTTTGCCACATTTTTTTTTATCTTCTTTCATTTATGCGGTTTTTTATTGTATATACAGATATGCATAGTTTTTTTTTTTAATTCTTTTTTGATAAATATATACCCGTGCATAGTTATTTTGAATTCCAACAATGATAGTGGATGAACATGCAACCACAAAGAAAATTAGCTCATCAGAATTATTGGTATGTACTTGTTTAGTTGTCATACTTTCGTTCTTTACTTTGAATACGTAAGAAAACATGCATTTATCAGGTATTATATGCAAAACTCGAGGATATTATAGCGCTTATAAGTTTCAGGTTTTGAGCTGCTTTTAATTAAAAGAAATGAAGTTCAATTATTGCTAGTGCTTTCTTGTTTGTATGCAACTTGTGGCATGGGGCAATCCCTACTTAGTAATAATTTCAAATCCGATGTTAGCAGCTTGCTTAAAATAAAATAATTACAATTGGCTCATACATGGAAAATCGAAATATAATCTGCTTATGAGACCCAGTAAAATTATAATGTATTGCATTTTCACTATTTTGTTAAGAGGCTGAACCAACCGGACGAAAGCCGATAGTTAGATTTGTTTATAGTTGATTTGAAAACCAGTTGTGATCTGTTTCGCTGCGTTTCACACCACCTCGCACCCCATGCGTGAAGCGTATCTATGCTTCCATTCACAAGTCTCACTCAACAAAACGACAATTTATCTTTTCCCAAATAAGAAATCCCCTCGATCTCCCCCACCCCACAATGAATATGAGGAATGCCAAACTACCAATAAAGTTCGTATTCACCACTCACCAATGCAATCACCATGAATGGAGCAACGAATAACAATAATAATTCCTTAAATATCGTTCAATGTCGTTTACATAAGTTATTATCAAAACCTAAATTAAGACGGAAAAAAATCAAGTCAAGCCTCAACCATGATAAAATGATAACATAAACCTGAGGCGTTCACAAACTCCGTTCTAAGCTCGATCAATCAATCAATGGAAAGAAGCAAAACATCGACAATAAATCACGACTATGACTACGACTACTAATTAGACTCCGTGGGGCAAAATGTTATAAGGTAATCTGAGCCAGAGCACGTGCAAGTGCTCGAAGCATCATCGTAAGCGTAGCTGTAGGCAGAGGGGCACGCATTCTTGAACATCTCAGAGTACTGCGTTGGCCTGCAACTCTGCGGCGTCGAGTAATCGCCGGTGCAGCAGAACTCCGCCGTGTTGAACGCCGCGCACGCGCTCTTGCACGCCACCACCGTCCCCGCCTCGTCCGTCACCTGCAACTCCGCCGGGCAGTTACCGTTCAAGTCCGCAACGCAGCCCGCGTACTGGCAGTCACCGGTTCCACCCGTTGCCCGTACCCCCATCCCGACATTGTAACCGTCAACGAGGCTCACGTCGTAGAAGTCCTTGTCGCCGCTGCCGGCTGTTCCGATTGTGAACTCCGCCAGTGTCACCGGCGGAGCGCCTCCCCCGGTGCACCTGAGGCCGCCGGCGCAGTCTCCTGTAGTACATTTGCCGTTGCCCTCGCCATCGAAGCTGCAGCCCGTTCGGGCCCAGAAGCGCCCTGACCAGCCGGAGGGAGCGGTGAACTGAACAGACGATCCCGGCGGAAGGGAGAATCCTCCGTCGCCGAGAAGGGCGGCGCCGTTTCCGGAAAGAGTCCCTGGCCAGACCGTGTAGGTGCAACGGTTTTCGAGTGTGAACAAAGTGCCTGACACTGCATTACCTGAAAATAATTTCCATGATAATAATAATAATTAAAAAAGTAAACTTCAGAGTTCAGACAAAGAAATTGTACGTGTAGTAAGGATGTTGAATGTAAGAGGTGGGTACGCTGCTTTACCTAAAAAGATTATGAAGAGGAGGAATGAAGAGGTTCTTGAGTTTGTGGTAAGCGCCATGACTTTTGTTTGCAAATGATGGACAAGCAAAGTGATGTTATTGGTTGTCACGTACAGATATGGGAGGGCATCAAATTATTAAACAGTTGAAGTCGTGAATAAGAACTGGGAAACTGAATTGAATTTATAATTGGCGTGGCTTTCCCACTCGCAGTGTTTTGTTTTGTTTTAGTTTAGGAAGAAATTGTAGTAATTTATGGGTAATTGGGGGCCTATCTTTCCGTGAGCAGTTTAAGATTGTGGGTCATCTTGGGATGGGACGTGCCAACACTCTCTTCACTCCCACTACTTACCACCGCCCTTTCAAAGGCCGAAAGTTTGTGAACTCTATTATATGAAATTTAATTAATGTTATTATCCATAAATGAAGGTAATTGAGAGTGTAATGATAGTTAAAATACCTGAGGGCATTGGGCTTTTTTATAAAAAGAGGTGATCCTATAATAAATCAGGAGATAATATTTTTAAGATTAGTAAATATTAGCTATATTTTATATTTAGTAGAAGATATGATCCAATTTAATATAAAATACATGGTAAGATAATAAAAGATTATGTGAGATAATCTAGGAGATATACCAAATTAAATTAATGAAGAATCTCTATGAATCATTATGCCATATAGGCGATATGCGAGATTCTTTGATCGAGTTCTCTATAATTGGCCCAAGGTCTCCGACCTATATTTCTACTCTAGTACAATATAACACTCATCCTTAACATGTGGTCGTATCTCAAAATAACTGAATTTATTTATTTGTTTTCCTACAATTTTGTTATTTTTATATTCCCTATAGGTTGTAATTAATTTCTTAAGAAAAAATAAAGATAAGAATGTAAACACAAGAAGAGTTGAGAAATGAAAATTTGAGATTTGGGGAGCTGAGAGGCTGAGGACTAGTGCAATAGGCAGTGAGTGAATATTGTGAGCATCAGTGCGTAGTGGAAAACTAAGGAATCGAATCAAATTGAGAATTGAGTAATTGATCACACGTGATGATTATCGAGTTTTTCGGGGAGCAAACAGAGGAGATGGAAGGTCGGTAGATCGTGCAGCCATGAAGGGTGTCGCCTTAACCCCCACGTGGCAAACATCACCATGACCTATTCCTCTTTCTCACTCATTCCACCCAGTTTATTTAACATGATTTATCGGCCATCACACACTTGCTCCGCACTAATTGGTATTTTTATTTTTCTAAACGGTGCCTGAGGGTAAAATTTATTCTTCCAGTTAATTTTTCTTAATTTTTTAATCGGTGGTTAACTAAACTTCCTCTTTTCCTTATTGAAAACAATGATCTTCAAAACTTCCAAATTCCAAACATTATTATATTATGCAGAACCATATATATGCAGCAAGGTCCTAACTACAAAAGAAGACTTGTTATTTGCTTATGTTAGTTTGAAAGAATGATATCTAAAAGAACGGTATCGGCCTTGGGACTTTTACTTCAATTAGTGGCCATTTGAAAGCATCAAACAACATTTCAGCGGGGGCTTCGGTCATGTGATTAAACTTGGAATGCTAGTTGAGCCAATTTAATTTGTTGCTTTGCATAGAATCTAGCTAGGATTAAGAGAATCTTTCCTCCATTGAGGATGGACAATGCGGTCTGGGATTTGTTCCTTTTGAAAGAGCAAAAAGTAAACGAGTCACACGGTAACGGGTGTTCCTGCATATAAACTATGAAGCGTTACTTCCCATCTTGGTATCGTACCCTAACCACTAAGAAGCATCTTCATCGGATTATCAAAGTCAATATTAACTTTGGAGCTAAAATACACGGACTTATTTTGTATTGGACACAACATCTCGTTCAATCGTAGATGAATTATGACTTAGCTCCATCACATAATATGTCCACACAACATTTTTCTTAACTTTTTCACTCCAGCTGGTACCATTCCATTCTCATACAGAAGAGCCATGGTCACAACGTATACACCAATTCTTTTTCTGAGGAAAACACGGTTGACAAAAACACTGTGCTATCAAATATTACTTTTCATTGCGAGCATAACGTGTTTTCGTTTTCCCAACTGTTCCATTGACTATAGACTGTAGTAACTAAATCCATCAAATTGATGGCATGATAACGACAGTGCAACCTATTATTATCTCAAGCGTATCTGAAAGCCTTTTTTGTATTTTTTTTTTTTTGGGTCGCGGGGGGAGGGGGGTTGGGTTCTTTTTTCTCCACAACCAGTTCTATATAGAGGCAGTGCCATCAACTGTTTGTGCTGGCCTCCAGCTACAGGCCATGTGAAAGCCTTAATCCACCTCAAATTGTCAACACTCGATTGAGGGCTAAGAGGCTATAAGCCTATAAACCACAAGCCTGAACTTAAGGGCAGAGGCTAATATATTGATAACTCGTGGGAATGAGTGATACATCAAGTACGCTACAACCCATTCACTAATAGGCAGGACAATTAAGGTGTTTCGGGGGTAGCTCGTACTAAAGTAACATAAGAGGGGATTGGGCTAGAGCTAGGGTGATGATGATCCGAAGCCCAACCCATTTGCATCTCAAAATGAGAATTTATGGGCCTTTTGACTTGGTAGGCTTAGAAATGGGAGATTCCACTCTCAAAAGAGACTGGTAGCGAGGGAGACTTCATGAAGAAAAGGGATCTCATGAAGGAGCCAGTAAAAAGTAACATTGAGGAGGTCATTTCCTTTATGACATTAAAGGAGAGCATGATAGCGACTAAACCATATGGCACCCATGACACCCTTTACAGGCTGTCATATGCTTGGGGAACTGTATCATGGATCTTGGTCCCTAGTAATGAGTTTATCCTCATTTGTGGGAGTTTTCCTTATATAATGAAAAAGGAGGAAGAGGAGACGACATGACAAGAACACAGGAACATATAACACTGAGAGTTCTCCGTGAAAGCATGAGCTTCATTCATGGCTTCCATGGCTCCTTGTCTCATCACCACGTGAAGGTCCCATTTCTTCGGCCTCTCAAGCTACTAGATCCATGTTCCTCCATGCCTCTCAAGCTTATGAACTACCATCATCACACATTATCCTTTCTCTCTTTTTATTTCCTGTAATCCCACCATGAAAAAGAAATCATGGAAAAAGGTTGACATAGTGGTGTTAGTTGCAACTTCCAATCAAACATTTTCCTTTTAGATTTAACCAAACCAGACACCGGCAAACATATCCAAATATACATGATTTCCCTTCTTGTTTCTAATCCTTTTCCTGACAGAATCAGTTTGATTTATGTCCATATATCACCAGCCTATATATATCATGCAAGAAACGCCATACAAGGAAATTGTTGCAAGAAAGCTAGGGATTCTAACTCATGTGGCAAGTGATGCAACCAACATCGATCCATCATTCCATTGACGGGAAAAGTAAAAGCACAATGAGCTGGTAACACAGCACTGCTTTACTCAAAAAGGAAGCTCTTGGCAGTTGAACTTAAAAACAATTAATTGACGACGGTAGTTCAAGAAATTATACAACTGACTAATCAGTCATCAATTATATGACACCGGTAGTCATTCACGTAGTTTTTTGCTTTGTTGAATATTTTGATTCGATTTGATTTAACTCTTCAACTGTCATAACTCTTGGACTTTTTTTTCTTTTTGGGTCAAATTCTTTTGGGGCTTGAAGACAGATATCTCTGCAACTAGCAGCACTCGTTTCTGAAGAAACATTGAGGCCTGTAAGTGCTTGGGAACCCATTACATGTCCCAATATCAGACGCGTTATTTGAAAACTGTGGATATCCGGAGAAGGCCCAAGAAACAAGTAAACATACCCACTTGTTCATTGAATCCAAACTTATTTTGCCTTTGACCAAAAGTAAATGAAGAAAAAAACTTACTTTCCCTTTATGATTCACCTCTATTTCTATGTTGAGTTATGTTATTTGTACTCACTTTATATGGAATATCGTGTCAATTCACAGCTCATCCACCATTAAATGAGGTATAGATTACATTCAAGTAAAATCCACATTTAAATGAGATCCACATCCAATTCAATAGTGGATGAGGTGTAAGTCGACACGGTATTTCATCCATAATAAGTATAAATAACATTTTTCTTCTATGTTATTGTTAGATCATGAAATGTTACCTACATTACAGTCAAATTATTGAAATAAAAAAAATAATAGAAAAAAAATTAATATACCTGACTACAATGATGCATGTAAGTATGCTTTTTCCTGTATACTCTTATATCTGCACACAAGTACTTTTGTTGATATGTCAGTTTAATTCTTTAATGTAAATATTTCTGTATATATAGTTGCGAAATTAATTTTACAGATATTATCATAAGTAAGAGGTCAATTACAGATATTATCAATAGTATACTATGTTTAGTTTAATTAACGATAAATTCAATTATATTTATGCTTTAATAATAATACTGATATTGCAGGATTGAAAAACAAGATCGTGCAAATTTGTGTCTACAATTATTGCTATTAACTTCTTGTTCTTTTGGTGAAACATAGCTCCACTGGGAGAATTAATGGACTCTTAAATGGATCTAGAAAAGTAGAAGGTTAAATCCATTTTTAATATAAGGCATGCCCGCTGTCACGCCATATCTACAACCTTTTACTTTTCACGTGTATGCTTTGAAATTACCCAAAATTTATCGGGCAATAAACAAATTAAAAATGAAAGGGACAACAAAGAAAAGTGTGATCGTCTTGGGTGAGTCATAAGAACCATCTCCTTCTCGATAGCTGATGTTGGTAATGATGTGTCAATATATATATATGTAAGCCATGTTGGTGAGCTCCAACCTTAAATTTCAATCGAAATAAATTCAACCATATGAAAAAATGTAATGATAAACGTGTAAAAATCAAAATCTTGGCACGCAAAATTGGATTAATGATTTATATTAAAACGTAAGGATGTTGACCATTTCATTAATTGTAGCAATCCTTTCTTTACTGGGTAGGGTAGCAGCCTTTTAGTTTATTGTTAACCTAGTGTTTGACTGTTTCTAGAAGCATAAATTTTGAGAAAAGTCAAATAAAAACATTTCAAATAAGCTATTGACCTTAGTTTAAATTTAGTTTACGTGTCTAATTACACCTAAACAATATTTCCATATCCCCACAAAATTTTGATATTTACGAATGTAATTCATTATTGTTTATAGGTTGTGCATATAGAGTGAATCACTTATGGAATGAGCGGTGACATGCAATAAATGTTAGTTTTCCTTAGAACTTTTCATTTCATGTATAAAAGTTGTAATTGGTACTAAGTTTTACTTGACATAAGGATATATGAACAACAAATTGGATATAAATCACTTATTTGACCACCCGTGATTGTGAGATTAATATATAAAGGTACGGACAAAGTTGAGGGACCCAACAAGGCTAACAACATGAGGAGTTTTCCAGCTAGCATTTAAGATCATATTTAACTTTTAGTGGTTTTTGTAAACAACATTAACGACCAACCACAATCCTCAACATTAACGACTCTCCCGGCGGATATCTTGAATCGATGTCTGGGATAAATCCTCTGAAATGGCCTGATGAGAAGAAAGAACAATTTCTTACCATCCTAAAGTTGCGGCACCATGAAGATTTTCTTAAGAACACAAAAACAACCACCATTCATTTTCATGAAACTCCACAACTTTTAATTAGCAGCTATCAAATATAAAGCTTTACAAGCGCTGTCTTCATATATACAAAGTCTACATTTGACAAATTTCAGCGAACGTGAACTTCAATAAAAAAGAAGAGGGACGGAAAAAACAAAAACAAAACGGAGCAGCAAATTGGAACCTCAGTTCTCAAATTGTACAAATCTAACCTCCGCAACAACAATTCTCTTCTCTTATTCAAGTTCATAATTGAGCTTTGAGCCTTTGACTTGCCATTATTATTGTTATTACCTTTACCTACGTCATGCATGCTTAGCCAAGTTTGTTTCCTCGCCTTTCGAAGGAGAACTACTACGCTTAACCTTCCTCTGCCAATACGAGTTCACATAGGACCTCAAGAACTGCAGAAGAATAGCAACATTCAACACGGAATTGAAAACCCAAGCACCAATCCCATTGCACCCTCCTCTCAAGTAATGCAAACACAGCACCCCAAAATGGCACACCAAGTTACAACCCAGCAGCAGCATCTGGCAGTCCAAAGCGAACCAAAAGTTCTTAACAGGCAAACCCATCTCAACCCACAACCGGTAACCGTAAACCGCGGTGTACACCGAAGTTGAGAACAGGATCGCCAGAACCTGGAACGACTGCGAGAACTCCAGCCACAGAAACGACATCACGAGAAGCATCGAGTGGTTGAACAGCCTGAAAAACGACAGCTTCCGGTGCCGCAAAACGATGAAGAAGGTGCGCAACAAGTGGAGGAAGCGAGAGAGGTAGAAAGCGTAGGACCAGAAGAAGACACGGCCAGACGGGCGGATCCCGAGTGGGAAGCACAGGAACCACTCGAAAGGCGTGGTTCTTGTGCGCTGCCACAGCCACCGCGTGTCTTTTACTTCGGCTTCGGCGGACAGGAGCATGCCGGAGAATATGGTGACGGAGGTCAGGGACATGGCGAGGCTGTGGAGTGCGGGGATTGGGCCGAGCGGGACGGGACGGCGGCGGCCGAAGAATTTGAGGAGGAGGTGGAGGATGACGGCGGCGGCGATGTAGAGCGAGATGGAGGAGATGAGGAAGGACCACGTGGAGCCATATGATTGGGTGGGACTCCACCGGAATGACACGATGTAAGGGTGGTCTAGTAGCCAGTATTTCAGGTTCTCCATTACGGGGAATAATCCCATGACAAAGAATGTAGAATATAGATAGCTGATGAAATTGGACTATGTATGTATGTGTGAAATGTATGCACGTGATGGCTTTTGTGTGAATTTCTTGCAACCTTCGTTTGTCCTTGTTTTCTAGTGTAACAACTTGGAATTGGAAAACTTTGGGCTGCTGGTGATGATATATATTGCTGTTAATTATAGGGGTTAGAATTTGGACCTGCGAATAAGTTTGAATCCAGATCGAGATTTTTTTGTGTGTGATGTGCACAATGACTTTGGTTATGTCTTTCGTATTTATTAATTGGTCTTGACTAGACCGGCGTTGTTGCATTTGTGTTCGGTCTTTCTTTCTTCGCAACGCATGATTCGTCTAGAAGGAGATGATATAAGATGATGAGGATGCAAGAGGAGACAGAAAAGCACAAGACTCGTTCAAAATCAAAGCGCTCGTATCACGGGCTCTTTTGTTTTCTTCGTGTATTTTAGTCACCGTCCAATTGACTGGGGAGATGGGAGGAAATTTAAAACTGATGTACATCAAAATTCAAACCCAAGTCCAACGTTGACCTACCGTTTCTGGAAACAATTCTGAGAACTTTCTTTCTTTTGTCTCAAGTACAGAATTATTTACCGTAGATAAACATGATGCAGTGGAAGGCTAAACAACCATCATTCAGTGTGCGGTGTGGCTGAGATTTAATCCGTAACTGAAACCGAGTTTATTTTCATAAAATTTGTGCCAAGAACAATTGACACATGTGGCATAGCATAATTTAAGTGTCTGAAGGAAAATCTTGGGTAACTAAAAAATTATAAAGTGTGCATCATAATCTTTGATACATACATCTGACAAGAAATTTTTTATTTTTTTTTTCTACGTATTATTTTCCTTATGTAAATCTCTTTTAGACTATACTAATACTTATTTGATTTGAAGCTAACTTCTGTCTTCTATTTTCTACGTCTTCGCAAGTATCCCACTATTTACTTGCATTTCCAGGTAAAAACAATAGATAAAAGAAAAAATACCACATGAAATTCATTTATAAAATTTTGATTACGCATTTATTTCACAACCAAACACACCTCTGCTATTAAAGTTTGTTGCAGCGCTTAGCAATTTATTCTATACCTACCACATACCACAAAAGATTAATAATAATATGACGCTATCATATTGATCATAGAAGGAGTGTCCACTCATTACAACGTGGTAGCGGTTTGGGATAATCCCGTGATTCACCTAATAGTCTAATACTAATAGACGGAAAACTGATGGACCAAATGCCAGCGGAAAGTCATAAATTGGATGCGGAATAAGCTAAGTGTCTTATTAAAAGTTTACTGCTAATTGTTTCTTTGTAACATATATGTTAAATTTACGCCACGCTAACTGTTAGGATATGTGATGTATGATGAGAGGAAAAAAAATAAAAAAAGGCAGGCAGCTAGTTTCTATTGTGTTATAGTTTAAAAATAGATGAATAAAAATGAAATTAAAGGGAATCTACTCCTTATCTCTTTTGAAAATATTTTTTTAAAAAAAATTAAGCTATAGTGAGAGGAATTAATTTCTTTAAAAAATAGAAAATAATTTTGATCCATTATTAATGTAAAATATTTTATATTTTTAGTGCATCAATATATATATATATATATATATATGTATGTATGTATGTATGTATATTATTTGAAGTACATTGTTAGTATAAGAAAATTTTATGTAAACATCTAATCATGTATTATTCCATTAGTAAAAGTATTTAACTTAATCACTAACTATTTTAAAAGTTTTATCCATAAAAAAAAAATTAAATGATAGTATAAAACAATAAAAGTAATTGTATGGAGCAACACGATTAAAGTTATATTAGGTTCAATTGTTCGCATACTTTAAAATAAGATGAAAATATTAGATGAAACTCGTTTTATTACATTTTATCAAATACCTTTTCTTTTCTTTTCTTTTTTACTGTTTGGGTGGAATAAGAGGGAATAACATGAGAGAAAATTATTTACAGTATTTACCATTTAATCTTTGTACATCGTATTCTGAACAATAAAATGGAAAACATCTCTTTTATTTATTCGTTGATATCCTAACCAAAGGGAAAAAAAATCTATTTCATTTAAGTCTATTTCACTTTATACCATTTTGTCACATTATATATATATATATATATATATATATATATATATATATATATATATATATATCTGTGTGTGTGTAAAGAGAATAAATGAAGAGTTTAATTATCATATACTGTCTGTGTAATAATTTTTATGCTATTAGACAAGGTTCTGAGAATCGGATTGAATATCGAACCGGTTAGTGCAAGGGTTCAGAGGTTTAGAAGTTCAACCGGTTCAACCAGGGATCCAACCGGAATATAACCGGTATATAATAAAACCTGTATTTATATAAATATATAAAAATATAAAATAAAATATATGTAAAAAATAACTAAAAATTAAATTAGACATCAACAAAACCATAGAATATAACATAATTTATCTCTTAATCAAAATAAACATTATCTATATGGATCAAATATCTCAAGTTACTAATTCTCATACCAGAAAAAGAAAAAAATTAGGAAAAATGAGATTTTAGACTTTTAGAAAAAACTCAAAATAATGTCATTTTGCATCTTTTCTGTAAAAAAAAAAAAAAAACCCAGTTTGACCGGCTGACCGGTTTACCCAGTTTTCCCGGTTCCCGACCGGTTCACAACAGTCCGATCCGGTTCTTTGTCAACTGGTTTTGGGGGGCCAACCCGGATCGGACAGCAGGCCGGTTCCTGATTCAACCAGTCCAACCGGCCAGTCCGGTCCAGTTTTCCAAACCATGCTATTAGATAATAAAAAATTGCCATGTGGTTCATTGAGAGATAATGTCTAATTCAGATTTTCAACAAATTATGTATATGTGTATATATATATATATATATATATATATATATATGAAACATATCATAAGAGATAGGTGGTTTATTAGAGAAATTCTTGTATGCACTGAAAGCAAAACATTCTTCTTACTCTGTTTCACTGACTTTCAGCCACGTAAGAAGTGTGGGTCATAGCCTTATTTGAAATTGTTTAAATTAATGTACAACATACCGACCATAATTAAAGGTAACTATCCCTGATTTTTTGCAGAATAACAAATCTTGTGCTCATTCCTTCAAACTCAGATCCCTAACCAGCCTCGACCTCGTTCTTGCGGTCGCTGTCACCATCACCATCACCACATTGCCATCACCAAACACCACAGCGTCGAGGTGAAGCCCTTCTAAACCTGCCTCCACCACCGTCTTCGTCATGGTCAACAGGTGTATCATGAGGCTTTGGCTCTCACCACCTACAAGCTTAGCACATACCGCCACCACAATGTCGCTGCAGTCGATGCCATTCAACCTTGCCACTAATGTGCAACTTTTGTTCTCTTTGCTTTTTGAATTCAAGCCATAGAGAACTAACTGTTTAACTATTTCAAAAAACATGTCTGTCTTCATTAAAATATATTCTTCTACTCAATGAGGGAAATTTTCTCCTTTCCTTATCCATTTTTTAGTTGAGATTTTTGCTTCTTTATATTTTGCTTCTTTTCCTTTTTTGCTTATACACTACTTGAATTTTTCGTGTTGCTGTCAGGTGAAAGGAATGGCAAATTTATTCTCATTTCTAAATTTGAATCTTTATATTGTGTTTGATTAGTTCCCTTATCATCTTCCAAACTTCCACCCATTATTAAAAAAGAAAAAAGAAGAAGAAGAAACAGACGATCAACCTTCCTCTTAATTCTTCATGTTGGAAACCCATACTCCAAACATCGAAGAAGACGAGAAATGGAGCAATTGAGTGACTAGTAAGATATATGGAAGGAATTTGGGATTGACACAAAAAAGCAAAAATGGCAACAAATGAGGGAAATTGATTTTAATATGGAGCTTAGAAGATTAAATAGCCATGATATGAGATTTGGAAAAAAATTACACTCACTAGTGTCTCAAATCTCACATTATGCAAGATTATACACAATAAAACTCGTGATTTATCATTTTGAACTGTACAGCACGTGAAACGAGCTCCCATAATCGTGTCAACATGTCAGGCCACGTGGCGCCGCGCCATCCACTGCTGAAAATCGCGCACCATGCGAGATTTTCTGACTTGTCCCATCATTGCTGCCACGCAACGTCCCTTCCTTTGCAACTAGGCCATATGGTGTCACGCCATTCACTTTTGAAAATTGTGCACCATGCGAGATTTTCCGACCTGTCCCGTCACTGTAGGCACATGGTGCCCCTCCCCCTGTGACCAGGCCACATGGTGGCTCCCCAAAAATTGCGCACAATGCGAGATTCTTCCTCTACATGCAAGGCACGCGGCCTCTCCCGGTGAGTTCTTTGTTGTCCCCTCGTTGTTGTGTACAAGCATGCGAGAATCTTGTAAGAAAATGTGTTCATTGTGCTTTGTTTACCTGCCTATATAAGAAAATGCTAATGTGGAGAGAGTGCAGCAAATAACAGAAGAGTGAAAAAGAGGAGTAAGGTTAAAAGCTTTGGTTATGTGTTTTCTTCATATTTCATACAACGTATTGTAAGTCTATGTTTGTGAGTGTAGTGAGGCAGTGTTACAAAAAAAAAATACTGAAGAAGAAAAATGTCGGTTGATAACATAATAATTTCAAGTGAGCATGTATCGATGAAAGTTCATCAAAATATTGTGAGTTAATTTTATTTTTCTGTCAAAATATTTTTATAATTTTTAGTTAGATGAAAAATAGTTTTATAATGTTTAATTTGAATTATTTTTAAATTTTTTATTTATTGCATATTGAAATACACCGAAACTCACTCACTCCCTCTCTTACATTCTAATATTTAAAATAGTTTACTATACATGGTGTTTATCTTTGATTAGTAGAATTTTACTTTCAAAAAATTGTCTTGAGATTAATGCATATATGGTATTATAACACAGAGATTCTTTAAATAATTATATCTTTTTTATTTAATTTTTTTTATATATATAGAAATATAGCTCATTTAATCGGGTCAGTTTTTTTAATATGGATTTCGTGTGTTGATTGTATAATAATATAGAATTGAAAACCTAATTATGGGAGAAGGAACTATTATTTTATTGGAAATCATTTTGTTATTTTATTATTAAATATTGAAAGAAATATTATTCATTACAGGAGAGGGAACTGTTGAAGCTCCATTATTTATTCATGGAACCACCTGTGGTGTATATACATGAACAGATTCTAACATGGGCTTTATAAGTTCTGCAATTGTGTTAGAATGTAATTTTGTATGATCCTCAGTAACTCTTCCACCAATGTAAGTGTGTTAGCCATTGTACCTCTTGGTTTCCCAAAAGTACTTATTCTTCCTAAAAGTGACCCTAACAAGCCATTGACAACGTGCCCTATAGCGTGTGTATTTAGCATAAAATGTTATTGGTTCTGACTCTTATACTTTATAATCCACATATTCTAATATGTTGTAATTTTTAATTGCCTGTATAACAGCCTTTCTGTCACTAAATTACATTCCAACACACAATTCATTATCAACAACAGGAACACCTACAAAACACAATATGAAATAACATAATTGAAAATAAAATATCTAAGCATAAAAAAAGATCAAATTAATATTCATTGAATAAAAAATAAGAAAAAATAAAATTTAAAACTAAAAACAACTAAATAAAAATAAGAAAAAATAAGTTATAAAAAACTAAAATTCAAATAAATTAACAATAATTCTAAATAAAAAAAGCAAAAAGAAGTTTTAAAAAAATAAAATTCAACTAAATTAATAATAATTCTAAGCAAAAAAAATATAAAAAAACTAAAAATAACTAAATAAACATAAGCAACCAAAAGTTATAAAAAACTAAAATTCAACTATATTAACAATCATTCTAAATAAAACATAAGCAAAAACCAAATATAAAAAACTAAAAATAACTAAATAAAATTAAGCAAAAAGAAGTTATAAAAAAACTAAAATTAAACTAAATTAACAATAATATTGTGTTATCATATACAAATTTTATACTGAAGATAAATACTAAGATAAAGTGAATACAGATACTAGCATATTGTGGAAACTCAGATGTATGCATAGCTTCAAAATCTAAAGAACACATGAAAAATGGCTTCTCGAATGGATGTAAACCACAAATTGTGTTTGGTACATGCTCATCATTCGGTTCATCATCAAAACCAATATCATCATCATTATCACTATTTTCATATATCCTGTTGTTTTCTTCCCATTCTACCCCGCTTTCTGGATAAGTGTCCGGCTGAGGCTATTCATCCTCATTTTCAACTTCATGATTAGCAAGAGCAGCTTTTTTAAAATTAACATACAACTCGATGACAAAAATTTGTTCTTGATGTTGCTGGTATATTTGAAACATTTGTTGCATGTGGTAATTGTCGCTTATTGGAACTGCTTGAAAAGGTGAAAACCTTCGAAAAATTGAGACTGGACACCTATAAGTTATTTTTTCCACTGTCTTAGGTGTCCCAAAATCTATGCATCGACAAAGTCCACTTTTTAACTTTGAAAATGACATAGTATATGGAAGAAAGAAACATGCTGGATTCTAATAAATAAAAGTGACCTGGACACTCGGATCTATAATAATATTGTCATTGAAATATACTATTATTTTTGCATTAGCATCTATTTTTACATTTTTTTTCCCTTATAGACTAGTAGTATAAAAGTTACTAATCAAATGAAGATGAAGAAGAAGACCTAAAAAAAAAAAAAATTAGACAAAGAAACAATATTCTATTGGACAAAAAAAACCAGGTGCAAAAAAAAAAATTAGTTTTTTTCCTTACTAGTACTTTGTCATTTTTAACAAAGAAACGAATAACCCTTTTTTTAAAATTATTAACACAAAATAAACTAAGCATAGGTAAGGGAATGAAACTTATACCAAAAAGAAACAGAGAGGAAGAATGCATGATGTGAATGCTCTCTATGATATTTTCCTATTGAATACATGAAGAGATGATGAAAAATGTAAATACAAGCTCATGATAAAATGAAGTGAAACAGAATATGTCTCTCATTTTTTTCCTCTCCTCACAGCCAACTACTTTTTGTGTTTTCTAAAATATTGCAAATGCTCTGGTGAACCGAGCACAGGTTTACATAGATAGATATTTTAAATATTTTAATATTTTTTTTACAAATTTTGCATTATGCGAGATTATTTGTCGAAATTTTTTTAATCAAAATCTCACACCAAGCAAGTTTTTTAATTTCTAAAATAAAATTAATTTTTCATAATTGATTGCACAATGCGAGATTTACAACACCACATCCCCGTATTTACAATTTTAGCTCCATATTAGTGTACGTTTGCAGTCAACACTGTAATATGCCTAATTTTAAATTTAAAAAGACTAGAAAATTTTTCCGAACAAAAAGGGTGTCAGTCATTGTTACTCATCGTTTGGAGTTCTGAATTCTGCTAAGTATGGGCCCTACACCTCCTTTGAGGGCCATATGATAGAGTCATTTTTGGGACCAAAAGTCCCGATAATTATTCCTTAGAGAAAACTGAGTTAAAGAGTGATTTTTTTAAAAAATTTTGAAACCTTTAAACGCCCCGTTTCTAACGTCTAAATTTATAAAACCGTGGAAATTGTCGGATTTCAACTAAAACCCAAAATTTGGTTTCTAATTTGTTAGGATTTTGATTTTTCTAACATTTTATTTGAATCCAAATGGGGGGTATTTCCTTATTTACATTTATTTTTTATTTTTAAAATTTAATAGGAAATAAATAAATGATTTAACTTTAATAAGGAAATGTAAATAAGTGAGTTTTGAAGAGTGATAGACCATTCTGAAGAGTGAGAGACTATCCTGGAAAGTAGAAAACCATTTTGGTGAGCGCTGCAGCAGTCAATAGTGAATAGTAAGTCGATGCAAGAAGTGGATTTTGTGGCCTTCGGTGAGCGCTGCAGCGGTCAATAGAACAATAAGTTAGTGAGAGAGGTGCTCTCTGGTGAGCGCTGCAGCGGTCAACCGAGTTTATAAAAACCCCTGTTTTGGGTTCCAGACTATTCTACACCCCTCTCAACCCTTTCCTCTGCAGAGAAACGTGACTCCTCCCTCTCTACACCTCATTTCTTCACCTTTTTATCATCTAAACTCCATTTTTCTTCTTTCTAAGGATCTAAGGTATGTTTAGCTTATGGATTTATCTCATTCTCTTTCAATTTCTCATGTTCTAAGAGGTTAAATCTAAGGTTCTTAATGGTTTTGTGCCATGAGGTTCTTCTACCATGGATATGGTGAAGTTAGACTATTTAGAGATTTATTTAGAGTTATATTGCTTCTATGTTAGATATTACTATTGTTTCTGCTTCCAAGGGTCCTGTTGGTGTCACTCTTGCTCATTTTACTACTCCAAGTGAGTGGGTTCGCACCTGTAACCTCTATGTTGTGCATTAGAAGCTATTTTCATGAAAATATAACTTACTGTTTGATTTTAAAGATTTCTGTATAAGGATTTGAGATTTGCTGTTGGTTATTGTGTTGTAAACTGATGATTTAAGAGCATGAAACCTAGTTTTGATAAAAACTCATGGGACCATAGTTGCTATGCTGATTTTATGTAAAACTGATGATATATATATATATATATATATATATATATATGGTTAGAGGTTTTATGATTATCTCAATGGATTTTGGAACTGCTTATATATATGTGTGAAGTAGTTTTATATTAGATATGCAATTTAGAAGAGGCAATAAAGTTGTGATTATAGACCTTGCTGTTTGAAATTATGAAATGGAGTTTTCTAGTTATGAAAAACTGGATTGTTTGAATTATATCTCAGATGATTAATTAAATGATTTTAGAGCTTGAATTTTCATCAGATTCAAAATAATTGACGGCTACATAGCCATGGAGGCTTGTAATCACAATGTTCATGTGAGTGACCATTTGGGCGTGATTTCATAGCCACCAGTATGTTAAGGTCAAACTGTTAGAATCAGATAGATTCACAGCTCAAAAAGCAGAGGTGTACGGAGCCAGTCCAACACCAAGGTTGGCAGAGCCAGTTTCCAACCCTAAAGATTCTCAGCTTATAAAGAAAGGGTGTACAGAGTCAGTTCGACACCAAGGTTGGTAGAGCCAGTCTCTTACCCTGTAGATGCATTTATATGATTACACTATGAATGATGGACATCAACGTTTCTCTAGAAATTATTACATCATGAGTTTGTATGATTTGAGATATGATAATAGTTTGAAAATTTGGTTATTAATGTGGCATGATGAATTGAGCATATATATGTGTGTGTGTGTGTGCGGGTGTGTGTACATCTAAATATTAGACATAATTAGAAATTACTACTTTCCTATTGAAGTATTGTTGATCTTAATTATGGGAAATGATAATTTTGATTATATATATGTATACATGAAATGTTTTATAAGTGTTACAGTTTTATTATGGTTTTATGCATTGTTCTTAACGTCCCATGAAGGGGGCTACTGGTGGGGATTCACTCACTGAGTTTTGGTTACAAAACTTATCCTTCTTTTCCTTCTCTTATTTTTACAGATAGAGCAACTGTGGTGAACCTCCCAGCAGTCATAGATTCCAGTCAATGAGTTTATAGGTGAAGCATATAACATTTTGGTTAGAGTGCTCCAGTACACTGCAGGCAGGGTCCCGAACCTTAGATCATGTCTTGCATTTTTGCATCCCACTGTAATAGTGTATTTATGTTTTGTTCTTGATAACTTAATGGTATTAGCTCATGGAACATTTTGAAAAGAGAATGTTATATGTAAAGATTGAATTATGACTCTGGACTTCAGAAATAGATTAAGAAACTGTAGACTTGATTATTTTTATCATTATGATTATGTTGAATTTAAGGAACAAGTGAATTATATGTAGAAAAGAGAATCTATGTTATAAATAAGTTGTTATGAACAGAACATGCATGTAGAGACAGTTAATAGGTCACGAAGCTTGTGTGAGAATGAAATTCCTCACGTGCCGATCACATGCCTAAGTCGGGCCGTAACAAACACTCCATATTCAAATAACTAACCCAACAAATGAAACATTTATAGTTTACATTATTTAACTTAACGATAGGTTTGTTTTGTAATGAGATAACCATAGTTAGCTTTTTTTTAATATTTATTTAAAGTTTTAATTTAACATAATGATGGTTGGTCTCACAATATTAATGTGGAGAAAATTTATTGGATGAGAGCAAAAGAAAGTTTTGCTCTACAGTGCATACAAGAACATCTCGATTTATTATGAGAGTGAAGAAAATAAATCTTGACCATTAAATCTTATATGAATGATTATATCAAACATAAAGTTATGTGACTTTTTAAATGAGCATGTGTATATTAATTAATATTCTATCTAAACCATCTATATACAATTATATGATTCATATTTAATACTCTCACTGTCATAATAAAGCACCTCTCTTCTATGGAATATATCAAGGGAAAATGAATTTCTCATTTCTCACATGAGAAATAAGGACAATAATCTCAGCTAATAAAAAATTAATTGATTAGATTAAATTATCAGTAAAACAACTTGTGAAATTATATGGAAAAATTATATTTTACATCGTGAATTATAGGATATGTGCATTTTAGTTCAAAAAATGTAAAAATGTACAAATTGGGCCATTAAATTTTTAAACATACGCATTTTAGTCAAAGTATAAATGTATTGTACTTGGGATTTAAAACATCTAAAAAATTTATCTCTAAATTTTTTTAAATGTATAACCGAATATCCTAAATTTTCTATAATTTGTGATATTTTATTACCAATTGATGAAAAACTAAGAAAATAGTGAATTTACATATTGAAGAAAGTTTAGTGAATTGAATTACATATTTTCAAATTTAAAGTCTAAAGCGTACAGCATTTGTAGTTAAGGAATAAAGTCTATTTTTTAAAAAATAAAAATAAAAACAAATGCACTGCAAAAAAGAAAGAAAGAAAGAAAGAAAAAGAGTCCCGACGTCGTCATAATTTATTTACTTGTTTCTATAACACACGCAAATTAACAAATTGCATGTCACAAAAATACTTAATACATTCTCCATTTTTCTCTTTGCAGTTTTGACTTTTGACTTGCGGGATCGATCGCTTCCTGGCTGCTATCCCTCCCCCCTCTAGTTTTTTGGTTTCTGCAGGTTCGTCACTTTCTTTCCCCTTTTCTTTTCTGAAATTCTTTGCCTCTTCTTGCTACGATTTCCTTTCCTTTTCGTTTTGGAGTTCATTTCATCGTGGCCTCAATTCGGTAAACCCTAATTCCCTCTTTCCATCAATTCGACTTTTTCGATGACACGCGCTCCGTGTTTGTCTATGAGATCAAACGAGATCTGCTGTTCTGTGTATTCGAATTATCCTGTTTCTTGGATTCTTTGTGCTCAACATATCTGTATCTATTTTTTTCAAAAAAAATTTATTTATTTTGCAATTGACGGTTTCTTTTGATTCCGTCCATTAATTTAACTTTATCGTTTACACGGTCTGTGTGTTTAATTTTCTTGGTTTGAAACAATGGAATGACCCTATGATTGAGGAATTTATCAGATGCAAAATCTTGAATCTGAGTATTTTTCTTCCTAAGTATGTGTACAGTAGGAGAATTGTCATATAAAATCAGTTGTTAGAGACTATTCGTATAGGCATCTGAAGGTTTGGGGTTGTACAGATGGCAAGTGGGTTTGGGGAATCAACAAGCAGGTCTCCCCCAAGCCCTTCCTGCTCCAACAACAACAATAACAATGATGCTGGCAATTTTGAATGCAACATTTGCTTTGAGTTAGCTCAAGACCCAATTATCACTTTGTGTGGTCACCTCTTCTGCTGGCCTTGTCTCTACAAATGGCTTCACTTCCATTCGCAGTCACGAGAATGCCCTGTGTGCAAGGCCGTCGTTGAGGAGGATAAGCTGGTTCCGTTATACGGGAGAGGAAAGACATCAACTGACCCAAGATCAAAATCAATTCCGGGTGTTAATATCCCACATCGCCCTGCTGGTCAGAGACCTGAAACTGCTCCTCCTCCTCCACCTCCTGAACCGAATCATCATTTTCATCAACATGGGTTCGGTTTCATGAGTGGGTTGGGAGGCTTTGCGCCAATGGCAACTGCAAGATTTGGGAATTTCACATTGTCCGCGGCATTTGGTGGTTTTATACCATCCTTGTTCAACTTTCAGTTGCATGGGTTTCATGATGGGCCCATGTATGGTGGAGCAGCTGGTTATCCTTATGGGTTTTCTAATTCATTTCATGGTGTCCATGCTCATAGATATCCTCTGCATGCTGGTCAACGGCAACAGGACTATTTTCTCAAGAGGCTGCTTCTGTTTGTCGTTTTTTGTGTTGTTCTTGCTTTTATTTGGCAATAGATTGGATAGAGCTCAGATTGCTGACAGGACCAAATTCATGCTCTTATAGATCTTCTGGTGCACTCTTTTTGTTTTTTGGCAACTAAGGAAATTGTTCATAAAATACTCTCTGTTATTCTTGTAGATATGTTCTTTGTGATCAGTTTGTGGGACTTGACTTGCATGATATCCTGTGCAAAATTTTACACTCATATAGATGTTATTTTGATTGTTATTACTTATTATACTGCTTTTGAGGCTGTGCAGAAGCAGAAATGGTGGAGTTTTGCTTTATTTTATTTTTATATTTTCATTTTGTCAGTTATATATCAATGTCCACTTTAATATCAGGAATTATTTGGATGTGTGCTACCTTCATTATTTGCTAGCTTAATGGATTTAAGGGTTCTACTTATTAGCTTATGCTGTGTTAGATGTGGGTTTGTGCGCATTTAGTGACTTTCACATTCAGTCTGCTTTTTGCTGCGATAGTAGCAGTATATAGAACGAGAAGTCTAAGGACATTGGAAGCTATTGGCCTATCTTTTTATGCTAATTGGATTTATTTTATATGAACTTATGTTTAGTTTGATGAAAAAAGATTTGATCCTTTTTGTAGTACATTAGTGTCAAAGATGTTTATGATGAAATTGGCATAAGTTGACAAATGAACAATGGACATTTTTAATAATGATATATCTATTTTAAGTGGATGTGTTGCACTATATCAAGATTGTCTTACCTCCTTATTATGGCTGCTACTTGCCTTTCTGCCCATCATATGGTTGGTCTTAAGTGCTTGTCTGGTTTTCATCATTGTAGTATATTTCACCCTCCTTGCTTCAGGAGCATGTCTGAAAGTCACTGTATCTGCTGCATACTTTTGAGTTTTGACTTTTGGTTAAACTTAACAACTGTGTGAAGATGATTTTTCTCACTTTATACACTTGTGTATTGCAAATGTTGTATGTTGTAAATGTCATTTTGCTTTCTGTTATAGAATCTAGATTAGTGGTAAGCACATAACTGTGTTGTGCCATTTGGCACGTTGTTTTTCCTTGAGATTGATTCTGGCAGTTCCCTCTGTTGAGTCACAGTAATGTGTCTGTTCTGTAGAGCTGAGCACATGACTGTGTCCACTGAATTTCAAGTAATGGAATTCTGGCAGAATCTCATCTCGGTTTGGAGATCTGTGGAGAACGCTAGTAGAAATCCTAATAAGGAGAGTAAATTAGATAGGAGGTAGTCCAAGCAGTAAAGTTAGAGGGAAACCTACCATAAGTTGTCCAACTGCAAGGTATGGGACTTCAGTCCCACAATGGAAGAGAGTGAGATTAATGTAAACATGCTTTATAACCAGACCGTTTGATCTATATAGCCTATCTCAGCTAGTGCGACGAAGGTTAGTTGTTCTTGTTGGTGTTTTGGGAGTCAAGTGGTTTTCATGATCGATTGTCATGGATAAACTTTGCCTAATGGAGATTTTGTTTTGCGTTTAGGATGAATTAGTAACCTGTTTATCTAGGAATATGAGTCTAAGCAAACTATTTAAAATGAAAAACAGAAGTTGAAGTACTCTATTTGTTTCTCAAAAATTGTAGAAAAGTTATTACCTTCTTTTTGTCTGGAAGAAAAATGGTAAAATGGTCAGGGTTAACTCATCTTTGTTGCTGATATTTGGCTGTGGCATTGATTTTTGTTCACCTGTGAGGATGAACTTGACCCAGAACACAGGATCACTGCTTTGATTCAATCCCCTCTAAAAGAGCGTCCTTGCCCAGGAGTGGTGGATTGTTGATTATGGAATAGATCTGCAGCTAATTAATTCGCGCTGTCCCAGGGTACAAACGGAAGGAGAGTTATTTTTTAGAAAAATGTTAGTTTTAAACATGATCAGGGAGGTAGACACAAACGTTAAGGACATGAAAAGGTTTGTTGTTCAATTAAATTGACTATATATTTGTATTATAAGTTAATTTCGTAAGGCTCCATAAAAAAAAAAAGGTTAATGTCATAAGGGTTATATTACAACTCTAACACAGGAAGGAAAATTTTCAAGGTTGGACTTCTTTCTGTTTTACGTTACATTTCTCAATAGATGAAGGAAAATTTTCTTTTTCTTTTTTATTTATTTAAGCAATCAAACATAATAAAATGTCAGTTGCATATCTTTCCTTTCTATTCCTTTTTATTTCCTTTCCATTTTTTTTTTCTTTTCCAAACACAAAGCATTAATGTCTTGTTTGTGTTTCATATTCGATGACATCCATACTCCATATTTTGTTGCAACCATTGCATAAGTTACATTATTGTTCATTTGGATGTGTTAATTTTTATTCTTATTTTTTGTGTATGTTGTGTCCTTTGAAATTATCGTGAGGAGGATGATTCGGTAATAATGGTTGGAATTGTAATTTATATTTATGTTTTTAATGATTTATAATTTCTTTCTGTTAATACTTTTTTCCCTCATCACCCTCCCCCCACCAAAAAAAAAAAAAGGCGCGCGGCGTGCGTCTAATACAACTCGTGCAGGCTGTGCAGTTCTTCCACACGAGTATTACGCACCAAACCACACGAGTGTTTTCTTGGGTCTGAACAATGCACGAGTTCAGCTAGATGGTTTGCCGCATGTGGGCTTTTTTTTCTTCGAATCAACAGCTCATGCCATGTATTGTTTTTCTGGGCAGTTTCAAGATTCTGTAGTCTTTTCACTCTTTCTGTCAATGCCCTCCTCCTGGCCCTCATGTACACTATTTTCAATATTGTATTTCGCTATTGCTTGAGTTACGTTACATAATCTGCTACTGTGATGATGCCACTGCGTGTATGACTGGAGTGTCGGACGAAAATGGAAGAGAAGAGATTACAGTAATAGAACGAACTGCCAATATGTCTTTCGCTATCTTAGAAACGCGCATGCCTCACCCCTCCTCTACGTCGCTTCCATGGTGATTTGATTCAATTTGATTGGGCAATTATTTGAATATACGCGTAATTAGCTCCTAGCTAGGTGAGACCAAGTACCAACACACACATGTTCCCTCCGTTGACAATGACAAGAGTACTCCTTATTATTCGGAGTAAGCAAAGAGCCACAGGGTACATGCCAATAGCCACAGTGGAGAAAGTATTGGAACTGATTTTAACCTTGTGCTTGCTCTCGCATAGGCGATAGGGGAATGCGGACTATACTGTTTTCTCTTTATCTGTCCATTATTCTTTTTCCTTGGGTGAAGGGATCCATGGTCATGGCATGGGGAGTGGGGTCTATATTGTTCGCCATATTAGGCAAGCTATGGCCAACTGTAAAGAATCTCTATTATTTAGACAAACTTCTAAACAATGTGATGACTTTTGAGGCCCTTGTGATTCATGCGTACGTTTTTCGTTCTGGGCTGGGGGTTCTGATTCATATGCCGGTGTATTTTAATTTTAATTTCCCATCTTCAGAGAAATAAATAAAACGTGGCTAAAACAAAACTGGTCTTCCTTTCCAAACTAACAATTGGACAAACATATTATTTTTACTTGGTTTGCATTTCGTGCCTAAACCCAAGTCCTATTTTATTTATTTATTAGTATGTTAATGTGAATTCGTCGTACATATTAATGAGCTAGCCATTTTACGGTATTTAGTTAATCTTTTACTCTGTTGTCGTGGTCTGCTTGATGAATACTATATCACCTTACCTTCGCTTTCGATTAACTTAAAACATGTTTAGAGAAGTGGTGCAGAAGTTGCAATGTGCATGTATGTCTACCTTAACCAGAAAGGTTCTGATGCTTTCTTTTACCCCTAGACGCTGCAACGTCAATTTGCTTGCAAACCACGTGTGATATTCATTTTTAGCTTACTCTTGATAAAAACATACTTTCTTCTAGAGGAAATTACTTACCCCGCATCTATATATTATGTAGACATCTTTTCTACAGCAATTAATTAAATCATACATAAATGCTTTTAAAAATCTTAAAAATAAGTTGCAAATAAGTGTAAGTTCATAGATATAATTTTTGTGATCAATATTTTTTTAATATTATTCTTCGATTTTAATTTAATTTTGGCTGAATGCTGGATTAATAATAGTAAGATCACGCAAGTCCGATCCATATTCTATAAGCATATGGCAAATTGCCAAACGAACTGCAGTATTCTAACAGACAAAAGAGAACGATGTTGACACTGGCTAAATTGCAGATAAGCAAAATATAATATTAGTTGACGGTTGATTATTGACTATATTATAATTATATCAGTATATATAAACTGTAACGAGCACGGTTTTGTTTCTAATTTCATTACTTCTCATTATATGCTTGATTGTAAACCATCACATTTGCCTTCGCAATGAGGCGATATATATAATCATCTTGTCTACATATAGAAGAACAAAACGATAAATGAAAGTGATAAGGTTACTTATACAATTATGTTGAGAACACGGTTTTTCCTACGAAGCTAAGATGTACTAATGATGGAAAACACTTCTTTTAGTTTTTATCATGTCTCCATCATAATTTACGTTGGATGATGAATGAAGCAACGGTTTTTATTTTTGGATTCCTTTTGAAACTACTTGCTTGTACTTTTCGTATATATATCATACGTGAAAATCTTTTTATATTACATGTATAAAAGTACTCGTGTTAGTGCAATGTGTTGTTTCATGGGTTCCGCGTATCCATATAAACTATGCTATCTTACTAATTTACTATTTTATTTGCTTGTTTATTATTACCTTTTATTTGACAATTAGCAATGTTTAATTTTTTAACTCATTGAAACTATCCATAAAATTGATTGATTTGATTCTCAATTAACTGTGAAATACAAGAGTTGACTGTTGTAGAGGAAATTGCGGGGAGACAATTTGTAACAGCTAAGTTATTTGACATCATTTTATTTGGAATATCATGTTGACTTATAAATGAAAATAATAAAAAAATATTTTAAACCCAAAAATTATCATTAATAGTGAATGATGAATGCGTGGATATCATGATATAACTTCAAAATTGTAAATAGTATTTTCTGAAGGTACCCAAAAAAGTTTTCTGGAACCTTTTCCTATTCTCTGTACCCAAAATGGACCAATCTTGATACGTGCTGATGTGAAATGGGTTGGAAATGGGGAACCAACAATAGAATAATGTTTCATATACAATAAACTTATACAAAAATTCTACATGTACCACCATTCATAAAATATTTTTATCTTTTAATGTATTAATACTCATTCTCACAAAAAGATAAAAAATATTGTGAATATAAGTGTAAAATTATTATACAACTTTATTGTATACTTAACATTACTCCCAAGAATCATGTGAAGATAAATGTGAACAACTAGAATTTTGAAGTTAACAGTTTTTTATATTTTTATATAATGAGTCGGTATACTTTTAAACAGATAAGCAGTTTCTACCCCTTCATTAAATTAATAATCGCCCTTAGTTTTTGTTAAACAACCGGCATGGCTGTATTATTCTAAAAGGCAAAAGCTCATTGGCTACTGGATGGTCCCTTAGAATCCAAGTCATAAGTCAATTTAAATAAATACAGCCTTAAATTTTAAGAAGGGTGTTAATAACACCCCAAAATCTCAAATTACCAAACACTCTTTTCATAAAAATTGTGGGATATTACACCAATGTGTTAAATGAAATGAAGGTGGTTTGTTATTGATGAATGATGAAGTTTATATACAGGGGAGGTTGTAACTAACTAAAAACTCTACTCAGGTTAATAAATTTAACTCTAACACACTAATAACTAATCACTAAACTAAAACATCAGTTAAGATAGCTAACTATAATACCCCCTCAAGTTGGGAGGTATATGTCCAGAACTCCTAACTTGGATAATAAAAAGTAAAATTGATTACAGGAAATGGGTTTGGTTAATAAGTCTGCTAACTGGTGTTTTGTCTTAACATGGATGAGTTTGATGATATCAACACATACTTTTTCACGGATAAAGTGGCAGTCAATTTCTATATGCTTGGACCTTTCATGGAATGTGGGATTTGATGATAGCTGCATTACATATTGATTATCACAAAAAACTGAGGCTGGAGGAGCTTGAATTTCGAACTCTTTTAGCATCTGAGTGACCTAAGTTAATTCACTTTAGAGTGAAGAAATAGCTCTATACTCTGCTTCTGCAAAAGACTTGCTTACTATGGGTTGTTTTTTGGTTTTCCATGAGATCAGTGAGTCTCCCAGAAAAACTAGGTAGCCAGTTGTTGAGAGTCAAGTGTCAAGGCAGCTTCCCCATTCTGTATATGAATAAGCTACAAAGGACAAAGGTGAACATGGTGAAAAAATAATCTTTGTCCTAGGCATGACTTGATGTATCTGAGTAGATAATAGAGAGCTTGTTCATGTGATTTTCATGGGTCTAACATATATTGGCTTTATTTGGATACAACAAAGTTGATGTCATGACGGGATATGGTTAAGTACATTAAGCACCCAATTAGTTTTCTATAGAGTGAAGGATCTAGGACCGGTTCCCCCTCTGTAGCTTGAAGTTTCAGCCCTAGTTTCATGAGAACAAAGGCTGGTTTAGAGTTGATAAAACTTGTGTGTCTTCTAACAATGATAGCGCATATTTTCTTTGTGAAAGACAAATCCCCTTGTCTAACCTTGCAATTTCCAATCCTAGGAAATATTTTAGATCTCCTAGCACTTTCAACTTGAATAATGACTCTATTTTCTGTTGGACCTCACTGATTCTGTCCTTGTTAGGTCCTGAGATGATTGTATCATCTACATAAACCAATAGAAAAACAATGGTAAAGCTCAACCCAATATGGAACAAAGAGTTATGGAACAAAGAGTAATCTCCTTTAGATTGAGAGAAACTGAGGGATATTAGAGCTATGGAGAATTTTTGAAACAATTGACAAGACATTTGTCATAAGCCATAAAGTGATTTGTTCAGCTTACAACCCATGTTACCCTCTTGTTTAGGATAGCCAATAGGTAAATCCATGTATACCTCTTCAAATAAATCACCATTAAGGAATGCATTGGTGATGTCAAGCTGTAAGAAATGCCAAGTTTTAATTGCTACAATAGAAAGTAGTATCTTTACAGTGGTTATCTTTGCAACTAGGGAAAAAGTGTCCATAAAGTCGATTCCGGCCTGTTGAGTATATCCTTTTGCAACCAAATGAGCCTTGTACCTTTCGATGTCTCCATTTTCCTTGAACTTAACTTTGTAAATCCATCTACATGCTATTGTTTGTTTGCCTTATGGTAGAGGGATAAGAGACCATGTGTGGTTATCTTCTAGGGCCTTGATTTCTTCATTCATTGCTTGTATCCATTGAGGAATTTTGATAGCTTGATGATAATATGTTGGCTCAAAAACTAAGGAAATTTGCATGATATAGGATCTATAATTTTAGATAGTTTGTTGTAGGATATGTGGTTCTTAATGGGATCTAGTGTTGAATTTTGGTAGCAGTTATACTATTCAAGGTAAAAAGGTGGTTTAGATGATTTGATTGATTTTCTTGGGTTCTGATTTGGAGGATTTAGGTTTAGAGTAGGCTGATTGATTATAGTGGGTATAGGGGATGGTGTGTCAAGAGCAATAGTGATGTGGGGAATAATATCATTTGTTTGATTTGTAGTCGATTGAATGTTGTTTTGTTGTTGGGTGGTACTATGATAGGGAAATCCAGTGTATAGGACTGAGGTTTAGGTAGGACAAAGGAAGAGTGAGGTTGTGGGCTGGTTGGTGTATTATTGGGCTTTGGATCAGCAAAGGGAAAATTATCTTCCCTGAATTCTACATCTCTTAAGATGAAGAATTTTCCTGTGTTGAGATTCAGTAGCTTGTAACCTTTGTATCCAATTGGGCATCCCATGGACACAGCAGGTATGGCCCTTGGTTAAAATTTAGTTCTACCTGTTGCTAATGAAGAAGCATAACACATACAACCAAACCCTCTCATAGCGTTATAGTCAAGTAGTTTGTTAAAAAGCAATTCATATGGAGTTTTGAATTTAAGCACAACAGTAAGGAGTCTGTTAATAAGAAAAGTGGTAGGAAAAACACATTCTTCACAATATTTTATAGGACCTTTAGATTGAAAATAAAGAGATCTAGCCACATTTAACAGGTGTTGATGCTTTCTTTCAACAATAGAATTTTGTTCTGGTCTTTGAACACAAGAGAATTAATGCATAATAACATTTCTTCAAGGAATTGGTTAGTATTAATTCTTTTGCATTGTCAGACCTCAATTGTTTGATGGTTTTACCAAATTGAGTTTGAATTAATTTAATGAACTTGATTAAGACACTAGTGGCTTCAGCCCTTGATTTGAGTAGATATGTCCAATTGAATCTACTATAATCATAAAAGATAATAAGGAAGTAAGACATACTATCATGTGTTTGTTTAGAATATGGACCCCATATATCACAATGAATTAGATCAAAACTAATAGTAGACATGTTGTTATTGGAAACAAAAGAAAATTTTTTCATTTTGGCTAGAGGACATACATCACAATTGGTAATAGCTTTGAAATGCTTCTTTGATTGCAAGTCAAGATCATGACAAATTCTGTGTAATACATCATTTGATAGATGTCCCAGCCTATGGTGCCATGTTTGTAATGTAATTAAATTACAGATTCAGAACTAATACTTGTGTCAGTAGAAACAGAATTGGCAGCATCAAGAGATACAGTAGTGAGTTTATTAGCAATGCATTTATTCAAAATAATGGGAGCATGCAATAGAAAACATTCACCCTTGCCAATCTCCTTCAAGGAATGGAGGGCATGTATAAAGAAATATTCACCAAAAAAAGGTTACAGAATAAGGCATGAATTTTAATAAAGATGATACTGAAATGAGATTCACTTTGACACTAGGAATGTAAAGTACATTCTTCATAATTATATTGGATGACAGATATACTATGCCTATGTAAGACACTTGAATTTTTATGTTGTTTGGCAAGATGACATTGTACTCTTTTAAGGAAACATAAGATGAAAAAAGGGAAATGTCATTTATGATATGTGATGAGGTGCCAGAATCTACTATCCAGTGTGTAGTTGGAAAATTTAAGATAGAGAAAAAAACATGACCTGAAGTGTGACCAATTTCTGATAAGGTTTGATTCTGCTGCAATTGCAGTAATTGTTGCACTTGAGTGGAAGAGAGTTAAGGGTCAGCATTAGGCCCAACTTGATTCATAACATGTTCAGACACATTGACTTGATTGACAATGCTACTTGTTTTCTTCTTGTTGCAATTAGAACTACGAGGGAAACCAATTAAGTGTTAGCATTTGTCCTTTGTGGCCAACATAACCACAATTAGCATAGATAGGACGATCCTCTTTGCCATTTCTGGACCTTGAATCTTGAGGCCGCATTTTTTTCACAACAAATGCTACTTATGTAGTACTAGTGATGGAGGAAATTTCTCTTTGTTTTTCCTCTTGAAGCACTAAAGAGAAAACCTTACCAATGGAAGAAATGGGATCTACTGCAAGAATTTGACCTCTGATTAAGGAATAAGACTCATTTAGCCCCATTAAAAAAATCAGAACATATTCAGTTTGATTCAAATCCTAAAGAACTCTAACACCACCAAAATTGCAAGGAGCAACTGGTTTCAAGGTCGAGGATTCTTCCCAAAGCATCTTTAGTTTACTGAAGTATTGATTAACAGATGGGGAATCTTGAGAGAGACTCATGATAGCTTTCTTTAATTGAAAAAGTCTTGGACCATTTGGTTGCCCAAACCTTTCTTGTAAATCTTTCCATAAGACAGTAGCCAAATCAATGTAGATTGCACTCTCTACAATCTCTTTGGAAATGCAATTGAGAATCTAAGATGAGACAATCACTACAACAAAATTGCCATATAGCCACAGTTATCTTTAGTGACACATGTAAAAACCATAGGTATAAGTAATCTATTCCCACAAATTCATTTTATCATCGATAAATCTTTTATGATGGGCGCCAATCCTAAAAAATTTCCCCCACTAAACTTTAATTTCCTTCTATTCCTTTCACTCCTTCCCACTAAAACTCTAGCTCCTCCTTTTCCCAAATTCCCAAATCATCAAATTAGTCCCCGTGCTTGCCCAATAGTCCCCACCCACCATAAGAGGAACAACGGTAGTAGCAAGAACAAGAGTTCGAGGTTCGAGGACGACAGCAACCGGATGGTGGAGATAACATTGGACGTGCACGATAACTCAGTGTCGGTGCAGACCATCCACTGCGGAGACTCGGAGATGGTGCTCCTGGCGAGCCAGCTGGAGAAGCAGCCGTCGTCATTGTCGGTGAGGCTAAGGCAGGTGTCGCAAGAGCTGAAGCGCATGGCGTCTGCGCGCAAGGCGTTCAACAGGGTCGACAGGAGCAAGTCTGGTGCCCAAAGAAAAACTCCTTCTTCCTCCCCGTCAAAAGATAAAAAAAACAACTCCTTCTTCAACCTACATCAAACAACCCTCACCACCAGGCAATCCCATCCATTCTTCGGCCTTCATCAGTGTCTCCAGCGTCTCGGGGCTCGAATCCAACAGAGGAGGCGAGATTTTCCCTGCTCAGCGTCCTGCTCTGCATCTCCAGCGTCTCGCAGCATGTCCAGCGCCTGTGCTTCACCACGGCCGCGGACCAACCCCTCTCAGCCTCTGCTTCGTGGCCGCTGTGAACTAACCTCTCTCACTGGTTTCCCCTTTTTTTAGCTTTTTTTACTTGCATTGTGTATTTGCGATCTGATCTTGCTACTGCTATTTTGCCTCTTTTTGTTTGATTTCGTTTAACTAATGTGATGCATTATGGAAATTTGGGTATACCAAAGCCATAACAGGGGCTTAACAGCCTAATAATAATAATAATACTGCATATCAAGGCTAAATTAATTACCTGAATCAGTGCAAAGTTGATGGTGTTAAGGTATCTCTTTTCAATTTTTTTTCATAATATACTGCTTTGGTATCCCCGGACTTTGTATATAGTTTCTCAATGAATGCCATCCTTTGACTTGAGTAAATTTATGAACTGCTACTTTCCAGGGGTTCTTTAATGGTGTTTTGCGTATGAATATATGAACAAAGATGTTATTCTATTCAATTTAATGTTTATAAATTTTCTTCAAATTTGTCAACAGGGGTGCCATTGCCTAAGAGGAAGGAGAGTTGGTTCATATTTGTATCTTGATGTAAATATTGAGGTTGGTTCTCCTGAATTGTGTATTTGTTATATCACATACATTATGTGTCAAAAATTCATGATTAGACTGCATTATTTCTCTGTCTCCATGACTTACTTGATAGTTTGACGTTGCAGGTTGATCCTTTTTCTAGTGTTAGTGCTTCACATGACATTGGTGAAAATGTTCGTCATCAAATTCACAAGTCCCATCTTTATGTGGCTGAAATTTTCATACGTACAGGTCTTTGTATCTGTTTTGGCTTTAAATTCTACAACTTCTGTTTGCTTTGCTGGAAGCTTATTTTTATTGCTTATTGTCATATTGAACATCAATTACTATTTTTGTGTGATACATGTAAAAGCTAATATTATGGACATTCCTGAAAATTTTTATAGGGGAATTAAATGATTGCTATGCTCTTACTATTATTAGTGTCTCATTCAGTTTTCTGCTTTAACATTTATTGAAACTACCTAACATTGTGTTTGGATGTTTTTGCATTAACGGAACAGATTGGAATTGAAGGAAAGGATGGGAAGGGAAGGGAATCAAGGTGAGTGCAAGATAGTACTTCTTATCACTGTTATGTATCTAAGTTTTGTCTTACCAAACTAAGTGCATTTCAGGCAAAGGTAGTGAAGGATTTCCATATTGGTTGTAATTCATAAGTTCCTTGCTCAGAAATTTGAATGTGTGACACTAGTGAAAATTAATTTCATATAATCAACTCCCTTGTGAGCTAAGGTGATGGAATTTGATTATAGCTTTCAAAAAGCTAATATGATAGAAACAAATCACGTATCCATTTAAGACCTTGTCTAAAGATCTAACTATATATTATAAAATATTTGGTTGGTGAGACTGTATATTATAAAACATTGAAAATATAGAAGACTTTATTATCCAGGGAACGACTAAAAATACATCAACCTTAGTCTTAATTTGCTGAGTGGAAGCTCATACATGCCTATAGTGGCAAAGTCAATTCTTTCATGTCCTCAACATATTGTTTAAGGCATATAAATTTTTTTTTTATCTTGTTTGGCACTAAAAATATATCTACATCTTAGTTGAAGTAATGTTTGAAATGTGCAGAAATAAAATGTCTGAAATGTATGAATGAGATTTTTCAAGTTGTGCTTATTTAAGTTTGTCCATTTACAGGTTCCATTTGAATGAAAAGAAGTGTTTGATGGCATTGAGTTGCAGCTATGTTTCATTCCTTGAAATTATTGAGCAGATGATCTTTATTCTTTATATGTAGTTAGTTAGCTCATCAAAATTTTAGCTCATCAATCTTTATTAATGCAAAGCCTTTTGCCAAAAGATGTGGAAAATATCTTACAACTTGCAACTAATCAGGTATGCTAAGACCAGTAACTTTGTGTGTTTAAAATGTGCAAACACTTTATTTTGCTTACTTCTAGGAATTGATTCTAACTGTTGTGACGCAGGGAGATGTCAAGTTAACCCCCTTGAGCCTTGCGCTTTGTCTACAAACCATTATCTATTGAAATCCCCATGCTAATGAATGGAAGAAATGAATTTGCATTGCTGCGTTATTATTATCCTGCCAAATGAACTAGTACATGATATATGACTATATGATTACAGTTGTGTGTGGGAAATCTTCAAATTCCATGGACTGTTTCTTAATTCTATTAAGTCTTTTTTTTCCAGTTTGATTGTGTGTGCCACTTAAAATTATTGTGGCAGGTTTATTCTTATTGATGCTCTGAAAATTTGGATCTTGGACTTGTGCTCTTCAAAATTTATATATACTTGGGAAATATTTATTGGTTCTCTGTTTGGTATTGGTTCCCTATTGCTGAATATTGTTTTATTGCTACTACATATTTAAAATTTATACGGTTTTTTTTATAGGTTCCAAATACTTCAAGTAAGCCAAATGATCAAAGCAATTCAATATCTCAAAATTTCAATGATGAAGATCATGAATATAGTATGTATTTAATTTGATTAATTTTCATTAAGATTGATGTTACCTTTGTTAAATACATATACTAATATTAATGCTTCATCTTTGTAATTTGCAGGTGATAACTAGAAGCAAAGGTTCTCATCTTTGTTAATTGTTGGTAATTCATGCCAATCATGTTTTGTATGCACCATATTTACTTTATGGGAGCATAACTATGTACTTATTTAGATTGATTTGATTTCGTTTATTTGTAATATTGATACCTATTACTTTAAGATTATTATTCTTGTATATATAAATTTAAATACATAAATTCAATTTCAAAATTTAATTTTTTGTACCCACGAAAAAATTTATTATAAGCTATACTCATGGAAAATATAAATTCAATAAAAGTGTGGTTAAACCCTATACCCATGGAAAAGTTAAATTGAACAAAAGTGTAGCTGTAATCTATACTCATAGAAAATTTAAAATCAATAAAAGTGTTACTATATGCTATACCCACGGAAAAAAGACCTTTGCTCTAAAATATATAGTGACGGAATTGTTTCCATTGGTAATAACTTGGTGATTATTTGTGATGGTTTTTAGTTCTGTCACTAAAACTTATAGTGATAGAATGAAATCTGTAGGTATAAGTCAATACATTTTCTTACGATTACAAGTACCGTCACTATATGTTATACCGACGGCAAAAAAACCGTGGGTAAAGACATATTAAAAATGACGGAAGTAAACGTCCGCGGGTATAAGTTTTTTGAGGCTGTACCCACGGTTTTTATACCTTTACCTACGGTTTTTTACCGTGGGTATATGACAATGTTCTTGTAGTGAATGTCATCATTGCAGTCCTAAGTGGATATTATTTCTGGACTTGCATCTGTACTTGGCCAAGGGAGAGAGCCATAAATGAATGCTAATTTGCGTTTTCCATTTAAGGCCATTTTCATAGATCTTGACCAAGAATTGTAGTTCAATTATGTGAGAGGCCGTGTGACTAAGATCAGCCTTGGATGGTTAGAAGGATGAAGAAAGTATGGATTTTGAGACTGCGCCATTAAGAACCCAAGGAAAAATTACATAATGCAGTCAAGGAAATTTTGCAGAATGAAGCCAAAAGAATGAAGGTGAAAGAAGAGGGAAGCAGAAGTAGAGAACTTCAATAGTCTCTTGATACCATATTACACCAATGTGTTAAATGAAATGAAGGTGGTTTGTTATTGTAACTAACTAACAACTCTACTCAGGTTAATACATTTAACTTTGACACACTAATAACTAATCACTAAACTAAAATGTTAGTTAAGATAACTACTGTAATATGGGATTCATATCTTTTTTAGTTTTCATTAATTCTCTTTCTATGTTTTCCTCTCTATTTTTTTTTTTTTTTTGGTGTTTGGTATCTATCACAAATAGAGCGTTAGAGTAACTTTTTCCAAATCTTAATTACACCACACACACTTCCTCACGCACACGTATGTAGTTCACTTCAAGTCATACTACAATTATGTCTATTGGCCATTTACTGTAGTCTTTTTTTTATATATATTATCTGTTACTTTTAAAAAATATATGATTTTATGCTATTTGTTTCTTCATGTATTAATAAAATGTTTATGGCTAATTTTTATTTTATTTTATGTATTGCGATATTTTTAATACATTAATAAAAATATAATGTAATATTAATTAAATAAGTTAGTTCAAATGTTGAAATTTAATTAAAAGTATTTCGATAAATATATTCCATAATCAAGTCTCAATTTTAGAATATTTATTTTGGTACAAATAATTAAAATAACAGATAATATGAAATAGAAGAAGTATAAAATTGAAAATTTTGGTCACCAAACGATGTTAAAGACAAGCCACTAGTTATGAAAACTTTTAAAAAAAAAAAGTGCATTAAAAGTAAGGCTTTTTCAAAATATTCAGCGCATTAGACATTTAAAAATTCTTTAATCAAAACCTTCAACAAAATGCATTAATTTAATCATCTCGTGGTGCATTTGTTTTAATTACTTAATTGACAATCATTTCCTGAAAATGCTTATGGAAGATTCGGTTGCTGGGACATAATTTTCGTATGAGAGCGTGATAGTTCACCATTTAAAAGAAGAAGAAAATCAAAATGAGATTAATGGCATGACCATGAACCATCAACAACATTCAATGCGTGTTCCTACGAGGAAAGCTTCGTAATAACAACGCATGCTGCTACGAAGAAACACAGCAAATATGAAGAAACAACGTAACCCCGCGAATACTCTTTTCCAGTCTCGCGTCTCAGTCACTTGGGCATAAAGTAGCATGGGTGAACGAAGAATGGGCCGGGACCGGTTCAAGTATATCCTAATTTGGCCCGAATTTTAGATTGGATATTTTTTTAAATATAAATTTGATTTGATAATGACTCGATAAATGTCCGAATCAATTTGGTCAGCGGGCAATAACGGACCAGGTCTTGAACACCAGCAAAAGTGGTGTCTACTCTCCACTATTGTGAATTTCTTAATTCCGAAAGATGTCCCTAATCTGAAACCTATTTAATGATGAATTCTAGTGCTTCCTATCTCAAATTGCTATGATTAATCAGTATATATCCTTCAGAGACTTGTTGGTAAAATCCCAAATACACATGTAAGATTAAAACTAATTCACTACAACATTGTAGTCGCAGGCAGCGGAGAGGGAACCTACAGTTCCGCAGCGCAATAATAAATACTTAGAAATGATGAAACTAATAGAAAGAATGCTGAATGTGGGAGGTAACATAAAAATTGGGAAGTGTCTGTCTGTATGTCATACTCAGATACATTTGCCCTTTCAACAGTAAATAATGACAATTCAACACCCATATAGATATAGACACCTATGTAGACTTACCTTAGTGTGAGAGGAATAATAAAAAAGAAATAAGTGATGAAAAAAAAAATTAGTAAGACTCATGTATTTTATAAATAAAATATTTAATTGTTTAAGAATTTAGGATTTTAAAATAGCAAATTCCATCAACAATGGTACATGCTACGAAGATACATACACTGTACAGCGAATGAATGGCCCTTTTTCGTTCTCTCGTACTTCTACTTTAGTTCCTGAATTAATTCAACTAATAATAATGATATTAAGCATGAGTTAATGAGACACAAAGGAAGTAGAGAGAACCTCAAGGAGCAAAGGTGAGGGTCCCAGTTCCCAAACCTTGACAATGCTACAAAACCATCCACGACAATGTGAACCCTACCAAGTTCCCCTGCATATATTCTTGACTTTGCCCCCTCCCCTCCCCTCCCCTCCCCTGCACCCCGGCCACCCCATCCAGCTACTATTCTTTTGTTCTTTTTCCATTCCTTCTACACATTTTTTAATTACTTTTACCAAAAGGCCGAAAGCGTGTCTGAAATCTCAAACTCCAGTTATAAGCCACCTCACTGATCTCTCTCTCCTCTCTCAATTCAAACTTCCAGCCCACTTCAGGCCAACACCCAGCTCACACAATACACACACACCCCCACCCACGAACCCTTTTTCCATTCTCAGAAAATACCTCACACTGCTTATCATACAGAAACACAAACTATGCAATCTAACCCAAGATCAAGATCAAGATCAAAACCAAAGCCAAAACCACCACTCCTCTTCTTTCTCATCCTATCCCTCTTCTTTCTACCTTGTCCATCCTCCTCCACCACAACCACCAACAATGCCACCACCATCTCCCATCAACTCAAAGAAGCCCCTCAATTCTACAACTCCCCTGACTGCCCCTCCATCACCGACATCAACAACGACAACAACATCAATGAGGAGGACACTGGCATTTACATATGCTCCGAGGAAGCAGTGCACGTTGCAATGACCCTTGACACAACATACATCCGAGGATCCATGGCGGCAATCCTCTCCGTCCTGCAGCACTCTTCCTGCCCACAAAACATATTCTTCCACTTCGTCTACTCCTCCAACGCGTCCTCGCTACGCGCCGCCATCTCCCACTCCTTCCCTTACCTCAAATTCCAGCTCTACAACTTCGACTCCTCCGCCGTCTCCGGCCTCATCTCCACCTCCATCCGCTCCGCACTCGATTGCCCCCTCAACTACGCCCGCAGCTACCTCGCCAACCTCTTACCCCTCTGCGTCCGCCGCGTGGTCTACCTAGACTCCGACCTCATCCTCGTCGACGACATTGCAAAACTCGAAGCCACCCCATTAGGCCAAAACTCAGTGCTAGCAGCCCCAGAATATTGCAACGCAAATTTCACATCGTATTTCACACCAACGTTCTGGTCCAACCCTTCTCTGTCCCTCACTTTCGCGAACAAGAAGCCCTGTTATTTCAACACGGGGGTGATGGTGATTGATCTGGATCGGTGGCGTGAAGGGGATTACACGAGGAAGATCGAGGAGTGGATGGAGGTGCAGAAGAGGATGAGGATCTACGAGCTGGGTTCTCTGCCACCGTTCTTGCTTGTATTTGCTGGGGATATAGCTCCGGTGGATCACAGGTGGAACCAGCATGGTTTGGGGGGTGACAACTTTCGTGGACTCTGCACCCTGGTCCCGTGAGCTTGTTGCATTGGAGTGGCAAAGGTAAGCCTTGGGTGAGATTGGACGCTAATAGGCCCTGTCCTTTGGATGCACTCTGGGCACCCTATGATCTCTTGCACACTCCCTTTTCTCTTGATTCTTGAACAAAATTAGATTGAACTTCTTCATGCGTAAATTTTGGATCAATGTATACGTACATATATATATACATGTATAGGTATATGTATAATTTCAGCTGTCTCTGGCGGAAAGGAAGATTAAAGAAATGAGAGACAAGGAGTGCAGAGTCCAATACACACATACGGGAGAGGGAGAAGGGGTTTATAATTTTTGTAGATCTATACGGATGTGAAGCGAACACCACGACGAAAAAGATTGAGGAAAGGGTGAAGATGGTGAATGAATGAATGAGACTCATGAATTTCTCCAATGACAGATAATTGTACTATTATTATTGTATCAAATAACTGTGCATATCAACAGAGCTCCATATTTTGGATGCGCAAATTCATGAATTTTTTTCTTTTCTCGTTTCTAATAACGAGAACTTAATAAAGATAAAATCTTCTTCTTCTTAATTCCATCTTCTAATCTTCTTTACTTGTTGCTTTCTTTGTTCGGTTTTGTTTTTCACCGTAATAATTATACGAGCTCTCCTGCAATCAGACTGGGATTTATGGAGGAGGCTACCGAGTGCTACTACTTCAGAGTAAGATTGTTTTACATCTCACTTGAAAAAGTAGATCCTACACAGAAATTTAAGGCTCAAGTCTCGCCACTACCTTGATATAAAGATTAATGTTATGAAAACAATAAAATTATATAGGCTACATATCTTATTTTATTATTATTAAATATAATGAATGAGTGAGATAAATAGAAATCATTCATCATATCTAATGATTATAAAGTGTGTAATATATATTTTTTATATAATTTTATTATTGTCATAATTTATTTTTTTCTCCAAATACTTTATATCTTTATATATATGTCCAACTAACAGTATTCCTACTTTATTCTAGGTAACTAAATCCTAAGAGACACTCAATCTGCTTACATGTTTTATAGTGTAAAGGAATAACAAACACATCATTAACAACGTAAACATTTTAAGAATTATATACGGAGAATTCTTTTTGGACATAAGATATACGAAATAAACGAGTGACTTCATGAATTTGCAAATTAATGAAGATCAGAATTTAGCCTTTCTTTTTTACATAAATTATTCTGTGATATTATTTTTTGGTGACGACCAATAATTCTGTGATTTTTTTATTTCTATTTTTTGTCAACATGGTTCTGCGGTTTCAAATCCAACAAATTACATAATTTATTGGGATCAAACCGACCTGACAACCCATACATATTATTCGTGTATCGAATTTAACCATATATGGTTGTCTTGCAAGTAATCAAGTTAATGCGGCTATTTTAGACGATCAATTAAACTGGTCTGCTAATATATTTCTTACTCCTTTTTCTCTCTGATCTAATCCAACTGTCTCTGATTGAGTATTGAATAATATTATTTATACCCATATTTTATAATATATTATACTAATATATTTTTATTTATTATTGAATGAGTTGTGGGTTTCAAATTAAGTGATATTTATTTCTCATTCAATAATAAATAAAAATATATCAATACAATATCTTACTAATAATAAATGCAAATAATATTTATCCTGCGTGATTAAGTTTGTTTTGGGACTTTTCAAGACTTGACAGCATGAGATAATGCCAGGCCAGCTGATCAGTTTTGCGCTAGACAAAGTAACAAACAAGGCCATGTACATTAATGACTATAGAAAATCAGAAAGCGAGGGTTGGACACAAGAGTAATTTTTTCCTCCTCCCAGAGGAAGAGTGGATTTACTCCACATAGCATGTGAGCCTTTGATCATTCTTAGGTGAATAAACAGGAAAGGGGAAAGAGAAAAATCAACGGTTGAGATGAGAATATAGAGAAGAATACATTTCGTCCCGGTGTATATAAGAATTTTTCCGCAAATAGACTGTGACTCAATTTACAAAAGTAGTTATGTGTATGAAAAGGTACAATTTGGAATACAGGTGCCTTTAACCCGTCACCTTGGGCATTCTCTCCGACCGTTGATCTGGAAATACATAAGTTGATAATTTACTTGAAATTCTTTGTATCAGTGTATATTATGTTTAAAAATTGTTTTTTTAACAAAAACTTAAACTGTTTTTCTATTATATCTGCTTGCATGGAATACTACTAGCCTTCTGTTTTGTAAATGTTAAATGATATTTTATATTTTTATTTAAATAATGAAGAGTGAAAATATTTTTATATAGTTATTTAGTAACTTAATTAAGGAACGAATAAGTACAGCATCATTTATATAAAATTCGTGATTTCGTGTGATGAAAAGCGACTAAAAGTCAAAAGTCAAATTTGATATTAATAATAATTAGATCTAAAATAGTTAAAAATAAATATTATTTCTTAAAATGTCAAAATAAAAAGTTGGCACGGGAAACAGGGTAAAGAGTGATAAAAAGATATCATACACGAAGTTTGCTGGAAAAAAGAAAGATCTAAGAGTATATTTAATTTGAGTTTTCAGTTTTTAATTTTAATTTTTTAAATTTTATAAGAAAAATATTAAAAATTTTAGAAATTATAATTTTTAATTTTTAATTTTATTTCTAATTTTTAATATTTCTTCATAAAATCTTAAAAATTAAAAATAAAAATTGAAATCAAGCATACCCTAAACTTTTATGCACCACCCTATGTTCAAATATAAATTACTGTAAGATTTGATCACTGGTCAATTAATGACTGAAGAACATGGCTATACAGTCGACAACCTGTAAGATATTCTTTTTATTCATTTTATTTCCGTTTCTTATTCCTCAATCATGCTTCGGACCATAAAATAATCAGTATTTATTCTTTACATAAATAAAATCGCTCTGATTTTTAAGTGAATAAAAAAAGCATAAAGAAAAGGCATCGTCGGTAGAGGAAGGAGCGAAACGTCGGAGGATAGCAAGTTAGACAACCAGAGTGAAGGAAGTTTGTAAAGAATGACGCGTGGCAAGCAAGAAGGGAACAAGATGGTTTTGTAGGACACTTTATGGCATGGAGTTTCTAAGTTCAACAAGTATAATAAAATAAAGATATTGGAATAAAAATAAATGGAGACACTCGAGACACCAATAGAATTCCACCCAAAAAAAACAAGACCCCAGTAGAAAAAAAGCAAGAAGATTATGAGTGATTAAGAATTCATAACCTACAAAAAGAAATCTCCCCAAAAGTACTTATACAAATGGAATAGAATAAAAATATTTTGTATTCTATATAAGTGCTCAAGAATTTCTTAATCTTGAAACTTTCTTATAATTTAATTATATTATAAAGGGTTTAATATAATCATAAACCAATAACATTTATAAAAGCTGATTATTATTTGTGAAAAACTATATAATTTAATTATTTTATATTCAGAAGATTGATCTTAATGACACACAATACGAGAATACCATTAAAAAAAGAGTAATCTTATTGTTTCTCTTTTGTCGAAATTATTTGAGTAGCTTCAATCACAGTACTAATGGCGCCTATCGACTATTTTTATCAAAAATATTTTGTTCTTTTTTCAATTAATAAATTATCATTTTAAATTAAATCCGCTCACAAATCTCTGTCCTTGTTGCATCTCTTAACAATGTGAACAAACTCAGGAGCAAGCAGAGAAAGATTGAGAAGAATCTCAGAGGGTGAACATTGAATATTGATGAAAATGGAAATCTGAACGCACAATGGTGAATAAGATTACTTATGTACAAGTACTACTGTATCTATATATACATGCAGGTGTATGAATAAGCGAAAAACAGATTCTGAATGCAGAGAGATGAATAAATCAGACTACTTACAAGTACTCCTACTCTATGCAGCTGTACATGAATAACAGAACCTCATGCTAAATAATTCTACCAAACACCAACTAATCATAACAGATTAACAATCTAACTAACTAGCTGATAAGCTACAACAAATCATCGCATGTTCTTATTAGATAATATCATATCTTTCCCATTAATGGTCAATGCATCGCGTCCGCAAGATGCTGGCTGGCACAATAATCTTTTGAGAGTGGGCCTGCCACAATCTTTTGTTTGTTGATTTGTTTTTCATGCGATCTGCAAGCCTGATCCACTGTTAACTGTATCCACAAATAATAAGAAAAACAAAAACAAAAACACTCAAGAAGCCACCAAACAGTATAAAAAGTTCAACTGCTTTTTTTTTCTATCGAGGATCTATGATGCATTTCTTTGTGATTGTTTTAACCAATAATCACTTTTTTTTATTAAAAAAATTAATTTTATATATTTAGATAATTTTTAAAAAAATTTCAAAATTCAAAAAAAATATTTTTCAGTTTTTTTTTATAAAAGTTAAAATTAGTAATTTATGAAAAAAAATTAATTTTTAATTTTTTCAGTTGTATATAAAATTTAAGTTTTATAATTACATTTTTCAAAATCTAAAACCAATGCGCTCTTAAATTGCTTCGCCCGAAAACGGGAGTGACAATTTTCTGCAATTTAAGGTTGCTTTATATGTGCATGACCAAAAAAAATAAAAATAAAAACTTTTTACCACCAAATACCCAATGCACCATAGATCGTGTCTTTGTTTACGACGACATTTCAAGCTTTGTTACAATTCCTTTTAAAATGACGTCTCCAAATCATTCGCACTTAATACAATGGAGTATGGAGTCTAGAATAAAGCTGTATAGACAGATATCATCGTCCACTTTGCTAAAGGTATCTTTTACTTTTTGAAATAGCCTTTCGAGTATTTCTTAATCGCCAATTATTTGACACTAGCAGTTCGTCCTAATTTAGGAAATAAATGGATTTCCTACCTGAGCTCAGTCCAGTGACAGTCCTCAAGTACCTAGAAAATGAAGAGAGACCCAAATTTGATCAATTATAAATATTTAATTCCACAATTCCAAATAAAATCAACAAACTCAATCTCCTAATTTTTAAATTCTGATATGTCACTGTATATAAACAAAAACTGGGAATAAAAAATTAGATTTTATGACAAACCCGAACAAAGTCATGTTGTATGCGACCACTTTCCATAGTCTGAAGCAAAGTGGCCACTGGCCAGTTAACTTTCAATTCTAAAAGAAGGGGATGAAAGGGAATGAAACAAATTTGAAATAAAGGAAATGAAGATGCTTAAAGCTGGAAAGTCCTTGCGTGTGAAATCCGATAATTGCCAAAGCCGTCCTCTTGAAATTCTTCGATTTGATTATTCTTGAAACGCGTCTGTGGATTATTCCTCATGTTCCTATTCTGATTATTCATTATTAAGAACTTCAAATATGAATAAAGTAGGGTTAATAAAATAAATAAATAAAGAAGTAGGAATATATCAAACGCGGAAACTTTCCGCCCTTTCTTTTTGGAGAAGCTGTAAAGTGCATTTTATTATTTGTGATCAGAAGGACTAAGAGTAAAAGCCCATGTATACCAGTCAGCAAAGCAAACTTAAAAGCTTAAATGGTGTTGCTTTTGAGTTAAGGCAGACCCCTACTGTCCATGTTAGTTTTTGCTTCAGAGAGTAACAACCTAATGCCGCTGAAAGATTTCTAAAAACGACCGAGTTAGAAATAATAGTAGAGTAAAATGTCATTTTAATCTCTAAAATTATAACTGTATTTTATTTTAGTTACTGAAATTTTAAAATTAATTCTTGAGTTTAAAAAATTGTATTCTATAAGTTACGTTAGTTCCTGGTTAAACAACCATTAGTCAACCGTTACATTTTGTTAATGTGACACGTTAATGTAAATGTTGATCCCTGATCAAATAACCATCAGTCAACCGTTACATTTTGCTAACGTGATACGTGGCATGCCACGTATAAATGTTGATCCCATGTTATATACCGATGTGGTATCAGATAAAAATAGATTCAAATTAGTCCCTAAAATTTTAAATGTGTTAAAATAGTCCCTAAAATTTTCTAAAATTTGTCAAAAAATCCCGAATACCAAATTTATCCTCTTTTGGTTCATAAAATTTAAATTCTCGATAATTTTTAAACCACTTATTTTCATGCATGATATTTTCACTTTATATGGCTCCTTGTTCACTTCCTTGTTCGAGAATATCCCTCCTTCTTCCACTCTGTCTCGAAAAGTAACTCGGACCAATTCAGTCACGTTTTCATGTTCCATTTGATTCCTTTTTTTTATTATTCTCAAATGAGAAGATTATACTTTTTACCAAACACATATGGATCCAATCACAATCTTTTAATAAGAACAAGGAAATTCTTGATAATTCTTAAACCCATTTATTTTTCTCTTATTTTCACATCTTATTTAAATAATTCAAATTTTTTAATATCAAAAATATAATTAAGAGCTTGATTAGTCCAGAATTGAGACCTTCCATATTTAGCTAACATAAATAATTTATTAGTTATTACATTATATTTCTTTGAATAAAATGGGTTTTAAAATATTGAAAATAGATTCAATGAAAATATTATATTATCAAGTGTGAATGGAGTTTATTAAAGGCTTTTTTGGAATATTTTAGTTGCAATTTGGAAAGGAATTTTGTATCAAAAGTATCTAGTATGACAATGAAAAGAGATTCTACCACATGTAAAATATGCTTGCAAATTATCACAAATATGATAGCTTTAATCGAGTTCAAATAGAGAATTGTGTCTCTTATTACACATCAATACTAGTGGGTCGTAGAGAATGACCACCTTTTGGGGATGTTGATACGAATAGAGTAAATATAATGACACTGATTTAGAATATAGCATTTATAATTGCTTTCCCCCAAACATGTTCTTATCTTTATGAGGGATCACATTGTGTACCGCTTGTCCACCAACAGTAACTTGATGATACATTATCTTCTCATTGTTATTCTATGTTAAATAGATCTTTGTTTAAGTAGGGTGTGAAAATAAGAGAGAAATAAGTGGATTTAAAAATTTTTAAGAATTGAAATTTTATTAAATAGAATAGGAGACATTTGAGATTTAGGACTTTTTTGACACTTTTAAAAAAATTTTAGAAACTACTTTTACACATTAGAATTTCAGGGACTAATCTTAATATATTTTGATCTAATGCCATGTAGCATACCACATGGGATCAACATGAAATATCATCAACACGTGGCATGACATATAACACTTAACGTGCCATGTCAGCAAAATGTAATGGTTGATTGAAGGTTGTTTAACTAGAGATTAACATGATCTATGGAATACAATTTCAAGGAGTGAAGAGTTAATTTTGAAATTTTAGATACTAAAATGAAGTACGCTTATAATTTGAGAAATCAAAGTGATACTTTGCTCAATAATAATGTCATTAAAATAATAAAAAAAATAAAAGAAATAATGTAATGATTTGATTCTGCCGTTATTTTCTCGCGCACATACATGGGCGTACGGTCATTATAAATGCCTTCGATTGGCATTTGCCAACAACGAGCAAGAATGTTTTTGGTATTAAAAACTAGCGAGAGTTTTTTAACCCATTGCGTGAATTGACCACTGATTCAGCAGCTGAGTGGGTGGGTTGTTGCTGTCATTCTCCTTCTTCATTTTTTTTTGGGTCATGTCTTCTATCCTTCTCGTTCTGGCGAATCTGCTCTAATTGTTTTCGTGTGCACAGGTGGATAGTTCGATAACCCATCCCTGCTCTGCTTTGTTTGGTCCTAACGGATACTGGATTTGTGGGATTCTTTTATTTTTGGTCAAGGGATATGTTGAATTCTTAGATTCGAAGGGACAAAGTTAACCGGTATTGGGCTAATGGATAATGGGTGTGGCCTACTTATTAGGCATGTAGTCTCGTTGGGGCAGCCATCTCAAGATAGGTTTTGAGAGACGACCAAAAACTTCTCGGGCCCAGCGGTAACAGCCCAGTCAATAATTACATTTTCCTAGCATTTTACTATCACACAGCCGATTGAATATAGTTTTTGTCAAACTACTGGGGCATTAAATCAAACTTAGTACGTTACTAAGCTTTCCCCTCACCTTTGTTAATTTTGAAAAAATGGTGGTTGAGCTTAAAAAAATACAAAAAACTAGTCATTACTCTGAAAAACAAATTAGTCGTTACAGACTAAGAGATAGAGCTGGTTTATGGGAGGCGACGTGTGAAAGCAGAAATCTTGGATAATATGTCTTTATGTGAATATCGACCTTATTAAGTAATCTCATTTTTTTTTCCAGGGGAAAACAGACTTTATGAACAATTTTTCGTTTATTATTTTCCTCTTGGGCTAATTTGGACAAAAGAAGCTATTCTCGTTCAATAAAGAGCCTTGACTCGGTGCTCAACTTGAACTTGGTACAATGACCCATTTTTCCTTTGTCCACTAAAAGAAACCCCTTCTTCGGGTTATGACGCGAAAATACCAAGAGCTAGGCGAGATTTTGGTGAGTAATATTATTTATATTCATAAATTATGAGACATCGTATCAATATATTCTTATTTATTATTGGATAGAGTATATATCCTATTTAATATGGGTCTCACATTCCATCTAATATTGTATGAAAGTGTATCAATATAATATCTCATAATTTATAAATATAAATAATACTATTTTTTTGCTGCCTCGTTGAAATTAAGGAAGTTACTTCGTCAGAACGAAAGAAGTCAAGTCTCATAGCCATGCCCATAGGTCGGTCTATCAGGCAATTTCCTTGCAATCACAGGACGCTCTCTGTTTTCCGAGTTGATCTCCCAATTCCTTTTGTCTAGATAATTAATTACTTACGATGGCACGACACAACTGCGTCGTCCCCTTGTAATTCTAAAGTGCGCAATTGCATTGCTGCAAGCACACCATGGGATACGCCATTGTTTCCCAACCCTCCAAATGGTTATTCTCTAACAAGAACTTCTTCTTCTTCAAGCTAAGCTTCCCATGCTTAACTCCCGCCACACCCAAAGCATTACCAGCTACTAGCACTAACACCGATTCGGTGTCAATAGCCGATGGTAATAATTTCACGGACACTAGACCTCCTCCCCTGGTTGGGCCATCCAACATGCACATCGCAAAAGATGATGACAAACTCAAAGATGTTTTTGATCACTTGGACGTTGACAAAGACGGCAAAATTTCAAGCAAGGAACTAATGGATTATTTTGGGTCCGTAGGTGAGCCCGTGAACCATAAAGCGGCAAGGAGGGTGGTCAACGAGTTCGACTCAGACGGTGACGAGTTGCTTGACTTCGGGGACTTCGTGAGGCTAATGAAGCAAGAGGACAGTGGGGAGTTAGAAGATGTGCTGAGGGGCGCGTTCGAGATGTTCGAGGCAGAGAAAGGGTGCGGGTGCATAACGCCTAAAGGGTTGCAGCAGATGTTGCGCCAGTTAGGGGACGTGAAATCTCACGAGGAGTGCGAGGCCATGATTCGAGCCTTCGATCTTGATGGCAACGGCTTCCTTGATTTTCATGAATTTCAACACATGATGTCCCCAGCTACTTAATTAATCAGGTTCCTTAATCTCATCTTGTTGGAATTGATATTTCTTTTTTTATTTTTAAGAAAAAAGAAAAACAGAGTTTGATGCAAAGAAAATCTTCTATCTTTAAAATATGTGTACGTAATCACTTATTGACACATGATAAATATATATAATATATTTGATAAATTATAAATTTTTAAATTTGTTGCACAAAAAAAAAAAAGCCGGCATTAAGCGATAACAAATACGAGGGTGTGATGTCATTGAGTTTTTAGTGAAAAATTGCTAGAGATAAGAAAGAAAAAATGCACAAAAGTAGCTTAGATCATTAGTGAAATTTTATCGATTTAAATATACTTTTAGTCTTTGAAAAATAAGTTGATTTTAGTTCTATTTCTGATACCTAATAACTTAAGAAGGAGTCAGATCGTTTTGTTCAACCTCCTTTCGCCGTAGTAGCAGAACTTTTCTTTTTTTTCTTGGTATGCTTGGAAACTTTGATAGTTTGATTCCCCCAGAATACTTTATACGTCAGCTCTGTTACGTGGGCTTTAATACTAAAATAATAACTTTTGGCCAAAAAAAAATTATACAAAACCTGATGTTTCCTACTAGTAAAAGGTTGATTTTATTTAAAGAAAAATGTCTATTAGGTGGAAATTTTTTATGAATGACAGTCACCATTGGATCATGTTTTGTTTTCCAATATGTTTACTTATAAAGACGCCTCATTGGTTATTTGGTTATTGCGTGGTTAGTAAAGTTTCACACTTTAATCTTTTTTGCACTAATTAAGCTACTCTCTTATTTCCATTATTCTTTAATAAGTATTTATTTATAAAATTTTATTTTTCTACTATTATATATTCTTTTAAGAATTCTACACAACATCAATTCTTTTTTTTCCTAGATACCCTTATAAAAAAGAGAAAGTTAGTGGATGTTAGATACCGACTCCATTATTTAATAATTTCCATTTATAAAATTTTATTTTTCTATTATTATTTGTCCTTTCAAGAATTCTAGACAATATTATTATTTTTTTCCATAATACCCATATATGAGAGAGAAAGTTAATGGATAGATTAAATATGAGAGAGAGTATTGAAGTATGTGACGATAAAGGTAGTGTTAAAAAATACAATTAAACTTATCTAACTTCAAGTTTATTTAATTATTTTCTTAATATGTGTATATAAGTGAAAATGAACATTAATTAGAGAATGAAGGTGATAGATTAACTACGAGAGAGAGTATGTTGGAATAGGTGATAAGGATATTGTTATAAAATACACTTAAATTTATCTAACTTAAAGTTTATTCAATTATTTTCTTAATATGTGTACATAAATGAACATAGACACTTATTAGATAATGAAGATAGGATTTAAATTATATATATTGAAAAGTTCTGGCAGGTGGCACTTAACTAGAACATTTTTCTTTAATTAAAATAGAAAAATTATAACTTAGGAAATATATATATATATATATATATATATATATATATATATATATAAAAGAGGGTTATAAACTGAAAAGTTCTGCCAAGTGGCACTTATCTAGAATCTTTTTCTTTAATTAAAATAGAAAAAAAATCAAATTTAGGAAATGTAAATATCAAATTAAAAATGTCATTACAATTTAAAGCTACTTAGTGAAGAGCATTCAAGTAGACGATGAAACCTGTGAACCGTACTTAATCATATGGTGTACTATTCTATTTTTTTTAATGAAATTAGTTTATGAAATTTGAATTTAAATAATAATAATTTTATAACTTTCTTTGAAATTTCTTTATCAGGAAGTTGAAAAAAAAAAGATGGATTAATGAATGAGAATGAATTTTATATATCTATGATGTATAATTTGCCTATAATACTAATATTTCAGACTCTTATAAAGGAAACTTTTACAAGTGTCACTTCTAGAGTGATTTAGGACCCATAATTTTCATTTGGAATTTGGATTCTCAATTTATATTCATCACCCTTAATTGATAAATATCAATCATATTAATCATAATTGATTATTAATTATGCGGTATCAATTTTAAATCATAGTCTCACTTCCACATCACAACCCAATTTCAAAACCTGTTATCAGATACTGCAATATCACTTCTCTTTTAAATTCTTGATTATTTTTTCTCCCATATCATCCATCCCATTCTTATTGTTATTTCTAATTTTCAATTCTATTTGAGAAGATTTTTAATATTTGTCTTGTTGACTCTTTCATCCCATTCATTTTGTTCTTATTCTTTTTTTATTAGATTTAATTAATCCGCTAGTTTCTATAATTTTACTGAATTTTCAATTGGATTCTTACATTTTAAAAGTTTTCAATTGGGTCCCTATATTGATAATAAATGTTTAGTTAGGTCTCTGATCCCATTATTCGTTACAAAAAAATGTGAGTTAACAGAATATTTCTCTAATATTTTTTTATTGTAATTTTATATTAAAAAAAAGAAAAATCCACCTCATGACCCTTCCCCTTCCCTTTCCTCCTATGCAAGAACTGCTCCCACCCAGAAAAAAAAAAAAAATAACCATAGCACCATATCAACCCATCAATGAAACCATCAATGGAACCATAAAAATGAAACGATAGCCAAAACCTTTACAAATGCACACACACTGTGTAGCCATAGAACTTCAATCGCAAAGAACAAAACAATCAAACCAAACACAACAGCCACAATGAAACCATAACAATCCAATCTTCATTGCATCAAAAACACAAGCCAAATCATCTATACCATTCCCTTCTAACCCCAAAATCAAAACCCAAAATCACAACCCAAGACTCAAACACAGATACAAAACCAAATTTAAAACCCCTAACCAACACATCTCTCATCCACACGTCACAAACAAAAAACACAAAAAAGAAAAAGAAGGAAAAGGGAAAAAGGTTGTGGCTACCATCGTATTAGGCTCCTCTGACCACCGCCACCACGGGCTCCGCTATACCTTTGCCAGACTTAGCACTTTGACTGTCCGCCCGCACTGTGAGTTCTCTCCTACGCTCACCGACATCTATGCCATCGCCACTGTGCCGTCGGTCTCTTCCCAGCCACTATCGCTACCTGCCTCCATCAACCACGGACCACCACACCAATGGGCGTCTGTTATTTTTTTCAAGCAGTGAAAGAGAAAAAGAAAAATAATGAGAAAGGTAGTATTGAAAGATGGATTATGATGGATGATAAATAAGTTATGGATGATGATGATGAAGATTGAAAACAATAAGAGTGTGTGATAAGGGGAGGGGCTAATGGTGATGGCAGTAGAGATATGTTGGGGGGTGGGGACACGAAGGGGAAAAATGGAGATGTGGGAATTTTTTTTAAATATAAAATTATAGTAAAAGAATATTTTAGGAATATTCTTTTAATTCTCACTTTTTTTTTAATAACAGTGATGGGATTAGGGACCAAATTAAACATTCATTTTCAATATAAGGACCCAATTAAAAACTTTTAAAATGTAGAGATTCAATTGAAAATTCAATAAAACTATAAAGACTGACAAATTAATTAAACCTTATTATTATTATTATTATTATTGTAATGGGTTTCAACCATTTGATTGCCTCCTACTTTTTTGTCTTCAACCTTTTAAATGTAGGTGATTAAACTTGATTTTCTCCATCCAAGCAAAGGCATCCATAGAATAGCGGTTATTGAATTAATGCTACTTCATGGCAACAATGTACTCTTATATTAAGCATTTCAAGATGGGGGTCCAGTAGTTTTCTACGTACAAGTGAAGAACTGGTGGTTAAACTCAATATGCTCTACTACGTACATATTAATTTTTCAGCACACATGTTATGACAATGGATGAATAATGACTAGCCGATATATAGTTGAATTCATTTTCTTCTATTTTGTGTAATAGTCTTTGTAAGTTTAGGTAGTATGTGTTTTGTAAATTAGTTTGTTTTTGCTTGGGAAGTACAATCTCATATTCTGTATTATGATTTTACAATTTTTTTTGTTGGTTGATTTTGTAAATTTTTATTCGATATTTTAAATTTATGAAATAGTTTTTTTTGTTTAGATATTTTTCATATTTTTTTTTATGATTATATTATTCGCTTAATACATAGTCATAGTTTTTTTAAAATGTATTATAATTTTATACGGAACACGTGATTTATATATTATTAATGAATAAGTGATTTGAAATTAACTTATATGATAGTTTTCAAACAATATTATCAATTGTAATTAATGTAATCTATTACAATGATATCAATAATAAATAATAGATGGATATTTTAAAATTATATATTTTATTTGAAAACATGCCTATCAAGATAAATAAATTAAAACCTTTTGAATTAATTTAAAATTGATTTAAATAATTTAGTTTACCTATTGAATTATATTTTTACTTTTAAAAATATAAAATATTTACTATGATATATTTATTTTGATTTAAACTCAAAGTATTTTCTTTATTTATCTTCTAATTATTAAATATTTTTTCCAATCATACCTTCATATCTCTCTTTCATTAAAATTATTTAACAAAATAGTTCAATTGAAATTATTTAACAAATAACAAATAATATAAAAAATGATAATTGAATGTATTATACCATTAAAATTATATATATATATATATATATATATATATATATATTATAATTATTATAGTATTAATGATAACAAAGTTATTATAATTATGTTACAAAAAAAGCTATTATAATTAACAATAATTATAATGATTATAATTAATGATTTATAATTATAGTATTAATGATAATAAGAAAATGTTTGCACACTTTTATTTTTTTAATTATCTTTATTGGATTTACATTGCGTATATATTTTTATTTTTAATTTGAATTATATTGCATTAATGATATTTGTCATTATGAACATTTATGTTTTGAATTTCAAAATATTTTGAAATTTTTTCTTGTTTTGGAAATGTTTTAACAAATCTGTGAATACCCGTAACAATTCAAATTTCCAAGAAGAAAGAGGAATGGAGACCCATGAAAAGGATGAGAATAAGAGTGAAAAGTGAAATTCTAAATGAGGATGGGGTCTAGGGGTTAGGAGGAGAAAGTTTCTAACTTCAAATCTAGAGTTTTTGAAAATAATATATATATATATATATATATATATATATATATATATATATACACACACCTTCTTATTATTCCATACTTAATTTTTTCAACTAAAATATTCTAATTTATCAATTCCACAATTGTTTTATATTATTTTTTTTTCAATTTTTCAACATTAAAATGTTTTAAAAAATTAAATTGTACAATTTACACATCTTTGATAATAATACTAATTATGTATTAATTATTTTAAAAAATTAAATAATTATGTCAATTTTTATTGAAAATAAGTGTGTGATTGATCTATTCTAATATTTAAGATGACATAAATGAGGATTATTTGTATTTTTTAAATAATTATAACACATTAATTATAATATATATTTTAAAATTGATATTTTCATTTACTAAAGATGTGTACAAGGAAAGAATGTGTAATTGAAATCACATAAATTAAATTTATTTATTATTTTTATCAACTAGAAAGTATATTTTTATAAATTAAATATTTTAACTTATTAAAAATATGTAAATAACTAAAGATGATTAAAAAAATTACTGAAATGGGTACATGCTAGATGAGATTACCCACAATCGGGATGGGAATGGGAAAGGGTTTTGTCTTTATGGGGACGGCCGACGCAGGTGGAGTCCCCATTTGTTAAACGAGGCAGGGATGATGATAGCACACTTTTAGTTTTTCAATTATGTATATTGAATTTTATATTATGTATGTATTTTTTTTATTTTGGATTATATTGTTGTAGTACTCTAGTTTTAAATAAAAAAGGTTAGAAGTTTTTTTTGAACTAAAAAGAGTGTCAGCTACTCTCACCTGTCATTCTGAGTCACGAATTTTACTAAGTCTGGACCTTATACGTCCTTGGAAGACCAAATGATAAAACCATATTATTGGGACCAAAAGACTCGGTAATTATTTCTTAGAGAAAAATAAGTTAAATGATCATTTTTAATGAATTTTTTGAAATCTTTAAATATTTCGTTTGTAGCCCCCCAAGTTTGAAAAATCGTAAAAATTCCCGGATTTGAACTAAAACTCAAAATTTTGATTTTGATTTGTTGGGATTTTGATTTTTTTTTTTTATATGTTTTATTTGAGTGTAAATAGTGGGTATTTCCTTATTTACATTTATATTTTAAAGTTAATGGAGATTAAAATAAATGAAGACATTAACTTAAAATTAATAAATGCAAATAAATGAGACCATCCCAATGGTCATATGACCGCCCAGGCAGTCAACAGAGAGTAAGGCGGTGCGGCAACAGGAGCAAGGATCGCCTTAGCGGTCATTCATCAGTTCATTAAAAACCCTTATTTCAGGGTCTAGAACATTCAGGCACCCAAAATACATTTCTCTCCCCCTCAAAACGTAAAAACTCTGTCCCTCAACCTCCCTTCATCCTCCAAACTCCATTTTTTTCCATTTCTCTCAATTCTAACTCCAATCTTTCATTCTTATGGCTTTAATATACTACTGTCAATTCTGCTTCCTATTGTGCTATTGATGTTAGTTCTTCACTGTTCACCCCACCAGGTGAGTGAGTTTGCACTTGTGATCTCTATGTTCTGCATTAGAGTTATTTTCATGAAAATATGTTCAGTTGCTTGGTTTTACATATTACTGTACAAGGATTTGAAGTTTACTGTTGGATTATATGTTTTGAACTATTGATTTTAGAGCATGAAATTTATTTTTGAGAAAACTCATGGGACCATGTTTGTTGTACTAATTTTATGTAGAATTGCTTATATGTGTAATGGTAAAAGACTTTTGTGATTATTTCAATGGATTCTGGATCTGATTTATATATATAAAGTAGTTGTACACCATTTATGCAATATAGAGAAAAGAATGGAATTGTGATTGCAAACTTTGTTATTTTGAAAGTATGATATTGAGTTTTTTAGTTATGAAGAGCTTGATGCTTTGAATTATGTTTTAGATGATTAATCAAAAGGTTTTAGAGCTTAAATCTTCATAGGATTCAGAATAGTTGATAGCTATGTATTTTGTGTGCTTTATGAAATTACAAATATCTACAAAAGGTGATCCCTTAGGTATGATTTCATAGCCACAATTATGCTAAGGTTAGGCTATTGGAATTAGATAGATTCATAGCTCATAGAGAATTAAAAAGATGTTAAAGGCTCTCATATCTCTCATAGATTAGAACAGAGACTGAAAACTATTTAGGTGTCTAAATCTGGTTCTTTAAGAACTACTGATTAGAGCAGAGATATGGTTCACGAGGAACCGTTCAAATATTACTTAAGGGCTTTTGTTCACAAGGAACTGAGCACCTACAGATCAGAGCAGAGATACTATGTCACGGCTAATAGGCATAATCACAGATCAAAGCAGAGACATGATTATATTATGATTGATAGACATTATTGTTCTTCTAGGAGCTACGACACTATAAGTTTATATGACTTCTAGCATAAAAAGTAACTTGAGGAAAATATGTTCTTTATGATTTTATAAAATGATGATTGAATATACATATATAGGTATCTGTGATTATGTATTATCTATGAGTTTTACTGTAATTATTATGATTGTATGCATTGTTTCTTAGTGTCCTATGAAAAGGGATTTCAGGTAAGAGCTCACTCACTGAGTTTTTGCATAAAAACTCACATATCTCTTATTCTCATTTACAGATATAGAAGCCGCTACGGGCCCTTCCCAACCATCACTGCCCCAGCAGGAGTAGAGTTTAGTTAGTAAGCTTCACTTGAGTGAAGCATTCTCATTTTGCTTAGAATGCTCCAATACAATGTAGTTAGAATCCCGAACCTTAGATCACGTTTTACATTTTGCATACCATGATAGTATGTTCATGTTTTGTATTTAGTGACTTAATTGTATTAAGTTCATGGACATTTTTGGAACAGAACAATTTATGTTTATATGTTACTTTATGGCTCTAGACTTTAGAGACAGATGTTGAGGATTTTCAATACTGATTTTGTGAGTTAATAGAGGTGATTTAAATGTAAAAAATAAAACTATATTTTAAATAAGCTATAAATAATATGTTTACAGAGCATCCCAGGTCACGAAACTTACTTGAGAATGAGATTTCTCACATGTCAATCACGTGCCCAAATCGGGTCATGACAATTGTATTAGTATTATTTGTTATTATAGATATTTATGTTTCAAATTTCAAAATACTTTTAAAATTTTTATTTTTTTTTGAAATCTTCTAATAAACTTGTGAATATACGTAGGGATTCAAATTCCTGCGGAGAATGAGGAATGAAGACCAATGATAGTGATAAGAATGTCGATGAGAAGCAAAATTTTAAATGGGAACAAGGGCGTGTGACATGTTCTCTTTTATGGATACCCGTTATCATTTCTATAAATGACTTATGATATAATAAAATTATTTACTTATTCTTTTTCATTATTCAACAATTTCAACTTTTGGAATGTGCAAAATTTTTATAAAATAGGTTCTTTATTATTATAGGCCATCTATTGAGATTTTCCAACTTTATAAACATGATATTCAAAATAAGATATAAAATAGAATGAAATATTTATATTTTGTCAATTTTTTAATCATTCAACCATTAACTTATTATCAAAATAAATTTATATACTCAATTTTCTATAAGATACATTTAAATATATTATTTATTTTTTATAATGATCAACAAACTATTTTCATTATTATACCATGTATCGCACGAGTCAAATGACTAGTGTGTGCATATATATATATATATATATATATATATTACTATAAAATGAATTATATGTTCAATACTCAATTATTGTATATAATATTTTTGTGAAAATTTCCATTAAAATTATTTTATTGTGATAATAACGAGGGTGGGAAAATAAAATAATACATTTGAATTTGACATAAAAATTAAATATAAATATATTCTTATTCTTATAAAATGTAAAATCTATAATATTTAATCTATCTATAATACTAATATTTTAAACTTTTATGAGGAAAAGTTTTTCAGGTGTCATAACGAGAATGATTTAGGGCCCACAATTTTTAAGAAGTTAATTATTAATTATTTTTAAAAAAATAAAATTGTAATTAATACATATTATTAGAATATCATTGACAATCATTAGTATTTAATAGTAGGATTGCCCTACAAAAATTAAATATCTTTAAAACTCATTGGTATTTAATTAAATCTATAATCTATCTATAATATTAATATTCAAGACACCTTCGGAGTAAAGTTTTCCAGGTGTCTCTTCCAGAGTAATTTAGAGTCCACAATTTTCATAACTTTAATAATTAATATTTTATAAAAAAATATAACCATAATTATTATATATCATTAGAATATTATTGAAGATTATCAGTATTTAATAGTAAAATTATATTGCAATAACTAAAGAATGATTTTTCAGATATTTTCCCGCAATTCAATTTTTGGCATTTCATTTTAATTTAAATTCATGATTATAATCATTTCCACATGTATTTTCGTGGTGAATACCTAAGGTTCACCTAAAAAAAAAAATTGAAATTGACATCTCAATTTCATCTTAGTTGTTAATATACTATTTTGACATGTGTATTAATTTGATTTCTTTTTTTTTTTGGTTTTATTTTTTACATTAGAGGACCATCTCAATTTGTACATAATATTTTGAATATATTTACAAAGATTTGAATTATATTTATATAGCAAATTGACAAGGCTACGAAACAAAAAAGCTTTGATACAATAATTGTGTAAATGAAAGAAAAAATAGCAAACTTAACAAGAGATTAGGAGAGTTTGAAATTGATAGTATGAGTTAAGACTCTTTGTTGCAACGACATGATCTTCAACTACTATAAACCTTGTATATTCAAAGTTTAACAAATGACCTTGGTATTTGATTTGTATGAGGTAATCAAATACGAAAATTAAAAGTCTTGTAGCAAGTTTCTATATTTTTGTTCACTAAGGTTTTAAATTAAAAATTTAGTAATGAATGGTATTTGTGGGTCTATTAATAATGGAAAATTGAAGCAATGAAGCATTTGAACTTTCACATATTAACATAATCTTGTAAAGGAAATCATAGCTCGGATATAGTCTCATGCATTTCTTGCAAGGATATGTGAAGTTTATGTTTAATTATGAGAATTCAGAAATGTTGGACTTAGAACCTAAAACTCCCTTTTATGATTTTAGTTTGATTTTAGATTAGAGAATTCCTGAGAGGAATAAAGTTGTAAGTTAATGACAGTTATTTCGTTAACCTTGGTATATCAAATGCCCGTTAGGGGCAAGTTATACCTATTTAGATCAGTCCGTCAAGGATGTTGTTTGCTAAGGACAGTTAAGATCTCAATGAGATGCTCTTGTTCACTAGGGACTGGGTACCATCCTTATAATTTATGGATAATCTGTTCTCCTTTATAATTCTTTGGAGAAATAATATGTTTTTCTATGTTTCTAACGGATTATGATTCCATAGCCTCTATGTAATATAAAGGAAATGATTCATGGATGTTGCATTACTACTATGTATCTTCTTCTTGTCTCATGTATAGTTATGGGTGAAGATCCTCTCACTGAGTTTTATGATAGAACTCACCCCTCTTCTCTTATATTTTCTCACAGATACAACAGTAGCTTTGAATCCTCCATCTCTTCCCCTTCAGCAGTATCACATCTTTAGTTTGGATGAGCTTTATGTTGCCATGAAGTGTTTTGGTTTGTTATAGAGTGCTCCAGTGAGTTGCGGACAGGGTCCCAGATCATGCATTACTTTCATATTTTGTATACCATAATTTATTTTGTGATTAGAAATGATATAGTTTTTATGGTTATTTTGTATGGAGAGCAATTCATCATATTTTGTATGACAGATACAATTATAGTTTGAATTATGAGAAAAAAGGGTTATTCCATGATTTTATGGTTAGTTATGCAAATTGTTTTAAGAAATTGAAATCGACTTTATGTATAGAATATGGATATAGTACGACTCAATGATCAGGAGGCTAATGTGAGAATGAGATTCTTTACGTGCTGGTCACGATCCAAATCAGGGTATGACAATCAGTAAATCCTTATACTTGAGTTTACATAGTTTCCTAAATAAAGAACATTATTTTTGACATAATCAAATGTTATCTTTAACTGGATAATTATAAAGATTATAGCTAAATATGATACAATTTATGGAGAGAAAGGGACTAAACAAGATGAGATTTGTCCCTATTTTTTATAGAGATATCTATTGGGCCCTTTGATGAATAAGATTGAGAAATGTATGGTCGTGCCAACATAATACAAATCAATTGGGTTGCATACTAAAAATGTACTGAACGGACTGGGTTTTTTTTTTTTAGAAATTTGAATTTTAAATATATGAATATTAAATTTGTGATTATGCTTTATATTATCAAATAATATAAAATTGAGATTTGATGATAAATATATTAGATATTATCAAATCAAATTCAAAAATATTTGCTTTTAGATTCTGGAAAATGTTTTTTTTTTTAACTAAATATCATTTTTTTGATTAGTTAAGAGCGTGTATCTCTCTATAAATAGAAAAAAATAAGAATTTTGGTTTGGATATGCGTGAGACAACTTTAGAAGCAAAAATGAAAGCAAAATCTTACAACGACAATTGGAATTGCATTGAGCTGGCACTCGACAATCGTTTGTGACTATTTGTGTGTGAATACTGATAGAGGGCGGTCGTTCATTAAGCAATGCCAACAGTCCAAACATGAAGATCGAAATCTGTAAAGCACACTCCAAGGTACATAGTTTGATCCATACTCTCAAAATAATCAAATCACATGAATCCAGTTTGGGTTTTGCAATGAAAAGTTTTGATTTTTGCTGTAGAATACGCATTGTATGGCTGCTTAAAATCCCAACACGGTACATATAAACTAAATATAAAAGCATCGTTAAATCCAAGACTATTAAAAGCTTTGAAGTATATAAAAATAAACCTCAATAATAAAATTTACATGGATTTAGGGACTCAAATAAGAAGTAAGCTTTACCAACAGGAATTAAGAGCAATAATAAACAAGCTGAATTCTTGAGAAGATGTCAATGTTCAAACTCTGGAATATAATTGATGGAAAGGATGAGGTGGATTTTCATGGGCAAGTATAGGACAGGTTGGAATGTTTGCTTTTATGCCATTTTGTTATCAATTTGGGAACTAAGAAACAAAGTTATTTTCAAAAATGAAAAGATTAATTGGAATAGCTTTATGATTAACCTCATGCACAGATGTAGGGCCTGGCAATTTTCTGAATGTTGACATTTGCTGTGTGGGAGCCTTTGTGATGTTTTAGAGGACTTTGTAGTTGAAGCTGTGTGCTTTGGCAGCTTTACATTTTGTTGTTGATGCAGGTGAACTTGCTGAATGTTGATGGAGGGTAGATCCTATTCACTAAAGAGATTGTAAGAACCTGGAAGTTTGTGCTGTTGGTGAATAAGGGTGTTGCAGAGTGAAATACAAGAGAGAATTTCTTTTTGTGGGGGCGTTGTGAGTTTGAGGGAGAAACACACAATATTGAGGACTGTGATGATCTTGAGGTTTTCTTGATTTTCTAACCGTTTTCTGTTTTGTAGGTCTATTTAGATATGATTCCAGAATATGGTTGAAAGGTGGTTTGGAAGTGATTAGTGAGTGACACACAGTGAGGCATTGTTATGATTGCGGGGGAGTCATGGGAGCTGAGGGTGTTTTTAGTTTATTGAAATCAATGAGATGTTTTGAGTGACACACTGGTGAGGTTTTAGTTTCTTAGGTGCTGGAATGGTTTTTGAGTGTGTAAATTCTTTCTGTAGTCCTTGCTCTTGAAGTTGGGAGGCGTTTAAATGACCATGCTGCTGGCAAAGATGATGTTATGGAACAACATAGAGCTGGGTTGTTGTTTATTTTATTGGTCACATTGGCTTATCCTACAATGCTTCTCACTTGTCTTGCTACCGTAGTGTTCTCCTGACACATGCTGATGGAGGTGTAGATCTAACTTGGGTTATATTGTTTAGAGTGCTGCCTTGCTCTGTTACCTCTCTCAGTTATTACTCATTTTAAATTCAGGAAGAGTTAATTGATGGTCTTGGAGGTGATGCTCATTACAACATTTTCTTCGTGGTCAAATCAAGAGGAAACTTTAAAAGGGAGGAGAAATTGTTCAAGTTTGATAGCAAATTTTGGAGCCTCCTATCTTGTGTCTTATAGTTTTGCTAGTTGGCCGTATTTTTGTTCTTGTGTGTTGGTGCTCCCCCATTTGTGGGGTTTTGAGCCTTCTCTGTTGTTCTATATAAAAAAAGAAAATAATAGATGGAAAGGACAGTTAATCGTAACAATATCTGAGAATTTAATTTTACAATAATGTTTATAAAAATAATTTAAAAAAGACAGTAAGATTGAATTTAATAGTTGAATTTAATGTTAAAGGATTTTCACTTATGGTAATATCAATTTAAGTAATATTCATTCCTAAATTTGAAAATACAAGAGAAATTTTAAAATAAAAAATGATTTAAATATTTTTTTTCATTATCATGCTTTCACTTTCTAATGTAAGAGAAAAAAAGAACAAATATAAACATATTCAAAATTTCAGAAATTTTAGGGCCAGATCTTTTGATGGATTTTCGTGTTCCTCCAAGAGCAGCACTTGTTTTTGTTTTAGTATCCTATTCGATGTTAGATGTATTTTTCCGACAAATGCCGTTTGTAGTTAGTACCCGCTCATAGTTCCGTCCATATTGGTTTTTTACTACTTTCGTACCAGCCGATGTGCTGGCTCTACCTCAAGACCATCGCCAGCCGCTCACAGTATGCGTTGCTCTAGATCACGCCCCACGTTGTGTGCCGTATGCCGATGGACGATGGTGTCTCATATTGGTGCTTTGTAGGGCCAATGGCCTCAATTATGCACCTAAAATAAACCTTCTATTTATTTAATTTATCCTTGAAAGGTGTATTTAATTTTCTTTTTTGCGCAATCAAATTGTTATTTGAGTGCAACTTCTAGATTATTCAAGTATTCTTGGTCTAATTAAATATTCAAGGTTCTTTGTCAATCAACTATTTTAGTTGCTAATTTCTATATTGTAACTTATTTGATTAATTATTCTTTTCAGATTGATTTTAAAAATAAAAAAATGGGTTTAGCATTTTAAAAATAAAAATTAGAAAACAGTTAAAAAGATGTTTTTGGAATTTTATTTTTTTAAAATAAAAAAATGTGTTGACACATTTATAAGTAGTTAGTTTCATTAATTGCTACCAAAAATAGTTTTCAAAATATTATTTTTAAAACAGTTTTAAAAAACATAAAAATAAAAATAATTCCAAATAATCTCCATTTTTGTTTTTTTTTATGTTTTTGGTGAAAGTGTAATGACGTAAATTTCTTGCCAAGCTGAACCACCGTACAAGTGGTCACATTTAATATAAATATATATATATATATTTTTGAATTAAAAATTACAGATTCCTTTCGATGATCAACCTCACCTCATATCTCCGAGTTCACGTAACTGGGTCAAGTCCATATATGATCACAAATTCACAATTGTTATGCTATCCATATCTTTAAATATAATAACCGACCCAGTTACGCGAAACTGCAGCCTGCGGGTGCATTACAGGCATGGTTACCGTAATTTAAATATAGATAATTATTATTCTTATTATTATCTGACGAAGCGTTCTTCGAACAAGTCAGCAAAATTCCACACAAGAATATGCCTCTCTCTCTTTTTTAATCTTCCACGCGCTATTACTTATTCTGCTATGATATTAAATATTAACAATCTTTGTCTATCCTATATGCAAATGATGAGACATATTTTTCCATCTAGCCACAACTCATTCGAGACTAATGGAAGATAGTCGCATTATGGATCACACAGTTGTGTATGTGTATCTCATGATTGTCTTCACACTAGGCTTTCTTCTATCTTCAAATGCCATGGCACAGCAGAATTACACTGGAAATTCAGTACTGGACTGCAATAGCAACGACACAATGGGGCCTTCTCCAGATTTCCTTTACACCTGCAATGGCCTCAACAAAACTTGCTTGGCTTTCCTCATCTTCAAATCTCAACCTCCTTACAACTCCACCACCACAATTTCTAACCTCACATCCTCAAACCCACTAGAGCTTGCAAGGATCAACAACGCCACTGTGCTCACAGTGTTTCCGACTGGGAAAGAGGTAATTGTCCCCGTGAACTGTTCTTGTCCAACAGGGGAATTCTACCAAGCTGAAAGCACATACGTGTTGCCACAAAACCCAACATATTTCACTGTTGCAAATGACACGTATCAGGGGTTGGCCACTTGCGATTCTCTCAAGCGTGACAATCCATATGGGGTGCTTGATTTGCTTCCCGGCATGGTGTTGCACGTGCCACTCAGGTGTGCTTGTCCAACGGAGCATCAAACCAAGAAATATGGTACCAAGTATTTGCTGACTTACCCTGTGTATTGGGATGATAATGTTCCGAATATTGCCACAAGATTCAATGTTACTGCAGGTAGTCTAGTTGATGCCAATGGTTTTTCCTCCGAGAATCAAGTTCTTTATCCATTCACTACTGTTCTTATTCCTTTGCCAAGTGAACCCAAGAGCTCAATGACCACAGTTCATCATGGTCAACCAACCACTACTCCACCTCCTTTTGTTTCCAGTGTCGAAAAGGATAAGACAGAGAGAAAAAAACTCCTTGTTGTTGTTGCTTCCTTGGGGGCCTTCATGCTTGTGATCTGTGTCATTTTATCTGTGGTGTTTGTGCTCAGAAAGAGATCAGCAAGGCTTCTCGAGAGAGGTGCAAAAATCAAAACAAAGCAGGGGTCTTCTGAAGATATACGTGAGGAGATAGAAAGCATTGAGCATCTCTCCAAAGTGTACAAGTTTGAAGAAATAAGGGAAGCAACTGAAGATTTTAGTGTAAGCAACAGAATAAAAGGTTCTGTCTACCGTGGTGTATTTGGCAAGGAGGGGGACATCTTGGCAATCAAAAAAATGAGTGCAGATGCGACCAAGGAAGTGAATTTGCTGGGGAAGATCAATCACTTCAGCTTGATAAAGCTGCAAGGTTACTGTCAAAAAGACGCCTTCTTCTATCTTGTTCTTGAATATATGGAGAATGGTTCTTTGAGAGAATGGCTTCGCAAAAACGGGTCCACAGAACACCAGAGTTGGGCAAAGAGGATCCAGATTGCTCTGGATGTTGCCAATGGACTTCAGTATCTTCACAACTTCACTGAGCCTTGCTATGTGCACAAAGACATAAACTCGGACAACATTTTACTAAATAGGGATCTAAGGGCCAAGATAGCAAATTTTACTCTTGCCAAAGAATCAGGGAGGGAGTTAAGCTCCTGTTCTTCTACATCACATGTTGTGGGGACGAGGGGCTATATGGCCCCGGAGTATCTGGATGCCGGGATAGTCACCTCCAAAATGGATGTGTATGCGTTTGGAGTGGTGCTGTTGGAATTGATTACGGGTAAAGATTCTATTATTGTGCAGGATGGAAGAGAAGTGATGCTTTCATCAATCATGGTAAATCTCATTGATAGAGACGATGCTGAAGAGCAGCTCAGTTTGTTCATTGATCCTAGCATCAGTGGAAACAGCGGGAAAATAGTTGCCCTTCAACTAGTTAAACTAAGCCTAGCCTGCTTGATGGAAGAACCTGCAAGAAGACCAACCATGGCAGCTGTGGTCTCAAGCTTAATGAAAATACATATAGAAATAGACAGAAGAATATCACCCAGCATCAATGACAACGCAAGTCTGGAGAGGTGAAATGATTAGAGAGAGGTTTAGCTAACTGGAAATATTTGTTTGCTTCAGTAAATGATTTTTTATTTTTCGCTTCAGCAAATATTTTGCTGCAAAAGATGGCCAGTATACGTAATATGCATTTATGTAAAAAATAAAATGTTTTTATTTCTATATGCATTTATGTAATAAGTTCTTAACTCCTAAGCTTTTGTTTCTATAATCCTAACATGCCAGGATTTATCCCTGGAAAGAATGTGAAGCATTGCGTTTCTATAATTCAATATGGGAGAATCCCCGTCGCCTTGACATGGTGAAGGGTCATTTGTAGACCATAATTGCGCACTGCTTGCATAGCTGCCCTAAATCCCCCTCCATAAACAGGTGCCATGTTTGATTCAATCAGGTACTTGCAGAAGTCCCCAAAACTCCTAGGGGCATCGGACGCGGATGAGGACGATGCCGGCACAAAGTTGCTGCTTGATCCAGAAGAAAAGTCAGCCTCCAACCACAAATAAGCCACAGCCTGACAGATACCTTCTTCAACATATTGATCTGGGATCTGATAACCTTCAAAATTGGCAGCATATAGCCTATAACTCGTTAGTTTCACATGTTGTAACAATGAAAATTTACAATTGTACACTCCACATGCAAAGTGTTTCTAAATTCCCTGAAATGGAAGATTACCTTCAATTCGCAGCCAAGCATGCATCATCTCATGAGCTAGGATCGATCCAGTAAGCAGCCTGTAAATAAAAACACAGTTTTATTCATGCATTGAATGACTCATCCAACCTAAAGATGATACAGGTTGTAAAAAGATAACAACATTAAATTAGAGGCATTATTAAGTACTCCAGTAGTAAGAAATAAAATGTGCACAATTCAACAATTTAAGTTATTTTTTATGGGTTGGTACCGAAGAGTTGATATTCTTGATGTAGAAGCAAATAAGAAATTTTTTCTAAATAATTACCTTGGCATACCAAACAGAATGTGTATTGCTGTCACGTTACAGTGTCGTTTCTTTTTTCCTTTTCCTTTTCCAGAATGCTTTAGTAACATGCACCATAAACAGCTATAGTTGAGTTCATTAGGAAAAAAAAATGTATCATTTGTCAATGAAAAAAAATAGAGAAGATAATATCACCAAAAGGGATAACGGGAAACCTTCCATTGCTTATACTCTTTACCTCTGAGACACAAAGTCCTCTGACCTCAGTCACGTAACGGTGGCCCTGACCAGATAAAGAAACAAATAAGAAAAAGGAAAAGCAATTGCCTTAAACATGAACTAGTTATAAATCAAAGCTTCACATTTTAACACTCAAACTTGGACAAAATTATTTTTTGTTAATAGTTGACTTTCAAAACTGAATATACTTGTTTCTACCAAAAACGACGAACTTGGACAAGGATTTGTTTGTATGAGATATTATGTCATCAAAATATTTATAGAGAACTTAGCAACAGTATGATTTCATTTTCAATTTGATAATACCAAACGACATCACACTGAAACCTTTTGTGTCCAAGAGCTGAATACCAACACGATCAATTATCAGGTATTATACTTTCAGCAGACTATATTAGCTTAAATGCATTTGCACTTACATTCAATTCCCTTTCTCCCTGAATTCCTTGATTCAGTGCATGTCTTTCAACCATGTATATTGGTATTTCCTGGTCTAGTTCCATATTTAGACTTCGAAAAAATTCCAGAATGTCATTATAAAGGGGTTGGCATTGGTCACTATTCATGATAGCAGACTCCATACACTCTAAGCAGATCTTCCGGCCATCACTGAGATCAGTATACGGTGTCCCTCGTGGCTGCATTTAAAGACACACAACCTCTTCATTACATTTTTTTTCAAAAAAAAAATAAAAAAAATCACCAAGCAAGGTCACTCCCTTTCTCAGGGCAAGCCTATAAATGATACATTAGTAATGCCTTTTAAACATAGCTTATAGATACCCAAATTGACATAAGATGAATTTTCCATAAATAAGTGTGAATTTCAGTCATTAAGTATAGAAAGTTATGTTAACTAATATTAGATTCATGTAATGTATCCCATTATTAAGGGCAATACATCAATTCAACAATTACTTAACAAGAATACACGCTAATTTACAAATGGTTTAGCATTTTTTATTTGGGTGTTGGAATATGTATGTTAAAATAATGGAACTGGTGATATAAATATTTGATCAGAGATGAAAATACTTTGAGAGTTGAGAATGACCTCGAATCGTTCACAGCTGCAACAAGTCGGAGTGCCGTCATATGCATGAGAAGCGCACAACCTCTGCGCCCAAAAGAAATGCGTCGTATATTCCATAAGCCCATCAGAGTTCATCGGAAGCTGTCAAAGGATACATGTTCTGAAAAAATTAGCAGCAACAAGCGATGATATATGTGGGAAAATATGCTATTATGTCTTGATTTTAACTGTAACATGTGAAAATTGATAAAGTATAAAAGATTAGGAATGGCACAAAATACTTTATGTCAACAAGTGTCAATAAACAAAGTGGCATATATTCCCTCAAATAGTAAAGCTCCGAGAGACACATTAACCATTAAAGGTCAGGAACCGGCACACAACATATTAACGCTCACATTTTCTATAGTAATAGAGTAACGCCTCCCCTTGACATTATGGACAGATATAAGATATAACCTCAATAAGGTAATCGTCTAAACAGGATATTCTGTTCTCATCTAGTTTTGCATATTGCTTAGAAAAGGGAAACCACTTTGAACAGATTGGGTATAAGAATGTAAAAACACTTGAAGTGAAATACTCACCACGTTGTAGCAGACATCACATTTTAGAATGCAGTTGTGATAGCATGATTTATGAAAGGGGAAACCTCCAAATGAAGAGAACTACAAAAGTTGGGATATTATGTATGAGTAAAACCATTACAGGAATGGAGACCATGGGCTTGAACAATTTGGCAGGCAAATTGGAATTCTTGAACCTCATCATATATCGGTTGGTTGCAACCGCAGCAGCGGAAGCAACCAGGATGCCAGAATGCATTCAAGCATTGTAGATGTTGCGCATGACCAATATCGGTATTGCACCCGGCACAAATCCTACTTGGTAAATAATTAGACAACTCAATGTCAGCAATACATGTATAGTTGATATTATAAGGTTACAATTTGACAACTTAATTCTTTGCTAGTTCATCACATTATTATGATCAATTTGTATACACACATATTTGGCAGTAATATAGTTCTATTTCATCAGACTCGCCTAATGAACGTATGCTTTTCATTTGTTTGATATAAATTACTTGTGAGAGGAAAGAAATGATTGCATCGATGTATTTTGATTAAATAATAGTCGAGTTACCCCAGTCATCTTCCAGTCTACCACACATAGCCTCATCGAGTCATAACTAGTAATCCAAAATGACCAACACAAATAAGTGGAAGGGATGAGGCATTGCATGAAGACCAACTAAGAGCTATATATATATATATATGAATTGTGCAAAAATCAAGCAGTGACAGCATATGACAACGTGAGTAATGATAGAAGCGGGAATTTTGACTTTTGACCCTGTGACAAAATAGCTATGAATGAATTCGGATGGTACTCACTCTTAGTGCGCCCATTGAAGTAGTCAAACAAAAGTATGGTTGAACTTATGATATCAAATTCAGAGAGCATTGTTATTGTCCCCTAACTCATACCTGGAATCGGTTGGGAAATACGTTGGATACGGGCATGGTTCATACACATTTACATTTCCATATCTTCCTTCTATAGCTCTGGCAAGTTCTTCATCTTCTGATTGTGAATTGCTGCCTATACAACGGACAGAGACTCAATAATGAAATCATACTTTAGACAAGATTACCAGTACACAAAGCTGAAAAGGATGGATCCTAAACTCTGCAGATTTTCAGTTAATGTTCAACATTCTTCAAGAGTCAAACACAAAAATCCATGTTAAATAAATAGCAACACAAAACTGATGTGGCAGAAAGACAAAATCTAAGTGCAAAATTCTTATATAAAAGTTGATAACATCACCCCACCATTGACTATATATCTATCATCCGAGGTACATCAAACTGATCCTAGCCTAAAGATTCAAACAATGGCACTGGCATACATGAGTTCTCCTCAAGAATAGGCAATAATTCTTGTAAGTTATATCACTCACCATTTGCATTATTTCCATTTTCATTTAGTGCAATAGCACGTTCAGCGTCTCCATTTTCATTCTCCGACGGCGCATCCTGCATTCAAATTCCCATTGAAACATGAATGCTAGAGAAAAATAATTTTTCAACTCTTCGGAAAATTTCAGAAGCATTTAAATGCATGCAGAGTATCACGGGTAGATAAATGTTAATGAGTGCTTAAGGTTCAATACCCCTGAAGTTGATGTTGGCGCACGCTTATCTTTGGAGCTTTTAAAAAGTTTGCTAAGCCAACCCATATGACTGCTTGTTAATGTTAATAAGTTAGGTCAAATCCTTCCTGCACAAGAAACATCCCCATATGAGAAGGGTTTAACAAAGATATCGTTATTTTAATTGAAAAAAAAAATCATCTTTTGTACTTTTCAAACAAGTATCTCATTCCAAAATCAAATAAATTCCTATTCGATAAATTTTACAGCACTCTCTCCGGTAGGGGATGGAAGCAGAACGACTTAACAGACATTTGAGAGTTTCAATAACTTTGAGCTGCATGTATATGTGTGTGTATGAGCTAACAATTAAAATAGAACTGCAGAAGCAAAATTTCAAAGTCAGAGTCAAAACAAAGCGTTGACGAAATATATCACTGAGACTTATGGATTCGTTAACATGATATTTGGTGTCTCTTTGTTCACTCTCCCCTCCCCCTCTGATTGGATGTCCAAACTCCAAAGTTTCTTTCCAAGTTTGGTCTCTATCCCAAGCTCAAAAGAGAAATATATTTATTTTATTTTTTATTTATTGTTATTACATTAAAAATATAAAAAAGTGAAAGATAACAATAACATATAAAATTTATGTATTAATTAATAAATGAATCAGAATAAATATATTTTTTTTGCTCTTTATAAACCTAAGTATTTCTCCATAACTAGGAACATTCCCAAACAATTGTATATGAAATTATGAATATAATTGTTATCGTTATTGTCGCCAAAAGAAAAGAAACCAAATTTTGCGTTTAAGATTAACCTGAAGCTAGGGAGGGGCGTCTGAACTGTGACCAGTGTTAAATGTTCAAGAGACCGAATTTTATAAAGGACAATATATATATACATACATTAGCATGCGAGAAAGAAATAAAGAAAGAAGATCTCGGAAGAATCTTGAATATCATGCTCATTGTTGAATTTGGATTGATTACTTATTTAAGAGCGGTGCTACAATATACGAAGGATTGCCAGATTTTATTTTTTTTTCACCGAGGATGAGAGGACAAGGTAGTTCTTGAGTTAAATCCGATGGTACGAATCACTTTTAGCTATTTAAAGGTCATCATGCCACATAATAGCGAACATAGTGGCGGAGTTTCAATATATATATATATATATATTTTATGAGGGCCATTAACTTTGACATGAAAAATAGATAATGATAATTAAATTAAAATAATTATACATCACATGCTCTACAGAAAATAATTTTAGATTCGTTGTGAGATTAAAATTATTTGATTATTTAAAAATTAATTTTATATTTTGACACATTAACACAAAAAGTATCTTAAAATGGTGTGTTTTATTAAAATATTTGCTTCTGTATAATAAATTGTTAAAAAAATCAATTTTTACTCCTAATCTAAAGTTTTGAAAAATCTACTTTCACTTATAAGTCGATTTCAATTTAAAATTTTAATTAATTCATTCAAACTTGTTATTTAAATTTGTGAAATTAATTTAAAATAACTTGAATTTCCAAACATGCACCAAAAGGTGTAAAAGAATTTGTAACCATCATTGGGAATAAAAATAGAGCTTAAAAAGAAGAGTAAATACTCAAATTAGTCCTTGATAATTTCATTGATGAATAAATTAATTTATGATAAAAAAATATTAATATTGAAGTTAGTTACAATTACAAAAATAAGATACTATAGATCTCTAACAATTTCGTTAATAAACATATTGTTTCTTGACAATAAAAAATTAATGTTGAGATCCCTCATGATTGTAGAAATATGACATATAGGCCTCTTACTCACTTGAAAAATGTTAAATACATACGCGAATTTTAATTATTGATTCATATGACACATATTAATCATAATCAATACTAACCAAAATACACAATTTTATTTTTATTTTTGCAAACTCCCCCCCAAACATTTCAATATTTTACCATATTCATTATTAAAAAAGAAACCCTTGGCCCATTTTAAGAAAGGATTATGATTTGGAATTAAATTTCTTATGCTTTATTACTACTTTATTATGAGGCATTATAGTACTAATATCATAAATTAATAATTATTTTTTTAAAAAAAATGATGATTGCTGTGAACACCACATTTTGTCTGACAATTTCCATTTATTTGCTTATTTCATTATTTTAATTTATTATTTATTTTTGTTGGCCCATTTAGTGTAAGTTCCTAGCCAGGTCCATTATTTTTGTCAGCCATTCCATTTACTAGTCTGCTATTTAGCCCATTAGTCTAAAAAGAAAAAGAAAGAGATTTAATCTCTCTGTGTCCCTTTATGTCTGCAAATAAAAAGGGGCTCAATCTTGTTTTTATTCATTTTCCACTTTTCTTATTGTATTCCTTTTAGTAAAAAAATAAAATAAGATAAAAAGAAGTGTCAGAAAAGAAAACGGAGCAAGCGTGCCAATGGAAGTCAAGAAAAGAAGCACCGAATGGAGGTATGCATTTAATGAAAGGGGATAAAAGTCAGAAACAAATAACAAAAAAGATCACATGCATTGGTATCAAATCTCAGAAAATCAGAAGTAGCCTTGAAAATTAGCGGGATCAAATCAAGAATAGCAGGTAGGTTGATTTTAGATCAGATATAAATGAACTCCATCAAGATACACAAAAAAAAAAAAGAGCACACAAAAAGGGCCAATTCTTAGAGGACACGGAGAACACACAGAGACACGGAGCTAAATTGAGCAAGAGACACGAGATAGAGAGAAGGAGAGAGAGCTAATTTCCAGCAATAAACACAGAGAGAATAGAAAGGAATTTTGGTAGCAAGAGACACACAGAGAAGAGAATCTGAAAAATAATCAAAAGGGGAGCTGACCTCCGTAGCCCCATCATTATCTTTCACCTTTTCATCATCTTCAATACCATATCATCTTCACTCTTACAACACCCATTTGCTGAATTCCCTCTCCTCCATCTAATCCATCATCACCTTCACTCTCTCATAAAACCACCACTACAACCTAGCCATTACTTTGTCAACCACCTACCCCTCATCACACCATAGCCAAATCCAACTAAAAATCAAACCAAAAAATAAATAAATAAAATTAATACAGCACAATAAACTAAAAACAAACTCAAAATTAAAAAAAAATTCGAAGGAGAAGTCCTTCTCGTGAAGCCAGCAACTCGAGACAGCCATTGTGCCTGAAGATCCCATCGCCGGACAGCTTCCCCTTCCACCGCTGCGACCAGTCTCTTGCAAACTTGCCACGTCTGCGCTTGAGAACCTGCAAGACCAGCAACTCCGCGGTACCAGAATCTGCACAGCTCCATCGTGAAGCGACCAGCTGCAAAACCCGTGGTAGCAAAAACTCAGCCGCTACTCCCACCAGCCACGGTTCCATCACCAGCACCCATCGCAACCAAGAAATTTCACGCCGCCCGATTCGCTTTGCTCGGCGTGTGACATCCGCCCACCACCAAAGATCTGCTCGCCACCAGCTCCTCGAATCGTGACACCACTGACCGCAAATCGCAAACCAGAACCTCTCTTATTCACTGCAGAAGACTGTGCGCCGCTGCCAGCAACCTCTGCGCGATCCATTCGCAAAGCCGTGAGGACCAGCACCTCGTGATGGCGGCCTCTCCCTTAGAACCACCGTGTCTGCCAGTACCCATTGCGTTGCATCAGCACACAGCTAGCCCACCACTGCCGCCCAGGTTCCCTTTTCCTCTCTCACGCGATCTCCCTCTCTTGGATCCTCTCTGTTTCTATGCATGTATGTGTGTTATAAAAAGGATTGAGTGAAGACTCTAAACCCAATTATTGCTTCGTAGTTACAGAGCCATTTCCATCTTTTTTTATTTTTATTTTTATTTATTGGGCCTTGAGTTTTGTGGTCAGTTTGCATGTCATTTGGACTTGTTAATTAAACAATGTAGTGGGGCTAATTGGGTACAACAAAAGGGGTCATGTGATGATGGTATTTGGGTTAAATAATCCGAAAATGGTGAATGTGCTTGGTTTGGGTCAGCATCTTAATTCTATTTGTTTTTCAGTATTTTATTTCAGTCAAAGAATTTGAGGCCTTATCATTTTTTTTCTCTGAGATTCTTGATTGTATTAAAATTATAGATTAGTGTTAAATTAAAAAATAAAAGAATGAGTTAGTGTCAAACCAAAAGAAATAAAATACTGGTTTTATATCTTGGACAAAAAATAATAAAAATTATCTTTATTACAAATTTCATCCAATTAAAAAACCTTTTTACAAGTAAAATCAATCAATCAATATAATTCTATTTGTTCTGTTAACTAAAATCCATCAAACACATACTTATTTTCTACAGAACGACGTGGTTTTGAGTTCCTCATTGCACTAGAGGATATGTCAGCATAGCTAACAACTATCAAACCAAAATCTCTTTTTCATAAAATTAGTTCCTTAATTTCTGTTTTAAGTTTAGCTTTATAAATATATAATTTTTAACTTTAGCTTTATTTTTATAAATATATGACTACTAATCTTAGCTTTATTTATATTTATCTTAGCTTTATTTTTATAAATATATGACTACTAATCTTAGCTTTATTTTTATAAATATATAATTATTAATCTTAGCTTTATTTTTGTAAATATATAATTATTAATTTTATCTTTATTTTTGTAAATATGTAATTATCAATTTCATCTTTATTTTTGTAGATATAATTACATTTTTTTGGGGAAAAATAAATATATTAAAATTATAATTAATTTGCATAATAAACTCTAAGGTAACCGTATTTATACGGACGTATTAGGGGTGCAGTGGGATTAAGTTTCCACCCTTCCTTAATTGTAATCAGACTCCCGAACCTCAAAACTCTTACGAGATCAGTTTTACAAATGAAAAGGTTTTCCAATTTTTCCAGGATTAAAATTGGTGGCGACTCCCGTTCATTTTCAAATTTGTTGTCATTCTAGTCGCGGCACCCTCCGGGCACGTTGTGACAATTGCATATTACAAAATAACACAACTTTTATAATTGTAAGGGATCTCACCAATAACATTTGTTGTCAGTGACCAATTTATCCATCAATGAAATTATCAGGGACCTATAATATTTTATTTTTTTTGTAATTAGGAGTAACTTGAAAACTAATTTTTTTTGTTAGGGACTAACTTGTCTATCAATAAAGTTGTTAGAGATCAATTTAGGTATTTACTCAAAAAAAAATAAATCATTTTGTAATCATTAATTCTTATTGAACTATTGTAATTGCTAATCTACTATAACAAAACAAAATTCACTAAAAAATAATATTCAAAAGTGATATGATATTTTTTTTATTTTTAAATTTTTTTAATCATTAAATGCAGTAATAATTTTTCAAATTAGAGAATCTCATTTATCCATTGTACTATAATTTATGTAGAGTAACATGTTATACTCAAGAAAAATTTGTAGGTGCACCAAAAATAAAATAAAATAAAATATTCAAGACCTAATTATCATGCAAAACTTTCCAAAATATATATATGTATATAAATTTTTTTGTTTGTTTTTTTGGCCCCCGTTGCGTTGTCTATGAAAGCATCCTTAACTCATGGCATATGATTCTAGCTAATAAACTCAAACAAATAATAATTCTGGCTATCTTGCATGGTTAGCTTTCAAATGCGATGGCGGATAATTTAGCCCTTATTTGTTTCTGCAGAAAAAATGAGCGATATAACATTAGAGAAAGAAAAAAGGGTGGGATAAGTATTTTTTTTCTCCTTTATATGCTTATCTACAGTATATAAAAAGAGAAAATATACATGGCCCCACACTATAAAGTTTTCTCCGTAGATGTGCGAAGAAAATTGTAAGATTGAGCTCTTAAATGGAAAATAACTATTATATCGCATATATAATAATGACCCGTGAAAAGTAACTATGGATAATTATCTAATCATTAATCGTTTATAAATTTAATTTCAATAAATTATTAATATTAAAAATTTATATTTATAATTTACATTATTAAATCATTTAGTTATGTAATTTATAGAAGTTATTTAAAAATCAAATGAAATATTATTTTTATATTCTACTGTCTAACAAGAGTGTTAGCTTTAGAATCCTTGAATGATGATAAACATTTGTTGTTGAATGTTCTAATATATTTGTTAAGTGTTTCAGAAATCCATCATATAGCAAATATCTCCTGAATCCATAGGAAACATTTGTGGTCTGATTCAAAATATTATAAACAACACCTAAACCAAGGCACTGCACACGAAGGCTGATAGAAACTGAAGACTAGCTGTAATGCATCAGTAAAAAGGACCTCTTCAATAGCTTGTGGGACCCTATAAAATAAGAAAAGCCTACTTCCCAAAGTACAAAAGAAAATGAGAAAGTGTGCTCAACAAGATATAAGCATGGGAGCAAGCATGAGGACAAAAACAAAAAGGACAAAAGCCTTTCTGCCACATGACAGAAAACAGCAAAAGAAAAAGACAACAGAAAAGGCATTGTAAAAGGGTTTCAAACAATCAAATCTTTAGCTCAACTTGGCAACCCCTTGTTGAAATATTTTCTACATAACAAAGAAAGAACTCCATGGTCTATCATCCAAATGGAAATGTTCATCTTCCCATATCTTCAAGCTTGTTCTTCTAGTTGCAATGAGAGACGTTACAGCAAGCAATATTAGAAAAGGAGAGCTCATTGTTACATATCACTTTTCGAAGAAGAAAAGGAACCATTCCAGCTGTCATGTTTTGGCTTGCAACGATTATATCTGACTCTATTAAAAAAAACATTAAGCTGCCATTGTTCCTTGAGAAAAAGAGCTTGCATTACCAACTACGTTAGAATAATACTACTCCATCTTTTCTCCTCAAAAATTCTGCTGTGTCTAGAAAAGCATATCAGTGCTATCTTTATTTGCTTGAAAGCTGAGTGTGAAATAGCATATTAATTTCAAAAAAGACTGAGCTATTTTGGTGAGAAATCTTTTGTGAAAAAACCATTTGAGTGAAACACTATTTGTAAGGAGTTGGGTTTCATCTATTTTATTTTTCGTGTCTATAAGAGCTACATCCATTTCAATTTCAGTTTGCAAGAGTAGAGTCTCTTTTGGTTTGATTTGGTTTAGCTTACACTTGGATTAAGTGGTAAGCTTTGGTTTGTGAGAGCGGAATTCTCTTCGATTTGATTTAGCTTACACTAGGCAAATTGGTAAGCTTTGTTTTGTATTTGGACTTGAAATTGGTGAAACTCTCATCAACATTGGTGAGGATTGGAGTAGACTTCACATTGAAATTTAACTAGTATAAAAGTTCTTGATGCGCTCTCTTTAACTCTACCTCTTTATCTTTACTTCATCTCCAACAAGTTTCTAATTTTTACTACTGAAATACATCTGTCCTTGGAATATTGATATATTATCTTAAAAAGAAAACAAACATATAAATATTATATTCAAAGCTTATTCAAAAATCAAATACTGTTATACGAATATCTCCTGAATTTATAGGAGATATTTGGATGAATTTTTTAATTGTTTATTAAGTGTGCAGAAAATTTTTAAAGGATAAGTTGATTCAAACCTCCCTTTCTCAAGTGGTATGATACCATCAAAGAATATATATGATATTTTATGTTTTATTTTCTCTTTCTTTTCATTTTCTGTTATATTTTCTCTTCATCTAAACATTTAAAAAAAAACTTACTTTTTTTAATTTTCTTTCTTGTTTTGATTTCCTCTTATTTTCCCTCTACGTCCAAACAAACCATTAAAGCTTACGTGAAATCAGCCACTTGACTACTTCCTCTCCAAGTACTTCCCCTTCAAGTAGCTGTTTTTCCTTTTCAAAAAGCAAATACCGAGAAAGGCCAATACAAAGAGATGGAAATCTTGTACGAGAAGATTTGAAGAGAAAGCTTTTATCGAAAATAAATTAAAAAAAAAAAAGATTTGAAGAGAAAGCACTCACACATAAAAAATAATAATAAAATAAAATAAGAGAGAGAGCTTTGGAAGAAATAATAATAATCCGAAGAACAGAATGGGATGGAGGGGACGCATATCAAATACAAAGCAGAAGCATATCTCTACATTAGCAGAAGCAGGGCGGAAAGTGATTAAAGAAAGAAGTTAAGAGACAAAGAGTCTTTAGTTGTCTGATCAGGTAAGCCTTAATAGTCTTGAGATCTTCACTTCTCCCACACTCTACATTGAAATGGCGACACATCCTCTCTGTTCAGTTGCTTGTCATTCGGATGTTATGTTTTTAATTTTTTTTTATTTAACGTTGTTTTTGGTCTGATTTAATGCGTCGCTTTTGTATGCTATATCGTAAGCCTTTATACTTTTAGGAAAACATGTGTTTGTTGGGCTTTTTTGTGTTATTTAATTTTCTCTAGATTTTTGTGTTTTAGCTCAAACTAACTTCTTTTTTCTGATACCAATATATAATAAGTTAATAACCTGAAGTGGACAAAGCAATCCTAATTTCGTTGCCTTGAAGACATGGAGCCAGATAGAATCAGTTCTCTACCAAGTGAAGTTATAGAAAAAATTCTCTCGCGTTTGCCACTTCGAGAGGCAGTGAGGACTAGTGTTTTATCCAGCGATTGGAGGTACAAATGGGCTACACTACCAGATCTTGTGTTTAATGATCAATGCCTCCCTGTGGCGAGTTCCCAAGCTCATTCAGTTGTCAGGGACAAGCTTGCCAGAATCATTGATCGTGTGCTCTTACTTCATTCTGGCCCAATCAACAGGTTCAAGCTCTCCCATTCTCTTCTCGTCGACTTCACTGATATTGACAGTTGGGCTCTTCACCTATCCCGGAGGTCCGTCAACGAGTTCGTGCTGAAGTTCAGGAAAGGACAGCCCTGCAGCTATAAGATACCCTCGTGCTTATTTGCTTGTCAAAGTTTAGTTCATTTACAGTTACATCGCTGTGGGCTTAAACCTCCATCAACATTTCGAGGCTTCAGGAACCTCAAGAGTCTTCATCTTGTGCATGTTACCTTATCGCAAGCTGTGCTTGACAACTTGATATCCAGCTGCCCTATGCTCGAACGGTTGAGATTACTGGACTTTAATAGTGGCCCCCCACTTCTTAACATTGATGCGCCAAATCTTGGGTGTCTTGAAATTGAAGGTAAATTTGCGGATGTTAACTTGAAGAAAACTTACCGCTTAGCTGTGGTATCCGTTTGTTTGAATCGGCGCAGACCAAGTGGAAGTTCAAGCAACTTGCTTAAATTTTTTGTTCATCTACCTCACTTAACAAGGCTGGAGGTCCGAAGCTATTTTTTGAAGGTACACCACACATACCCGTTATGGGGATAATGCCTGTTGAATTATTTAGTTATAGTAATAATACCTGTTGAATTATTGAGCTTATTAATACCGTGTTGTGGAGCATAAATGTCCCAAGCTAAGGCTCGTTTGTTATACCTCTTTGTTTTAAGGTTACTCGTTTTTATACACACCATTTTGCATACAACTGGTGATATATGCTTAAATGTATTTTATGGTGATGCTGATTTTATAGCCATTCCTTTATGTGTTCTTTCTGTTTCAGTATTTGGCTGTAGGGATCGTACCACTAAAGCTTCCTATAACATGCAATTATCTAAACTATCTTTCAATATGCATAAACTTCAATGATCCTAAGGAAATTGCGGTCGTCCTATGCCTTTTAAGAGGCTCTCCTAATCTACGAGAACTTAAAATATTGGTGAGTATTGATTATAATTAGTGTCAATTGATTTTGCATACCAATTTGCAGTTTCAGAATGCAGATTATCTTACATTTATACAGAGTGAAATAGCTCTATTATTTGCATACTTATGTAGCTTGGAGTATTTGTCTCATTTCAAATTCTGAATGCAAACAATTTCATTATTTTAACATGTATTGGTATTACAACCATGTGTAGGCTCGCCATGAGAAACAGACCACACTTGAAACGTACTCTTATTGCTGCAAAGAAGACTATTGGAGTTGTCCATTTATGCAACTGAGATTTGTGCTGATAAGTGGTATCTCTAGCAACCCCCCCGAGTTAGATTTTATGGGCTTTTTGTTGATGGAATCTCCTGTGCTAGAAAGGATGACTGTGAAGCCTGCTGTGAATTGGAACGGAAGTATAGGGTTGATGAGGGAACTATTGCGGTTCAGGAGGGCATCTGGAAGAGCTGAAATTATTTGCGACTGTGATTGAGAGTTTTGCAGAGGATGAAAGGAAGGGTTATTACTGGAGTAGAGAAAAAATGTAGAGAGTGGAGTGGAGAAGAATATTTCATACCCTTGTTTGGGAGTTTGATATAAGGAAATAAAATGAAAAGGATTGAAAATTTTATTTTCCACTTTTTTTTTCTTTTATTTTATGAGTATAATTTTAAAAGTATGAAATTTAAGAGGTTAAATTAGTGAAATGAAATAGGAATAACAGCAGGTTCTTCTTGTCCCCCATTTTGGCGGTCGCCAAATTTCTTGTGTATATGGCTAAGAGGGGCTTTTTGTCCCTAACTGACCTCTCCTCTCTTCCCAAAGATAACATCCAAACACACATTTAAAGTATCCGTCCCTGTTTGCCTTCCATTTTTTATCTCCCGACCACAGTCTTAGTGCTTCTTTGTTTTAGTTTTCTATTTGACCATCCTAAAGTTTGGCTTTTTTTATATTATTTCTTTTAAGTAAATCAGTTCCTGACGAAACGACAATACTAAATTTACTGCAATCGTAGCTAATGAGCCATAAGGTTATAGGACAATGTTTTTTGGTTTAAAGCATTTATACTATATTCCTGTTATTGTGGAGAATTATGATAGATTGCTTGTTGAGTTTCGCTAATTCATTGTTAGTGAGTTAAAATGGGGTGAAAATTTTGTCTTCAAATAGTATTTCCTTCACTGTTCCTTCAATTATTTATTAACACGTAAAAGATATATATATTTGGTAACTAATAATTTTTTAAATTTGTTTTGATTCTCATAGTTTTATGTGGCAATAAACAATTTGAGAGACAGAGAAGAGGACACTATTTAAGGATAGAAGATTTTTATTTGGGTAAAATAATTTGGCCTAAATTATTATTTAATTGTTCGAGTTAACAAATATGAATGAAATAATTATGTGACTCTTTTGTACCGTGAAGATTCAAATTGATTTATTCTAAAAGTCATGGATAATTATAATAAAAAATATAAATATTAAATTAATTCAAATTTTAAACACTTTTTACAAAATTAAATAAATAACAAATATATAATAATATACAATAACATTAATACAAAATTCATTAACATTTAAAATATAAATTATAAATTTAAATAAAATTTAATTTAATTTGAATTCTTAAACTTTGTAAATTTGTTAAGTTGAAGTGGTTAAAAATATAAACTGCCCTATTTCTATTTTACTTTTCTCTTTATGCTAGTTGGACCGGAAAAAAATTAACCCATCGTTTGGTTCCACAGAAAATGCATAAGGGGAAAATGCTCGAAAAGAAAATGAGATGAAAAGTCAATTTTTTCTTATTTGGTAGATTATAGAAAATAAAGGGAGGTAGGTTCAAACATGTAGGGCCTATGGGATCATTTTCTTCAATATGGTGAGCAGAGGCAAAAATTTGCTTTGAAATGGGTTAGTTTGGTTAATACATGGTTATGGGTTATGGAATCTCACCAATGGTAGGATTTTATTAAAAAAAATATTATAATTTTTTTTTAACTAAGCCCATGATACATCAATTTTATTGATAAAATTTAATTTTTTTTAAAATGAAATCTTGTTAATGGCAAGTTTTCACTAATAAAATATTATTTTTTAATTCAAAAGCTGCCAATGGCAACATTTTGAAAATAAAATATAAATTTTTTTGAACAAAATCTCACTAATAGCAAGATTTTGTTAAGAAGATATTAATTTTTTTAAAACAAAGTGACCAGAATTTGAAAAAAAAAACAATTGTTTAAAAGTTATCAATGGCAAGATTTCATCAATAAAAAATTACTTTTTAACCAATATGTCCCCAATGGCTCGTTAAGAGTTTTATATAAAGGGGTGCAGCTTCTTCCACTGTGACACAAGTTTTGTAAATGAAAAAATGATTCATTCTACTACCATGACAACTAGGGGTGGTAATGGGGCAGGGCAAGTGTGGGGAGTACTTCTTCATTCCCCAACCCAAATCTCCAGGCTCTTCCCCGACCCTGATCCCCACGGTGGGGAGAAAATATCCATCATTCTTGATCCCTGCAGATTCCTGATTCCCCATGGATATCTGTGGAGATGTGCAAAATTGAGGGAAAAGTTTTGTCAGAGCTTGCATTTCGAAGAAAAATAAAAATAATGTTTGAAACATTCTCAAAGAAAAATTGAAGAACAAATCAAAGAAAGGTTGAAGAATCGTCGTCATGGTGTCGCTGTTCACCTGTCCTTCGCAGTGCCAGTCACCACACTTCTTCACCTGCCTATGAGTGTGAGGCGTGAGGTGGTGAGGGATTGAGGGGGATGAGCGCTGAAGGAGTGGGGGAGTAAAGGGGGAAGTACAAAGGGAGTGTGACTATGTGAAGGGGGAACACTGAGGGAGTGAAACGGGGGGTGGGGGGAGAGTGGCGCCATGGATCAGTGAATTGAGAGTGAGTGATTGAGAATGAGGGATTGAGAGTAATGGGAACTCTTTTTCATGGAATTAGTCAAAACCAAAAAAAAAAAAAGAGTAAGAAAAACATGGTGACATAGCACGAGCATAACGTGGAGAGAGGCACAAATTGACAGTGACAGTAAGGGATAGGTAAAGATTTTCTTTTAAAAATTTAATAGAATATTATAAAATTTAATAAAAATATTAAAAAATCAATAAAAATATAATTTTTAGTAGAAATTATTAAAATAACCCTTAGGGTGGTGACCCCACAGGGTGGAGAGTATAGTCCTCATCCCCATCCCCAAACTCACCGTGGAGGAGTTTCAGTCTTGTCCCCATCCCGGCGGGGACAAAAATCCTCGAACACGGGGATCCGAATCCAGGGATCCTCATGGATATCCGCATTCCTCACTCCCCATTGCCATCCCTAATGGCAACCTTGCTGAGAGAGAAAGTCTAGTGGGACACATGTTTTTATTTTTTCTACAGTTGTAAGTGTAAGGAAAAAAAGAAGATGAGTATTCTGCTTGTACGAAAAGTAGAGTGAAAAAAATGAATGATACGGCAAATATAATGGTGATATTCTTAGAAACATGGGCGAGGGTGTGACATTTACATGTCAAAATCCAGCATGTTTTTCTATTCCATACACAATGTCATTTATAGAGCTAATGGATGGACTCAATCGGTCCATAGATATCGGCACTTCAAAAACAGTATCTACAATAAGATATATGTGTCCAGTTTCCATCGTTGGCGGCTTCGTATAATATCAGGCAACTCCAGTAAATAATGACAATAGCATGTAACAGATGTTCATGACACATCAGCGGTATCATTATAAAATTGATTGTACTTCTTTGACATTATTATTTTATGAAGAAAATTTTAATTTTAACCACTTTTCTAATAAGACATATAAAATTCAAATTTTCACATAAAAACAACAAAATATAATTGTGTTTTGATTATCTTAATCTTAAAAATAGTTTATAAATTGAATTAAAGGTTTAATTAATCTGTCAATCCCTATAGTTTCACTGAATTTATAATTGGGTTCCTACATTTTAAAAGTTTTCAATTGGGTTCCTATATTATATATAATTTTTCAATTAAGTCCATGCCGTTTATCATGACCCGCTTAGGGAACATGACCGGCACGTGAGAGATTGGATTTCCATGAAAGCCTCTAATAATGTGACTGACTAATATGTATAAACAAATCTAATATATTCAAAATATATGTTATGGTAACTTGAGTTAACTATACCCCTTGTTTGAAGATCACTAATTTTAAACTCACACAATATGTTTATAACTTGGCATGTTTAAATATATTATATACTAATTTAAATATAGGGATGCTGAGTATGATTACATTAAACTTCAAAAAAGGTGAGTGTAAATTACTCAAATTAAAATGATTAAAATAGACATTTTTTAATTTATTGTCTAATGGGTTGGTACCAAGTAAATTTTTGATTTTGAAACCTTTAATTTGGACAAGCATCTAATATAGGGTTTTAAATATTGCCATATTGATAATGTCGCAAGATAATCCTAACTAGTAAAAAAAAAAAAATTATTGTGGATTTGGGAAAGATATTAAATTAAAGTTCTTTCAATAATAGTTTATTAATATGAACATTCATTCATATTGCTATACATGCAAGAATCAATTTATGTTTGTGTACTGCAATTAAAAAGTAGCTTTAAGATGATATGTTTTGTTTGTATTGTATGAAAATATTGTTTTTGCATGATAAATGATTAAAAATGAGATAAAATTATGTTTTTATTATATATATAATGTTTGATATGTAAAACTAGTTTGGTAAAAGTATTATGATTTTAAAATAAAATTTATAAGATTGAATTAGGTTAAGAAGTATTTTGTCATTTTAATCTTTTTTATTGTAATTGTTTTTCTTTATTAATTATTAATAATTTAATTTTAAGATGTATCAAATAGATAATAGGTTACTAATTCCCCCATCCCTTCATCTTTTTCCTTCTCCTTTAAATGGGCTTTTTATCGACCTAATCGTTTTGAGGAAAAGGCCCAAAGCTAACCCTCTTTTCATCTTTTTCCTTCTCTCGCGCTGCATCTTGCTCTCTTCTTGCACGTCTTTCTCTTTCTCGTATCCGTTAGAGTGAAACTGGAACTACACAACAAATAGTCAAATTGAGGCTATCTTCCCAAGTGCTCCGTTGCTCCAACTTCATCCCATCATTCTTCAATCTTTCATTCATTGCTCAAACATCAGGCCGCGGGACAGCAATAACAATCAAAAAACATTTACCAGAAACACAAGAATATCTGCCATTATTAAATAAAAGATTCATTCTTGATGGGAAAAGATCCAATCTTGATGGTAAGAGAGAGGTATACTCTCATTATTTTGCTTGGCCTTCTCGTCTTTATTAGTTTGTTTCTCCGATGAATCTTGTTTCGTTTGATTTTGTTGTTGTTTCTACCGTACATAGTGACAACCGATGCAACTTTTAACCCAAGATTTCAAGACATAAGGTCAAGATTAGCTTCCATTCAAACTAAATCATGATAGATAGGCCAACTTGCTGCATTGGTGATCTTAGTGAAATTCTCTTCCAGCATGAAGAACAGAAGGGCTAAGGCAGCAGTGGTTCAAGAATGACTGAGAGAAAGAAACCTGCTCTGAACAAAGCTCCTCAGTATTCTATACGTTAAAATGTTGTACCATTTTACTGTCTCCCTTGACCCAATCTCCTTGTCCTCCATCTATCTGCTCCTGATGTGGTCATCTAACTTCAGTTTTGCTCGTGTTATTTTTATTTTTTAAATACAGTTGTGTAAAAATTTTGTATATCTGAAAAGCCTAGGGTGCGATCATGAACGATGGGCCAACAATAGACTTGGTGCAGCATCGCTCGTGGTATCTGGGATAAAAGAAAATAAAAATAAATAAAAAAGAAAATAGAAATTACTCCGCAGTAATCGACCTGATACAGTGATACTGGAAGTAACAGCATGACCGCGCTAGCCTAATTTGTGCTTTGCTTCTTTTCTGTACTTGACCCAAAAACAATAAGGGAAAAAAAAAAAAAAAAAAACTTATGCTGGAAGTGATATTGTAAGTATTTTTAACAGGCATCTGAATTCGTTACCGTATTAAAGCCATCACAGTCAGTAATTTCTAATTTGCATGTAACTCTCGGCGTTTGAAAACCCCTGGAATTCGATTCCATCAAGAAATGAAATTGAATTCTATTGTTTGAAAGTAACTTAAATGGAAATCAATTCGCGAATCAAATCCAACAAAACTAAAGACCAAATCGCACTCCAAAAGGGTGCGATTTGGTGTGGAAATTGAATTCCAACAAATGAAAATACCAAAATAACCGTACTTAAATATAATGTTTTATTCTTAATCTATTAATGAAGGATAAAATGATAAAAATAATTAAATTAGTTCATTTTTTAGATCTATTTTATGTAATTCTTTAATTTAAAGGTTAATTCCATGTGATTCAATTCCATTTCGTTTCCAAACGCCTCATTAGGAAATTACAATTGTTTTTTAATGCTCCTTTTGCTTTTGGTCAGCCATGCTCTTTTCTTGCCCCCCATCGAGCTGGTTGGCTTCGAACCCGGGTGCACATTCACAGAGGCCACCAACTTCACCATCCGCACTACGCTTGGGTCAGATTGAAGCTTCGATTGTAAATGATTGAATTGGTGCATTTGGGAGGGCTTTCGTGTTATGGGTATACGAGCGTGCCTAAGCCCAACATCGTAGGGGATTGCAGTTTGTCTACCGAAACTGCTACCACCAAAAGAGAATACAAAAAGTGGAAGTTCCAAAACCATGCCCGAGTGCAATTGAATCTGATTTCGAAGAAAAAATTAAGTGAGGAAAAAAAAAAAAAGAAGGAAAGAAAATCACAATTAGGTGCAAATGAGAGCCAAATTTCCCTTTCGTTTCCTGTCCGATTTTTGACACATTTATTTCTGGTTCTGTTCTTCACTTCTTCTAGTTTGGCACCACAGACAGCGTGACTCCAGATTATAAGTTAACCGAAGAACTGTACTTTTGTTTCCATTCCTTTATGCCTGATGCCTCTCACATTCTTTCTTTCGTGAGCTACTATTAAGTGCTCGGTGGTAAAAACCAACCTTCTCCGTATCCGAAAACCCTAAAACCATTCTGAATTTTTAATAACATTCTTTTTCCCATACTCAATTAATATCTTGTTCAATGTTCAACAACAGCAACAGCAACAGCGTGTCGATCCCTATCTCTGAAGATGAATCGGACGAACTCAGTCGGAAGCTGGTTCATATGCGACGGAAGCGTAAGAAATTGGGGCACAGAGGGAAAACCGAGCTTGGCGGTATAGTTTTGAGGAAGTTAGTTAAACACTGGATGCTACTCATCATTGTTATAGCTGCGGCTATGCTTATCTTCGAGGCCACCGTAATAGGTCGCAAACCTGACTTGAAGAAGGTGAGCTCAGAGCAGCTACGAACGCCAATTAAAGAAGGTGGAAACAACTCGCAAATCGCATTGGGGAAGGAAACCCCGCATGGCAACCTGAATCGCCTTGATCCACCACGTGAGTTCTCTCTCGAGATTTCAATTATTATCAGTATAAACGTATAAGGCTATAATTGCAATTATCATTTTCTTCTTCATTGTGGTCATTTGCATTCTAAGTTGTGGTTTGATCCTATCAGGTTGCTTGAAGCTCCTACCACCTGAAGAGCTTGAGCATCTGGATATTCCCGTGGAAGAAGAAGAGTCTGGTGGCCCTGTTAATCAAGTTTTGTATACTTCTGAGAGTGAGGCGTCTTTTGTAGGTGGGAATGCTACCTTGTCTCAACAGCGTACAGAACTCACGAGATTTAATTTATTTACTGGAAATCAAACTTCAGAGCAGAGAGATACGAGTTTTGAGGTCATTGACAACTTCTCCGTATATTTTAAAATGTTTGATTTACATTTTTTTTATACTTTTGATTTTTGATATGCCTGCTGTGGTTATGTATGTACCCTTTGTTTCTTCGTATAGGTTAAGGAAACTATGATGGTGCATTGTGGTTTCTACAGTCTAAATGGAGGGTTTAAGATATCTGATGAAGATAAAAATTATATGCAAGCTTGCAAAGTTGCAGTATCTACTTGTACATTTGGTGGTGGAGATGATCTCTATCAGCCTATTGGAATGTCTGCGGCTTCACTTAAGAAGGTTATTTAAGTAGCATAAGAGTTCATTGTTAATGTAACTTAGAAGCCAGAAGTCCCCAATCTTATCTTCCAAATATATTTAGTGGTATGCAGGTCTGCTATGTAGCATTCTGGGATGAAATCACCTTGAGAGCACAGGAGTTAGTGGGGCACCGAATTGGGGAAAATGGATTTATAGGGAAATGGAGAGTTGTTCTTGTCAAGGATCTTCCTTTTGTAGATCAAAGGTTGAATGGTAAAATTCCTAAGGTATTCAATCTTTAAAAGTGCCTTTTTTTTTTCTTTTTGCCTTTTCTCCCTGCATATCATTCCTTATATACTCCTAATATTTCAGGTGCACTAGCAACATATGCTACTCTTGGTTCTGATAACCCAACCCCCCCAAAAAGCATCCTTCTGCTACCCACTTGTTCTCATTATTATTATTATTCTTTTTTGGTTGCTACATTGAAAACTGTAGATGTATATGCACATATACACAGAGCGGTTGCCATCTTCAACAGCTCCATGAGCATTCAAATCACATGTTTTGTTTGTCTAGGACAACATCTATACTACTATATGAAGGCGGAAGTTGGTTATGATGTTTGCAGCGAGAACTTTATTTCTAAAAGCAGGAAGTTACAGTTGGCGTACTTATTCTCTTTATTTTTTTTTGTTTAAATAAAACTAGTAAGCAAAATAAAGTAGTTGTGTAGTTATTTGAATCTTTTACCTTTATGATTTGAACAACATTATAAAAGACAAATTGACACCCACATTACTAAATGCTAAAATGCAAGAAAGACCGGGTAATTTTCTCTGATAAAACTTTCCCATTCATTTGCCTTGTACATGACTATGTTTTCTCGGTTATCTTTCAGATGTTAAGCCACCGCCTATTTCCTCAAGCAAAGTACTCTATCTGGATAGACTCAAAGTCCCAAGTTAAGAGGGATCCACTAGGTCTCTTGGAGGCACTTCTTTGGCGCCCAAATTCTGTATTTGCTATATCTGAACATGGAGCTCGCAGTAGTGTCTATGACGAGGCTAAGGCTGTTGTCAAGAAAAATAAAGCCAAGCCAGAGGAAGTTGCAGTGCAACTGAATCAATACCGCAAAGATGGGTTGCCTGAAGACAAAAGATTTATTGGAAAGAAAGGTATGCACTGCTGTGATATATATATATATATATTGGTTCTCATTAGCTAAATTAAATGCAGTTTTAGCATTTGCTTTCCATTCTTCATAAAAAGAAGTATTGCTGTTCAATTCCATTTAAGATAGCGTTATGCCATCATTTTTTGTTACGAATAATGTTTATGAATGCATGTATTGGTATACTATGCCCATCATCTCATTGAGCATGTGATGTGAAAACTTGTTCTGTGCAGCTCTGTGTGAAGCCTCTGTCATCGTGAGGAAGCATACGCCACTAACTAATCTATTGACGTGCCTCTGGTTTAATGAGGTGGTTCGCTTCACTTCTAGGGATCAGCTCAGCTTCCCGTATGTCCTGTGGCGGTTGAAAGCTTTCAAAAACATTAATATGTTCCCTGTCTGCACCCGCAAGGATCTAGTCAACAGCATGGGCCACATCCGCAAGGCCAAGCCTTTGCAAAGTTGATGTAGTAAAATTGGTTGAACAGTACCCGTATCTATCTTAACTCAATCCTTGTTTCGTTCATTTCATTAGCCATTCGTACTAGATACTACTCTGATCTCCCCCCTGATCTCATTCATATTCGGCGTATCGTTGTAATTTGTATATACTGATACTGTGAGCTCTTTGATTAGGTGATTAAAGAAAAGTCCTTTTTTTTTTTCTTCCTTTTTTAACGTGTAGTGAAATTGGGATGTTACTATAGCATCCAAGACAGGAAGATAAAATCAGATGCAGGAGACATATTATATGATTGGGTCAACTGGACGACTTATATAGGAGGGGAAACAAACGAGTGTAGCCTTTGTTTTTTACCTTGATCTTTTTATTATTATTATTATTATTAAAGAACGGAGGAATCCGTCAATACTTTTCTGTCTATAATATATGATTGCGAATGATTGAGTTTCTTCCTACGTGATTTAATTCGATTTTAATTTGATTTGAACTTTTTTGGTGGTAAATTTAATAAAGTATTTTTTTTTATAATTTTTAATAAAGTATTTTTGCACATTATGTTCTCAGATATTTTGCGGCTGTCACGTAATCATATTGTACTTTATATTCTTTCAGTTGTCTATGTAGGACCCCATTGTATGCAAATTCAGTGTGTTACCGTTTTCGTTGGGAAGAAATCGGTTGGGCGATTGATTTCTCAGCCTCTGGCAAAAGGTTAGTTTGCCTTATCATACGCTGAAGTGTTCAACCATTAATTCGGTAACATCCTCACAAAAAAAAGGGTAATTAACACAAACCCCCCTTGAGGTTTGCAAGAACAACACTCCACCCCATTTTTTTGACTAAAAATCATCATTCCACCCCAATGACTTAACGGGACTAACGTGAGTTAACCATTGTTAGGAAGTACTGTGAATTCAACCTAGACTTTCATGTACAAAATAAAACAAGTCAAGAACCTGTTGTAAGTGATACGCTAAAAACCAATTAACAAATCTGATACATGACTTTTTCATGTATATAATTAAACCAGTCAAGAACCTCCATTACGTACATTAAACCAATCAAGAGAACATGTATTAGATACACTAAAGACCACGTAAAATGCGTAAGGTTATCACCACAATCAAATTCTCTAACCACTACTAATATTCAAATAATTTCAGGACAGTAACTCTTGAGAAAAAATAAACATTTCCATTGAGAAGAAGTTGCAATGTACATAAGCATATAAATATGCCCCTAACAAAAAGAATCTTATCTAAGAACAACTACGAGCAAAAAGAAACAAGTCTCCCTCTAACAAAAGTAGACATCTAACTAGTTTCTAAACTTATAGTACCCCTGTTCATTAGTGCAAAAAACATTCATCGGGTCAAGAAAATTCTAAATTTTTTTAATCCCGTTGACCAAAAAAAAAAAGGAACATAAGTACTAGTACATCCTATCCAATTTGAGTTCCAGCATGAGGTGAAGATCCCATAGTAGCATCATTCTGAGTTCCAGCAGAAAAAAGATCTAGACAAGTAGCATTTGCAGTTGATGAAGTCTGCACAGGAGTTTGAGTTCCGACGGAGCTATCATTGTTGCATTGGCTTGATTGTCCTAACTCAAAGTCACCACAATATGCACATTAGATAAAGACCTCTTGCTCACATTGGTCTTTCTTTTCCCCTTGGATTTAGATGTGGTTGATACTTGACTTTGAGGAGCAGGTCCGCTATGGTTATTGTCCAATAGTTCCCGAATCACTACCTCTTTAGTGGCAACCTGGTTTTTCTTCTGCAATTTAAAGTTCCATCAGTAAGATGCACTTCTATGCAAGTTTAAATAATTCAATAAAAAAAATATCAAGTTACCTTGTTAGATTTGTTGCTAGATTAGCAGCCATTGGAGCTCTTTGACATGTCCTCTTGTTGTGGCCAAATTGCTTGCACGTGTTGCATTTGATAGTAGCTGACCTCTTAGCAACCCCATAACCCGAAGGCCCTTCACCTGGTCGTCTTCTCCTGTTTTTCCTTGGTTTTCTTGGAAGCCTTTTCAGAAATGGTGGTAGGACAACATCCACTAGATTCTCAAGTATATCCATCATACTAAGATCCGATATTGGATGAATAATGTCACTATAAGTCTGTTGGTAACAAGCCTTTGAGTAATAGGAGTCACAGAATTGCTCTAGTTGTATCCTCAAATAAGATATGCATGACAAAGCATGCTTACAAGGTAGTCCTGAGTTTAATTCACAACCATGTTAATATAATAATTACTAAAATATGTCTAGAATTTGAACAAAAGCAAACATAAAATTGATCACTTACCAGAAATTTCCCAAAATTTGCATTGGCATGCGCTCTTTCTCAAGTCAACAGGAAACATTTTCCCATTATCATTCACAACAAATTCCATTTGACTAGCAGGTACCAAACTACATTTGTTGTTGCTATTTTTCATATCCTTAACCCTTTTTAATGCCCGAGGTGTGAGATTATTCTCCCAAGTACAACAGCCACTATACTTATTATGAATCCTTCCCATCAACTTAACTACTAAGGATTCTAATAATTTGAGAGATGGTTTACCTTTTAGTTGCCTGACCCATTGATTAAAACTCTCACTCATGTTGTTGGTAATATCTTCTGATTTGACTTGAGAATCAAACGCTTACCTTGACCACATATGAGTAGGAATCTTGTGCAACCATTCAAAAGCATTGACATCTTCTTGCTTTATTAGTTGCATGGTCTCCTTGAACTTTGAATTGCAGTAACTCCTAGCTGCCTTCCAAAATAAGCTCCAAAGCATCATACCAGGATATTTCTCCTTAAAATTTGCATACAGGTGTCTACAACACCATCTATGTTGGGTAGTTGGAAATACCTCATTAATGGCTTGGTCAAGGCCTTGTAGCATGAATAATAACAAATAGTACACTTACTAATAATTCACAATTTAAAGGTATTAACATCATACATAAAGCTATTAAAAAAGGAATAAAAGATAACAATATATGTAAAAAAAGAATAAAAGATCAAAGACTATATCTTTTGCCTATCAGTAATGATGACAAAGGGTTTGTCATGGATAGAAACTCCAATCATAGAATCCAAGAGCTGAAGGGAAAAAGTCCAATTGTCCCTATTTTCCACTTCAACTATGGCAAAAGCAACAAGAAAATTTTGACTATTTCCATCAAGAGAAATAGCAAACAACATTTCTCCACCATATGGCCCTTTTAAATGGCATTCATCCATGTCTTTAAAAGGCCTACATCCTCTGATAAAACCATTTTTCATAGCATCAAGACACAAAAAATTTCTCTCGAAAATAGGATTGCTTCCTAAGCAAATCCTTTCAACTTGTAACTTCACAATAGACCTAGGATTATATAATCTAACCATTTCAGCATAATGTCTTAACTTGCTATATGTTTTTGCATGGTTACCCTCAATCACTTCTATTGCCTTCTTCTTTGCAAGATACATTTGAGTTCTAGAAACTTTAACACCATAAGTAGACAACAAATGTTCATGAATTATTTCATAACTTATATTAGGGTTTGCCCTAAGTTGTGCTTCTATCTTATTAACAATCAATGTAGATGTCACAGAGGAATTAGTAGAGCTTTTCACACGATTATGCTTCCCCTCATACACCTTAATCTCAAATGTCACCTCATTCGGATTTGTGCTAGCATGTAAATACCATTCACATCCCTTACCAACACACATGGCAGTAATTCTAGTTCTCTCATTTCCAATTCTAACTATTTCAAAGCCCTCTTGAATGACATAATCTCTTAGTACCTCTCTAAAAGCATCCACACTAGTAAACAACATCCCTCTCTCTAATGTTACCCTACCCTTCCTTGATTCCTCATATACCTTTCCAATATAAGCATGATCTAAATAAGGTCTCTCCTCACTAGAATCAAACTCATGCATGTCATAATCTAAATTTTCATATTCATATCGTGAGGTATCATCAAAAGCCTCATTGCTTTTAGGCATAAGGATATCATCAATATCAATATCTCACGCATCAACACTATACTTATTGGAGTTAGCATAAGTGTCATCATTGGAAGTGGATTCTCCATTATATTCAGAATTAGAATTAGACACGTGTACCTTAGGCTCCCCCATGATATCTACAACAAATCCAAAATAAATAAGCTAAGACTAGTATCGAACATGGAGAACAACACGATAACCAAAAAAAAAAAAGAAATACTTTTTTTGGGAACCAATAAACAGGGGAAGAATAAAGTATCCCAAACTAGTAATAGATTGATTCTCCCGCCAAATGAGATGTGTAAACCAAAGGTAGGTGAGAAAGGTTTGTAAATGGTTAGGTTAATGATAAGAGTTATAGAGGATGTAGCTCACAGTTACCTCTAACTTTTGTTCACTAGCGGCGTGTTTGAATATTGGGGTGGAGTGATAAGTTTTGATAAAAATGGGATGTAGTGTCATTCTTATAAATCCCAAGGGGGATTTCTCTTAATTACCAAAAAAAAAAAAAAAAAAAAATTGGGTAACATCCTCCAAAGTATTTCTTACATGCTTTTTAAGGAGAAAAAGAGAAATAAATGGATTTTGCACATTGTATCGTTTAAACAAGGGTATTCTTTTCTGTTGTTTTATTTTTTTTAATATAAGAGTCTTCCTCATTTCATGTGGCTAAGGGAATAGAATATGTTAATCTAAAGTTTTTTTTTTTATTTTATTAATCACGATTAATTTTTTAGGGAAAAACTTGTCCCCACAATCAGCTTTATCAGCTATTATAAGAATCTCTCGAAGGGCACAAAAGAGGACATAAAAGAAATTGATATATGTATTTATTATTTATGGGATATCGTATCGACACACTTTTATCTATCATTAGAAAGGATGTGGATCCCACTTAATTGAAAACTCATATCTTATTTCATAATAAATAAAAATGTGTTGATACAGTGTTCCATAAAATGTTAGGACAAATGCCACTGTTAAAAAAAATTGGAGTACTTAAGATGGTGTGAAGTGTATAATAAGTTTGGCAAAAATTAATTGAGGATCGGTTTTAGAGGAATTGGGCATTTTAGCGCCAAAGTTAGTAACGAACTATTCGTGGCGCTAAAAAGTAAAGCGACACGTGTCATGTCACGAGGGACGCATGTACAGAGAAACAGAAACGAGGATCCAAGGCATAACCGTTTTTAACAAATTTCAGTGCCAAAGATAATAGGCTGCCAGCTCGGCTGCGTGAGTGCGTGCAGAGTGTGCGTGTGTGTGTGTGTGTGTGTGTGTGTGTGTGTGTGAGAGAGAGAGAGAGAGAGAGAGAGAGAGAGAGAGATATTTGAGATCAGAGAGAAGAACATGGCGAAGTCGAGCGCCGACGATGCCGAGCTCCGGCGAGCATGCGAGGCTGCGATTGAAGGCACGAAGCAGAAGATCGTGCTTTCTATCCGAGTCGCAAAAACTCACGGCACCTGGGGAAAATCTGCCAAGCTTGGCCGCCAAATGGCTAAGCCTAGGGTCCTCGCTCTCTCCAGTACGCTCTTCTCTTTCTTCATCTCCACTCTCGTTTCTTTCTAATATTTTGCATTCTGCTGCTCCGATGTGAACAACACTGGGAATCATTGTTCTGAAAAATATGTTTGCACTTCTATAACCTTACTTAACGATCATATGAATCATATACCTAGGAGCCAAATTATGACATTGTCATTGCCATCGTGACATATTTTCCCCTGAATCTCGAGGCAAAAGTTTGGCATTATTTTCATGAGGCTATTAGGGTTTACGTTGTTTCTTAAGGATTTAATGTGTAGCATATATGCATTCTGTTACATCCTTGGGTTTCGAAGTCAACGTAATTGTAAGCAGAAACTATATGTTTCTTCTAATTAGACAAGTGATTGCAGGTTTTTCCCTTGTAGTAGTATTATTAGGACGACTTTGCCTCTTTTAAGGCATTAGCTCATAAGAGGATTCTCTTCGTTGAACAGAAATGAACACAGAAATAGGAGAACAGAGAATTCATTTTTTATTTTTCCTGGGATTGGTGATTGTATGTGGTCACTCCATTGTGTGTTACTGCTGTAACGATTTGTTAGACTCTTTATTTATAGTGTTGTTGGTGACAACATGCTATTTTGTGCAGCAAAATCCAAAGGTCAGAGGATAAAAGCATTTCTTCGAGTTTTAAAGTATTCGACAGGAGGAGTTCTTGAGGTAATAATCTGACCAAAAAGCTAGAGGTGTAACCTCATATCCATCCTCAATCAAAAGCCAAGTCACTTGCCAACCCTTACTTCAGATTGAAATATGAGGAATAAAATTGTGAGGGGAGGGAGGATTAACGCCTCACTTTGGTGAAGCTTGAGACAATTCAAATTCAAACAAACATTCAACCTAGTCATTGACACACAAAAATGGCTTTCATATCTTTAATAGTATCCTTTGCCGAGTACCCTTGATTGCTACTTCTTCTCTACATCTAATTCATATTAGTTACAAAACAATGTTTTTATTTATCCAGAATAGATGTTGGCATAGTCTTTTTCTTCCTTGAATTTGTCTGGTTTGGAGCTTCCATTGTACTTTTTCTATTGTCTATAAGATTTCTTCTGCTTGTAGCCTGCTAAGATATACAAGCTGAAGCACCTGTCAAAAGTGGAAGTTGTAACAGATGATCCCAGTGGATGTACGTTTACACTGGTAATGTTCCATTATTTCCTGCTATCATATCTATCTTTATGTTCTAAAGATAATGTTCTTAGTTTCTGAAATAGAAGCAAGTCAAGCTGCAACCAGTTCCTGTTTTGAAGTTTGTTTCTTGATGCCTTTCTGTATCATATATTTCTTCAGCTGATGAATGCATACCATACAGGGATTTGACAACCTACGAAGCCAGAGTGTGGCTCCTCCGCAGTGGACAATGCGCAATATTGATGACAGGTTATATCATTGAGAGAAATGTATAATCCAAGCATGCAATGTCTAATGGTTTGTTTTTTTTATTTCAGGAGAGTGGAACTTTGCTCATTGTGCCTATTACTTTTCTTGTAGGAATCGCCTCCTGCTTTCTATCTTAAATATCTGCAAAGATGTTCTGGGTCGCCTTCCTAAGGTTGTTGGTATTGATGTTGTGGAGATGGCTCTTTGGGCTAAGGTGCTTAATGGTCTTCTAATTTCTTAAACTGAAAGTTATTACAATCAAGCTGCAATCATTGTTCTGTAATGACTACTTTTGTTCAATGTGATAGGTACCAAGCCATAGGATAAGGATGAATTATAGAATAGGAGTGTGTATTGAGAACAAACTGAAAGAAACAATGGTTGCTAGGTATTAGAGAGACCTAGCTACTCTCCCAAGCCCAATTCTAATTCCCAGATAATTCCCTCCATATCCCTCCCCTTACCTATATAGGCTATCTCTAACTAACTAGAGTATTCTCTCTCTGCCTAGGTGGCAGAGTTAGTTACAAAACCCTCACAATTAGTTAGAAAACCCTTACAATTATTACTAGATCTAACAATACTCCCCCCCTAAAAAATCACCTTGTCCTCAAGGTGATGTACATAAAGGAAAATAATAGTGCTGAAAAATAAAAGACTTCCTCCTGGATCCCATATCTTGAGGAAGAAGGGAAGTGAGCTTGCATTGTTGAGTTGTCCCCCTGGGTCCCAAGGATCTGATCCCATCCCAATCCCTAGGCTTTCTTGGTTTTTAGTAATTAACAACAAATACTTTTCTTGTTCACCAATCATACTAGCCTCATATTCCCCCATCTGCAGTGCTTGAATATTAGGAGTCTCCAAAGATATTATCATCTGCCGAAGTCTTTGTCCATGCTGAATATAAGCAAAACCATGCTTGATTGTAGCCTCCATTTTATCCCCAATCAAAGCCCAAATCAGAATTCCTGCTTTGGTGAGCTTGTCAATGCGGTCAGGAACCTCATTTTGGAATTTGCAGTATACAGCAGTTGCACTAAGAAGCATTAAATTTCTCTTGATCTTGTACGAAGCTCCCCACAAACTCAGTGCCTCTTCCATATTCTTGTCACCATTTTGTTTAGCAATAGCACAACTAGTTTCTGAACCCTTTCCCTGAGACTTGATTCTTTTAGTTTCTTTCAAAAGGCCAAACAACAAGGGGTCCAAAGAGTACTTGCAACGGAAGTTGAAATGTTCAAGATCATGCTTAAGGAATTCTAATTTTACTTCAATAAAAGTAAACGAAATGACTATTGGGGCATAAAACTTTACCCCCTGCACATCTTGCTTGTCCCTCTCACCACTATGTTCACTAACTGCATTTTTAGTTTCTTGATATCTGCCCAAAGAACCTGATTTTTCTTGTTTAAGTCAGTAGCATAGCTAAAAGACCTTTCAAGCTGGCGACATCCAACCTCTAACACTATTGCTCGACCTTGACTCTGTCTTCATGCTTTTTTGAAAAGCCAATAAGTGTCCCTGGCAAGCTTCAAGCAATGTCTCTAGTTGTAACCATGACATGGTCGTTTTACTAACACCCCTTTTCTGCTCCGCTGTCCCAGTAATAGCATCTTGAACCCTCCTAGCATTTTCTTTTCGAGCATTTTCAATTCTCTCGCGGTCAGGATTTGATGGAGTCAAGTGGAGGAATTCTTCCATGCTGTTGGACCTGTATATGACACCAACTCCCAATGGTTGGGCTGAGAATGGCTTCAATTTTTGGAGCCCAATCCTGAATATGCACATCGCTTGTGCACCTGCATCCCTTTGGGCCTTACTTATTAGTGTCACGAGTAAGTTCCTTTCTCCAGCACTCTCATCCTCAATTTGGGCTCCTAATAACTGCATATCACCAACCCTTTCACAAGAACCCCAATTATTAGCTCCACTGATTTGGGCCTGGCCCATTAGGAGGCAAACTTGACCTGGTTCCTGCCTTGCCCTACTCGACACTCCTCTTTCTTCCTCCCTCTCCTTGCAGTCGTTGGAATGAATTGGGACGACTGGCAGCACCTCCTTCGTCGTCATCCCCCTGCCCGCCATATGCGGCGGTGACTTCGGCGGCTTTCGCGGAGGTCGTGGGTTGACCGAGAATCTCATAACTCGAAGCTCCTCCACCGGTGGATGCTCCTCTCCCTTTTTCTCATTCACATCGCTGCCTGTGATGGTTCGTTTTGCAGCCATCGTCGGCGGCTCCTCCCGTGCGACGGTCACCGCAGCCTCAGGACTCGATGACTCCAGCGATTCTGTCGACGGAAGCAGGGGCGGCGCGCATGAGGGTTCGAACTGCTTCACAACATGTGTCTTCTCCATCGCCCCCGATGAAGCTGGGTCCGGCGGCTTTGGCGGTGGGGAATGGTGGGTCGACGTTCGCGAAACACCAAGCTCCACATCCGTCGCGTCCTCCTCCCCCTTGAGCTTTTTCCGTCTAGCTTCGATTGTCGCCGCCATCTCTAGCCGCTCTTCCGTCGTCTTGATCGGCGCTTACGCCATCTCGGCGGCGCTTAGCCATCTCCGCGCTTCCGTAATCATGCTCGGCCTGGCCTCGAGATCTCGCCCCAGCGACGGAAGCTTGGCTGCTATCCTCAAAACTTCTCTAGCTTCCTCTCGGACCTCCATCGCCTTCAGATCTGGTGGTTTTGGCTGCTCTGGCGGTGCTAATTTGGCCGATTGCTCCTGAGTTTGGCGGACTCTCTTTTGTTGCTCACATGCGGAACTCCATTGCTCATTCTCTCCGGCCTGGGCCTCGTCCTTCGAAGCTAGTGTCTTTCCCAGAGCTTCAATCCCTGATTCGATCTTCCCTTTGCTCTTTTCAATTTTCGTCACTGTGAAATTTGTCATTAATGTGACATCCTTCAGCTGTTCCTCTCCGTTTGCTACCTCCAGCTCTATTTCTCCCTCAAATTCATGTGCATCTTCACTGTCTCCCTTTTCCTCTCCTTCATGCTGCATGCTTTCAAAGAACACGCGAACATTAGGAGGCCAATCGGCCATGGCGGATCTCTTTCGTCTCCTCCACCACCAATCTTCATCACCCTCCCATACAGGTAGACGACGTCGCCGGTGGTACCTGCCTCTGACGAGATTTTGAATTTGCTTCAGATTTTGCTCCATCCTCCGCATCTGCTTCATCTTCGTCTCTGACTCCACGGTGGCAGCAGCAACTGGCATGGGTCCTGGCACAGGGCTCCCAAGACCGGGAGCTCTGATACCATTTGATAGGTACCAAGCCATAGGATAAGGATGAATTATAGAATAGGAGTGTGTATTGAGAACAAACTGAAAGAAACAATGGTTGCTAGGTATTAGAGAGACCTAGCTACTCTCCCAAGCCCAATTCTAATTCCCAGATAATTCCCTCCATATCCCTCCCCTTACCTATATAGGCTATCTCTAACTAACTAGAGTATTCTCTCTCTGCCTAGGTGGCAGAGTTAGTTACAAAACCCTCACAATTAGTTAGAAAACCCTTACAATTATTACTAGATCTAACACAATGTTTAATAAATAATTACTTTGGTATTTATTATTTTGGATGAATCGTGAGTTGTCTCATTAATGGTCATCAGTATTTGATTTCAAGTTGAGAATGTTAAACTATAATCCATAATTATTCATGACTAATTGATGCTAAATATATTATTATACTGTTGGTTCTCTATTTATCCATATCCACCAATGTGAAATAGGAAAATACATCCACAGTTTCCACTCAAAATACCCAGCAAGAAGATGGTCCTGTTGAATCTGTTGTGACTGAAACTGAATTGAAAGTCACTGTTGAAAAGGAACTTGTCTCCCAGGCAGAGGAAGAAGACATGGAGGCTCTTTTGGGAAAGTAGGTGCCATCTTTCTCTGACTCAAATAGTATTTTAATGTTAAAAATGTGTGGTGACTACCAATATAATTAATGGCTTCTCCCTTCAAAGAGTTTATTGCAATTTAGCAGAAAGCCTGTCTTTCTTAGCTAACAAACTTTCTTAGCTACCACAATGAATGGCTTAGTTGGCAAACTGGGCTCCATGTGGTCAGGCTTTACGTGCAATGAAAAGGTTCAAAACCCACTAGAAGCACCTTGTGGCCAGAACCAAGTTAATGCTTGAGTGGGGATTTGTTTATAGCTGTTAGATATAAAAAAACCATTCATGTACCTTCACCTAACAATCCTTTAATTTTTGGGAGAGATAGTTCTTGAAATTGCATTAAAGCACCAAGTGGTTTAGAATTCAATCCTTGTTGCACCCCATTCTTCAAAATAAAAGTTCAACGTGGACCTATGCATTGTCCGTGCTTCCAGCTCAATAGGCTCTTGTGTGAAGGAGTGTGTTAGATATAAGAACCATTCATGTGCCTCTACCTAGCAGTTTGAGCCTTTTAGAGAGATAGTTCTTGACAATACCCAAAGTGTGTGGGGACACATAATGTGAAAAAAAAAGAGCAACTATTGAATATGATGCTTGATGCATGCTTGCTTGAAAAAATTCAAATGAAATTATGTACTTATGTGGGTTGGATCATACATAATTCAGTTATATTTATTCAAAAAAAAAAGAAAGAAAGAAAGAAACTCTTGTTAAATCAAATCTTCTTTTTCAATATCAATGTGCAGAATTAAATTGTTTTAGTTTATGAATGTGCAGTTATGTCATGGGTATTGGTGAAGCAGAGGCATTTTCTGAAAGGTTGAAGAGAGAGCTCCAGGCTCTGGAAGCAGCAAATGTGCATGCCATTTTAGAAAGTGAGCCTTTGATAGATGAGGTATAACTGTTCTTTGAGTTTGATAACTTTTTTTTTTGGTTGGTATCACCTTACAATTTATTGCATGTTATTGTCAATGAGCCCCTTGATTCATATATTCTATTGTGGCTAAATTTTCTCCCCTTGTGAGTTTAGAATTATAGACTGAAAAAACACTTTATGCTGCCTAAACTATTGTCATAATTATTTAAACACCATGGATTCTTGACTTATTTGACAAACCAAATTGTCTAATTATATCCCCTTCTTGAAGATTCAAACTTATGCTGATGTTTTAAGTCGTAGGTTTGTGTTGCTATTGTCACTTGAAAATTAGAGCATTGTGATAACACTGCATAGATCAGGATATGCCACTTCGACTTACAAATATTCATTTTTCTCATAATTAGTTATTCACACTATATGAGATTAAATTTGATACGGTCAATGCAAAATAATCTTACATGGTCATTCAACCATATGCAACTATGTTGAGACTTTTGAGTTAGTGGGTGTTTGAGAGTCAAATACTTTTGCTAACGTGGCAATATGTGATTGAATGTTTGTAAATTGTTTTACATTGGCAGTGTATCAAAATTAATAACATGTTTTAATAAAGCAACATATTGTTTTGTGTCTAGCAGGTATTGCAAGGGATTGAAGCTGCAACAAATTGTGTGGAAGACATGGACGAATGGTTAGGCATGTTCAATGTGAAACTTCGGCACATGAGGGAGGATATTGAATCGGTAAGGGCTTGTACACTTCAACTTGGGATTGCAATTTGCCTAGTCACGATTTGCTGTGGTTAACTTGTTATAAAAGTTTTCACTTGAATCCTTGTTCAATCATTTAATTTGCTAATTTCCTTGGCTAAAGCAGCACATGGCATATGCATTAATCCTGTTGGTTTTTATTGTTTGTGATCCAACCTCTGTTCTTTTTCCTTCTTGCTATAGTATTGTAACTAAAACAGTGAAGATGTAGACATGCAGTTGAATTTGGTTTTACTATTCTTTTTTTAACACTTTGTTATATTAATAGTTTATATTTGTTTGTATTTAAAAACTATTTTCCCAAAATCAATAGCAAGAGTGATTGGAAAATGAAAAAGTAGAAGGAGAAGCAAACTATGAAAATAAACCCCTATCCCCTGATATTTGCATTATGTGTAGCTCTAGCTTCAAAACAGATAGCAAGTTAATTTTGCACTGTCCAACTTCCACTTTCATCTGGAATAGAATACCTGGTACTATGGTATCTTAAGTGAATTTTAGTATGTCCTTTCAATTTGGAGCAGTTTGTGTTGGTTAGCTTCAATGGATTTGGTAGAAGTAAATAGGGAAAAACTGTGGCAGCATGCTGTTTTTTGTCAGGATTGGGTTTATTTAGTTTGAGTCTAATGTTTGCGTTTTAGAAAGGATGGTATCTGTCTCTGAATCTGGCTTGGGGGTAGAATTGCATATTTGGCTTCTCTTTGATATTCAGGTTAAGGCCTCATTATGGGTTAGAATTCTTGAGAGATTTGCTGAATTCTGTTGTATTCATGAACTTCTTGTTTTGTTTCAGTATTTTTGTGCTTTTGTTAAGGAGGATATCTTATCCATCCCTATTGTTTGACACACTCCTCTCAAAAAATAAAGTAAAATAGAAGGGCATTTTTTTTTCTTTTGTCCTTTTCAATCATGCTTCTGAGTTCTGTAAAGCTTATATAATGATATCAATTCTGGCATAGATAATCATATTCGGATTCATGATCACAATTATCTTTAAGAAGCAGACGCTATGCAATGCTATTGAAGTTGATTTCTTCTTTAAGTTGGAGTTTTAGTTTTTCTTCACTAGATTATGTAATTGATATAATTTTGGATGTAGTAGTAAAAAATAATGATCTCTTGAGAAGGAAAGAAGCCTAATTTTTGTGCCAATATAATGTATGCTACTCTTTGGTGCATTGGAGCGTATTTCTCATATCTTTAAGTAGATTTCTTTGCGTGAGCAGCTACTTTGGAGTAAGATAGGCATTTGGTTTCTATTTGGCGCAAAGGTCATGATCAATACAGTGTTTCTGTTATAGATATGCTGAGAGAATGTTAGCTTCTTTTTTTTTTTTTGTTGGTAATGATGTTAGCTTTGCTTCTTGATGTTTTCTTCTCTCTCTCTCTCTCTCTTTTTTAATAAGGAAGACTTATTATCCTCTGCATTTGTAATCATCTTCTCTATGCCTTAATGAATTTCCTTTAAAAATAATAATAATGATCTTGTTTTTGTCTCAATACTTTTATGGTATCCAGATAGAAACCCGTAACAACAAGTTGGAATTGCAATCAGTAAATAACAAATCTCTCATTGAGGAGCTTGATAAGCTTCTTGAGCGATTGAGTATCCCTCCTGAGGTATACCTTCTACGGGTGAATTATTGTAGTTTAAGTTTAATGAACTTAGCTTGATATTTATTTTAATGATGTTTCATTGGGTGTAGTATTCAGCATTTTTGACAGGAGATTCATTTGATGAAGCACAAATGCTTCAAAATATGGAAGCATGTGAGTGGTTGACTAGTGCCATGCGTGGTCTTGATGCTGCTAATGTAGATCCTATATATGCAAATATGAGAGCTGTACGTTCTTTTCCTTACTTTCTGACTGTTCAACACATTTAGACATGCAAGCTGTTGATATGATAGGAAAAAAACTGTTCATGGTACATGCATGCCTATTTTCATTTGTTATAAAGTTAAACAAAGAAATTTGATTTTGGGTGAAAGATAAATGTGATTTTTATTCTTTAGTTAATACCATTTTGATTGATTTAAGAAGCTGTTTAAGGTGACAAATATGGTGTATGTACTATTGCTAAATATGTGTTGAGCCTAAAGTTATCTGTTTTGGTGGTTGTTTCTGCTCCTACAGGTTAAAGAGAAGCGAGGAGAACTTCAAATATTAAAATCCACTTTTGTTGAGAGAGCTTCTGGATACCTGAGAAATTATTTTGCTAGATTTGTGGACTTCATGATAAATGATAAAAGTTACTTTTCTCAGGTATATTCTGTGTAAGTTCTTTATAGAATTGTAAAATCTTGAAGTCTTGGAATCTTTCATGATCATTTGTCTGCTTTATCTGAACAGCGGGGACAGTTGAAAAGGCCAGATCACGCTGACCTGCGGTACAAGTGCAGGACATATGCACGCCTTCTGCAGCATTTAAAGGTTCAACTATGAACAAACGGCAATTTCTGCTCAAAGTTCTGTCATGCATACATATGTTTGTTGTTTTATTTTCTTTGCTTTCTCCCAAAATTATCTTCTTGTAAACTTGCAGATTCTCGATAAGAACAGCTTGGGTCCATTGAGAAAAGCTTATTGCAGTTCTCTGAACTTGCTTATTCGCAGGGAGGTCTGAGATTACAAACTATTCACACACCTGATTGATGTTGTTTTTTCTTATTTCTTAATCATCTAGTAGTAAAATTCCTGCTATGATTTGCACTTTAGCTTTTGATGAACTGAGAACTGGCCATCACGCATGTGGAATTGTGTTTGTTGATGTGATTACTAGTATACAATGAAGATCTAAAGATACAGAAGTTGAAGAAAAGGAAATAATCCATCATGAACATGAAAGGTCTTGAAATGTCCCAGTGAGGATAAAAATCCTAATTTAACATGTCCTTCCAGACTATCTTCAGAGTGATACAGAACATACAGTTATTTCAGGTTGGCTCAGATAAAGAAGTCACAAAAGCTGTGTCCGTCATTATTCTTAACTTTATAGCTCATTAATAGTTTTAAAATTTGGATGACCTGGAATAAGAGTATCTGGGCTGCTCACGAATGCAATCATCTTGGAAATTAAGTTAAATGATTGCCTTTCAGCTAGAGTCCTGCTTGCTTGGTATCAACCTTGAGCCTCTCTGCATCTCCAACATGCGTACCTGTTAAAAATCTTTATGATTACATTCTTACCCTGAATCAAAAGGAGCTGGGTAATTTGGTTCATATTTGTTTTGTGCTTGATGTTGACACTATAGAGCTATTAGGACTGTGGAAGGGAAACTGAAGCATATTTGCCTTGAGCTTTGTGTTATAATTTTTCATTGTGTTCCATGTAATATATACTCATTTGTTATGCTGTGGTAGAAGAGTGTGCATACAGAGTAAATTCTCCTGATCATTTTACAGGCCCGTGAGTTTGCCAATGAACTTCGTGCTAGTATTAAAGCGCCCAGAAATGTAGCTGTTTGGCTTGATGGTCCCACAGCTGGTCAGAATGTAAATTCTGCTGACACTTCTACAGTTTCTGATGCATATGCAAAGATGCTCACAGTTTTTATCCCGCTTCTGGTGGATGAGGTAAAAGTTCGTGATATTCACTAGTTCTCAAAACTTGTTTATCTTTAACACTTCAAATGTTTAACTATTCACGTATTATGTTTCAGAGCTCTTTCTTTGCACACTTCATGTGCTTTGAAGTTCCTACACTTGTTCCTCCAGGAGGACCTGTTGATGGTAATAAGACTGGAGACAATGATGATGATAATGATGATGATTTGGGAATTATGGACATTGAGGAGAGTGACAGTAAGTCTGGTACATGTAACTTGCTTTCAGCAATATCCTTTCTGTAATTTTAAGTGTTGTGTCTAGACTTGTGATCAGTTATTCTATGATTTGACCATTTGTTCAATGTTGCAGGTAAAAATGCTGCGGACCTTGCAGCTTTAAATGAATCACTTCAGGATTTGCTTGATGGAATTCAAGTATGCACAGAATATGCTCTATATCTCTTTTGATGTAATTTTGGGCTTCTGATAGATGAAAGGATGTAAATCCTCTCATGTTACATGGTAGTCATTATGGAAAGAGACGGATTTTTAGTCTTTTTAACATATATCTAATTACTTGTTTTGTATCTGACTCTCTAGCATACCTGTTACAATCTTTAAGAGGATCCAAATCCAAGATAAAATGGTGAAGCCTTATGAATTCTCCATAGAACACTGTATATTTCATCTTATATAAGTCGAGTATAACATATTTCAAGTTATGTTCCAGGAGTGATCAACTTATTGTTCCTTAATATTGATCAATTGGACACTTATTTAACGAGTTTCTTGATGTTTAGCATACAAGTTCATGTATTTTACTGCTATAAGTCTGCATTATAATTTAAATGATTTCAGGAAGACTTCTATGCTGTTGTGGACTGGGCATTCAAGATTGATCCTTTACGCTGCATATCAATGCATGGAATAACAGAACGCTATCTCTCTGGTCAGAAAGCTGATGCAGCTGGATTTGTACGCCTTTTGCTTGGTGACCTGGAATCTCGGATATCAATGCAATTCAGCCGAGTATGTAGCTTTATAAGGGATGCGATTTTGCCAAATGAATTTAGAAGATTGAGATGCTTATCCAGTGCATTTAATTGGAAATCTGTTTTTCAGTATGTTGATGAAGCTTGCCATCATATTGAAAAATTTGAGCGCAATGTTCGCCAAATGGGTGTTTTATCCTACATTCCCAGGTGAAATGGATCCTTGTAGTCTACCCTCACCCCCTTCCACACAAATAAAGATAAAAATGTGGATGAAAAAGAAAGGAATAATAGTACAGTTTTGCCCATTCTTTTAAGTCAGTTAGAGTTCAGAATTTAGAAAGACTTAGAATATTATATCTCCTAAATGTGTGTGTGTGTGTGTGCACTCGCCCGGGTGTTTAGGCAGCAATTAGAAGTTATAGCCACTATGCTATTTACTTTCCAGTCTGTATTTTACTACATATAGTCTATCTTCATGTTTGGTGTTAAAAACTGTCTTAATTTCACATAGATTTGCAATGCTTGCGACTAAGATGGAGCAGTACATTGCCGGACAGTCAAGGGATTTGGTTGACCAAGCGTACACAAAATTTGTAAGTTATTCCCTTGTAATCACTGTTATGTTTGTGATGACTCACGTGCAACTTTTCTGAGATATCTAGTTTATATTAAAATAAGTGATATGTTAGATTTTTAGGTTTTAATTGTCAGGTACATGGATCAAGCAGATTCTTGGCTCCAGAAGTTTGTTTTGCATATCAGAGGAATTGAGCATTGGACTCATTCTACCATTCTTGAATTTTTTATCTTTTCTTGTTTGGGTTGTGGGCAAAGAAAGGTAGTGAAGGGTTGTGGAGTTGTTCTCTTTCTTCAGGCATGGGGTGCATTTGGTTAGATGAATTCAGCCCGGGGTTTCTACTGATGAACATCCTTTAAGATAGGATGTTCTACTTGCATCTATGTAGATTTATGCTTATAATTTTTCAAGATGATTCCTTGTTTATTCTGCTGTTATGAGATTTCCTGATTCCTGTTTTGCAACCATCTTTTCTCTTATACTACATTTGGTGCAAAGAATGGAATTTCATGGAATAACAAGAATAAGAATACAAATGAAAAAAAAATAATTCTTGTTCCAATTCTATAGCTAGACAAAATTACAAATAAAATGGTGTGGAAAGTGACTCCATGGTTTGATGTGTCACATACAATATGTAATGTGATTAAATAATTTTAAGTGACACGAATAACTATAACTATAATAATATTAATATTAACAATAATAATGACAAAAATAACAGCTCCTTTCTCCCATACATATGTTTATTTAAGTTGAAGTTTATTTTTCTTACAACGCATCATGGATCAAAGCCAAACACTTTAAAAAATTTTGGATCAAAACCAAAACTTCTTCTTGTAATAGGGACCAAAACTAAAACACAATATTTATAAGGATTTAAAACTTATTTAAGCCTATAATGTATCATGTTCCTTGTGAATCTCTTGTCTAACATAGAGCTGACATAAGCTGAATCTTCACTGAGTGTTTTTTGTAAAGGATTTAGATTCTTCAAGTGAAGATGATTGTAAAGTGAAAAAGCGAGAGATTAAATATTCTTGGATCAATAACTTCTAGTGTGATGGGGGTCTCATCAAATGATTTAAGCTTAGTTAACCCCCTCCACTTTCTTACTCTTAAAGCATCCCCACTTTAGAGGATCTAAATCTTTTTTTGTGCCGTAGAGTTTGCATATCTTCCTTTATCCAAAAAGATCATTCATCTTTGAATCAAGCTTTGTAAACTACTTCATTATGTTAGGGACCGATTTCCCAAAGGGATACAGGTGTATAAGAGAAAAAGGTTCAGGGGTATAAAAGAGATTAGAGAAGAGGGATCAAGGAATGCTGATTTTGTGGGACCCAAGGGTCCCAACTGATTTGCTGTGTGTATTTTGCAGCATGAGTGTGTGTGCTGGCAGGTGTGGGGCGTGCGAGTATCATGAGGTGAAAAGGGTATATTTGTTGGAGGGGGCTAGAGGTACGAGGTAGGCATTTTCTTAGGAAAAGACTAGGCTGAGGAGAGAAGGGCTGCTTTAGTGCTCTGCTTAGGTCTCTCTGTATTGCATTTCCTTACTGAGTTAATTTTCTCTAAGTGCTATTAGCACAGTATTTCATCCATTTATGCATTCCTGTTTTCTGGTTTCTATTATTTTGGTACCAGAGCTCTTTCCTGGAGCTGTGGGCTGAGTAGTGTGGAAGCTGCGACATGGAGAGCCGATTGGAGAAGGTGGAAAGGATGCTGGAAAGGTTGATGTGAGACAAGAGAGGGCGACAGCGAGGTCGATCATCTGCAAGGTCACCGCCGAGGAGAGACCATGACCGAGTGGTCGTTGAAGACCGATGGAACGGGGGTTCCAGAGGTAGTGGGAGGCCTCAGGGTTCTTCCTCCCCTCACAACGAGTCGCGGCCCTCGAGGTCCCGTAACCGAGAGGGTAGCAACTCCCCCCATTCCCGTAGAAGGTCGTCACGCCACCGGAACTCATGGCGGAGCAGACCACCGAACTCGCACAGCCCACCTCTGCCACGTCGGAATCAAGACCGAAGAATGGAGCTTCCGTTGTTCGCTGGTGATGACCCTCTAGGATGGCTGGTGAAGATTGAAAGATATTTTGCTATGAATGAGATTCAGGGAGAAGAAAGGATGGATGTAGTAGTTTTAGCTTTGGAAGACAAAGCTCTGTGTTGGTTTCAAACATGGGAAGAGCAAACACTAGTCCCCTCATGGCGTCAGTTCAAGAACGCACTCCTGAGAAGGTTCCAGCCAGGGGTGGTGAAGGACCCGTATGGGCCCTTGTTGTGTGGGTCAAGCAAACCGGGTCAGTTTTGGAGTACATTGAAGAGTTTCAAAAAATTTCTGGGCCACTAAGGAGCTTGGACAGGGAGGTGCTGATAGGGATCTTTGTAAATGGGCTGAAGGGGGAAATTGGGGCCGAAATTAAGAGCCTCGATTTGGGCTCTCTCTCAGAAATAAAAGACAAAGCCCTCATGCTTGAACAGAGAAATATAGAGTGGAGAGGGGGAGGCGTGAACCCAACGGAGAGAGGAATGGGCTCCCACAAAGGCCCAATCCAGTTTAAAACAGGGCCATTCTTACAGAGAAACTCACCCACTAAGGACCAAAAGGAAGAAAACAGCCTGAGGAAGGAAGAAAAGAGCGTCGGCGACAAGCGAGGTGAGAAGCGCCTCTCTCAAGCTGAGATCCAGGAAAGGAGCAAGAAGGGGCTATGCTTTAAGTGTGGGGAACGCTGGGGCCGCGACCATGTCTGTAGACTGAAGCACTTCCGGTTGCTACTAGTGGAAGATCCAGAAGGTGAATCCTCCGAGAGAGAAAATGGGGGCGACAAGGAAGAGGAATGCGAAGTGGAGCTCAAAACACTCCAAATCTCCCTCAGAAGTCTTAGTGGGTTCACTTCCCGGAAGTCATTTAAGCTTAAGGGGACACTGAAGGGGGTGGAAATCACGATTTTGGTTGATTGTGGGGCCACCAGCAACTTCCTCTCTGGGTCCCTAGCCCAAGAGCTCGAATTGGAAATTCTAGAAACGCCTGAGTTCACTGTAGAGCTTGGCACAGGTAAGAAAATAAGGAGCAAGGGTGTTTGCGATAATTTACTCCTGGAAGTACAAGGGGTCGAGATCACCCAACCTTTTTTCTTGCTGAGTTTAGGGGGGGTGGATGCGGTGCTAGGAATGAAATGGCTAGAGAGCTTGGGGACTATATCAGCTAATTTCCAGAAATTGTTCATAAGGTGCGCAGAGAACGGGGAAACTAAGATGATTCAAGGAGATCCAGCTCTTTGCAAATCCCACGCCACTTGGAAGGCCACGCTTAAGGCCTTGAAAGATGATGGGGAAGGGTATGTCATAACTTCTCAGGAGTCTGACACAAGGAGAGAGCCAAAAAAGGATGTGCCTGAAGAATTTAAGAAGCTGCTAGAGAATTTTGAAGATGTTTGCCAACCACCCTCAGGCCTGCCACCATCAAGGAGCCATGATCATGCCATTAACTTGAAGGAAGGAGCCCCTATACCTCATGTAAGGCCTTACAGGTACCCTTATTTTCAGAAAAATGAAATAGAAAAAATTGTGGGTGAAATGCTCGGTGCGGGAATCATTAGACCCAGTATTAGCCCCTATTCTAGTCCTGTACTTTTGGTTAAGAAAAAAGATGGAGGGTGGAGGTTTTGTGTAGACTATAGGGCGTTGAACAAAATAACAGTCCCCGATAAGTTCCCTATACCGGTGATTGATGAGTTGTTAGATGAGTTGGGGGGAGCCAAAATTTTTTCCAAGTTAGACCTAAAATCTGGCTACCATCAGATAAGAATGAGAGATAATGATGTTGAGAAAACAGCGTTTAGGACCCACGGGGGGCATTATGAATTTCTGGTAATGCCTTTTGGGTTATCTAATGCCCCATCTACCTTTCAAGCCTTGATGAATCAGGTTCTCAGACCTTACTTGAGGAGGTTCGTTCTAGTGTTTTTTGATGACATTCTGGTCTTCAGTAAGTCAACGGAGGAGCATTTAGAACATGTGGAGAGGGTGCTGTCTCTGTTGAGAGAGAATCAGCTCTTTATCAACATGAAGAAGTGTAGTTTTGGACAGCCCAAGATAGAGTATTTGGGACATATTGTCTCAAATCAAGGGGTGGCTGCTGATCCAAGGAAAATAGAAGCCATAGAATTGTGGCCAGCTCCCACTAATTTGAAGGGGCTGCGGGGGTTTTTGGGATTAACAGGCTATTATAGGAGATTTGTAAAAGGGTATGGGAGAATAGCTTGGCCATTGACTCAATTACTTAAGAAGGATGCTTTTAAGTGGAACCCGGAGGCCCAAAAAGCTTTTGAGAAGCTGAAGACAGCGATGATTTCTCTGCCTGTACTTGCTGTCCCCTGCTTTGAAAAGGAGTTTGTGATAGAAACTGATGCGTCTGGGAAGGGGTTAGGTGCTGTCCTCATGCAAGAAGGCAAACCCGTAGCCTTTTGGAGCCATACCCTCTGTGAAAGAGCAAGACAAAAATCAGTCTATGAGAGAGAGTTGATGGCCATAGTGATGGCCATTCAAAAATGGAGGCACTACCTTTTGGGGAAGAAATTCATAGTCCACACAGATCAAAGGAGTTTAAAATTTCTAGTTGACCAGAGAATGATGGGGGAGGAGCAACAAAAATGGGTGGCCAAATTGATGGGGTTTGATTTTGAAATAAAATACAAGGCTGGGAAGGAAAATAGAGTGGCCGATGCTCTCTCTAGGCAGCAATATTTTGGGGCAATCTCTGCTGTCACATTTCAAGAATGGCAGGGATTGGAAGAAGAAGTGCAACAGGACAGCAAGCTTCAAGCTATTATGCAAGGGTTGGTGCAAGGAGATACTATCCAGCAAGGGTTTGAATTGAGAAGGGGAAGGCTCTATAATAAGGGAAGGCTGGTCATACCCAAAAATTCTCCAAGAATTCCTCTTATTTTACAGGAATTCCATGACTCTGCTGTTGGAGGTCACTCTGGATTTTTCAGAACCTACAAAAGAATTTCAGGGCTACTTTGGTGGGAAGGTATGAAGCAGAGGATTCAGCAACACATTCAATGTTGTGACACATGCAACAGAAACAAGTATCAAACTCTCTCTCCTGCGGGGTTGTTACAGCCCCTGCCTACACCTACCCGAGTTTGGGATGAAATCACAATGGATTTCATTGGGGGGTTACCAAAAGCCCAAGGTTTAGATACAATTTTAGTGGTGGTTGATAGACTCACAAAGTACAGCCACTTCATTGGACTTATTCACCCCTATACTGCCAAGGATGTGGCTATGCTATTTGTCAAAGAGGTTGTTAGGCTGCATGGTTTCCCTTCTTCCATTATCACTGACAGAGACAGGGTGTTTATGAGTCATTTCTGGTCTGAACTTTTCAGAATGGCTGGCACAAAGCTGAAATATAGTTCAGCTTATCACCCACAGACCGACGGACAAACGGAGGTAGTTAATAGGTGCCTAGAAACTTACTTGAGGTGCTTTGCTGGATTCAAACCAAGGCAGTGGCCGAAATGGTTAGGTTGGGCTAAGTTGTGGTTTAATACAACCTATAGTGCCTCAACAAACACTACTCCTTTCAGGGCCTTATATGGGAGAGACCCTCCGGTGTTGTTAAGGAATGAACAGCCTTCCTCTGCAGTGGAAGACCTCAATTTACTATTAGCTGAGAGGGATGCGATTTTAGATGAATTGAAGTGGCATCTGAACAAGGCCCAAGCCCGCATGAAGAGCCAAGCAGATAAGAAGAGAAGAGATGTGCAACTACAGGTGGGGGACATGGTGTATCTCAAGTTACAGCCCTACAGGTTGAAGACACTGGCAAAAAGAGTAAATCAGAAACTTAGTCCAAGGTTTTATGGACCATATAAAGTAATCGAAAAGGTTGGGCAAGTTGCTTATAAGCTGCAATTGCCCCCTAACTCATTAGTTCATCCTATTTTCCATGTTTCATTACTCAAGAAATGCATCTCCTCTCCCAGTTTGAGCCAGCCTTTGCCTGCTGGTTTGACAGAAGAATTGGAGCTGAAGATTCAGCCAGAAGAAGTCTTGGAAGTTAGGCCCTCACTACAAGGAGGTCATGAAGTCCTCATCAAATGGAAAGACATGCCAGACTTTGAAAGCTTTTGGGAGACTGCTGAAGATATAAAGACCAGCTTCCCTGAGTTCCACCTTGAGGACAAGGTGGTAGTTCAAGGGGGGGGTATTGTTAGGGACCGATTTGCCAAAGGGATACAGGTGTATAAGAGAAAAAGGTTCAGGGGTATAAAAGAGATTAGAGAAGAGGGATCAAGGAATGCTGATTTTGTGGGACCCAAGGGTCCCAACTGATTTGCTGTGTGTATTTTGCAGCATGAGTGTGTGTGCTGGCAGGTGTGGGGCGTGCGAGTATCATGAGGTGAAAAGGGTATATTTGTTGGAGGGGGCTAGAGGTACGAGGTATGCATTTTCTTAGGAAAAGACTAGGCTGAGGAGAGAAGGGCTGCTTTAGTGCTCTGCTTGGGTCTCTCTGTATTGCATTTCCTTACTGAGTTAATTTCCTCTAAGTGCTATTAGCACAGTATTTCATCCATTTCTGCATTCCTGTTTTCTGGTTTCTATTACATTATTTTGTGCGTGTGTGTGTAGGTGGATCAAGTGTATAAAAGTCCATTCAATTTCATATATAGGTAGATCAAGCTTTGCCTATTCCCTGGCTTGACAACCAGTAATTTTTCGCTGTATATGATTTGAATAGACAATGATCTATCCTTAGTGATGAAGAATTGATAATTTTAAGTCATCTTCAGTCACCATGTTGGTAGAAACTACAGTCAATCAATTGTTTACCACATACCCCCTTTGTCATCATATTCTTTTGCAATTTTATTTATTCTTTGGTTTTTATCGTTTTTCCATAGTCATCTACGTGTGACTAATATTGCCATATTGTTTACTGGTGGGATTGTTGCTTGACAGGTTAGCATAATGTTTGTAACTTTGGAAAAAATTTCACAAACAGAGCCAAAGTATGCAGATATTTTTCTTTTTGAGAATTACGCCGCCTTTCAGAATAGGTAAGGTTTTTCTTTGCACTGATCCATTCCCCCTTGTCAAGAGGCTGCTCAAAGCTGTTACAGTTCCTCCTTCTTTGTTAAGTTGAATTTATATAGGGAGACAAAAGCTGATTTTCACTCATTATGTTCATTTTGCTCAGTTTGTATGACCTTGCCAATGTTGTGCCCACTTTGGCCAAGTTTTATCATCAGGCTAGTGAAGCCTATGAGCAAGCTTGCACACGCCATATTAGCGTGATTATCTACTATGTAAGTATTTTATTCTCTATTTTCTGTCTTTTTGTCGATCCAACTACAAATTATAGCATGTAGGATGAAACTCATTGTCCTTTTTTGCCTTGGAAAGCAATTTGAACGTCTTTTCCAGTTTGCTCGAAGGATTGAGGACTTGATATGCAATAATATTGCACCCGAAGAGGTTTGTGTGTTAATTGCTGCGTATAATTCTATCTTGTTAATCTTTCATAGACTTAAGCTATACACCATCTCAACATCTCTTGAATTATTTTATTTATACAAAGTTTTGTCTGTGATTCCGTCCAACATTGATGGAACTAACTGCGGTAGATCAAAAGTAATTTCTAGGCATCATGGATTATAAATTACCGGAAATAAAAGGTGTAGTATATTTTTACAATATTTGGGGTTTTCCTCCCAGTATTAGCGAGGAAAAGCAGAGTAATTTATCAAAATTTATCTACTTGTCTTGAGGTATTATTTGGTTCATGTCAGTATATATAGTTTAATTGGACCTCCTTCCCTTCTTACTCAAATCAGTCTTAATCGTCTCATAGTTTTTTGTAAGGTTCTAAAACTTAGGCCCCTACTTAAATTACCCTTTTGTCCTTTGCTTTACCACTTTGCTGCAATCCTCTTTCTTAAAATATATTGTTTTTACTTGGTTGCTGTGATCAAATTGACCTGATATCCGTCCTGTTTCTTGATTTCTTATTATGCCTTTCAATGTGTACTGACAGATTTAGTGCACGCCAAAATATAGGCCAAAAAGGAATAAATTTTTACTTTTGCATCTTGAAATTGTCTTTTTTTTTTAATGTTTATTCCCTTATTTTTAATATTTGTGAACTAAATAGGTAGCCATTTTTATTTTTTTTTTCGGTACAGCAGAAAGAAAAGATAGCCAAACTTTACATTTATATCCTTGAGATCTCGCTTTCTATACTTATGATTCTTTAATGTTCCACCTTAATTTCAGATTCCTTACCAGCTTGGGCTGTCAAAAGCGGATCTACGGAAGACACTAAAATCCAGTTTATCTGGGGTAAGGTGGTGCCTATCTTTTTCCTAAAACACTTTCAAGGTGGCCTGCTTGTGAATTATGTCTTTGCTTTCCTATGTAGGTGGACAAGTCCATTGCTGCGATGTATAAGAAATTGCAGAAGAACTTGACTTCAGAAGAACTATTACCTTCCTTATGGGATAAATGCAAGGTACCATGTACTTAATTTCAATAGACCAACACAAATGCCTCCTGTTTGCACAAAATATGAATGATCCGGTGGTTATGGTACATATTTCCAATGCCAAATTTCAAGGATCTCATGACTGCTAAGGCAGTTTGGTCTGTTGGGGTGACAGCATGCTATTGCACTTCTACAGGCTTTGATGAGGCCTGTACAAAGATAGCATCTTTTTTGTATTGAAATCTCATAATTGTAGTGCTTCATGACCAATTTACTGCAGAACCATAGTGATATTTTTTTTTAGAGGGGAAGAGGTGTTTTTTTTTGTTGTGCTTTTCTTGTTGTGTTTTGGTGGGGGTTTGAAGATTGAAAAGAGGGGCTGTGGTTGAATGGGTGTAGACAAAAATATGATATGCAGAGAATGAGGTTTTTCTTTCCTGAGAGGGGGATCAGACTGAATGTGAAAGAGAAGGGGAAAGGCCAAGAAAGAGGGACCCTAGTTGATAAATTTCAATCCCAATGGGCTCAGCTATACTATAAAAAATAGAGAAAAACTATATTTTAGTCCGCAGAATCAGGTTTGAGTAGATTGGTTCCTCAAAAAATATATAGCTACATTAATTCATGTAGCAACTTTCGGTTTTTAACATATTAGTTCCTCACAAGGACAAGGTGTTTGTGTGTGTGATTTGTCTGAGGGACCAATCTATTCAGATTCAAGGATTACAATGCAGACTAAAGCAAGAGACAATGGTGACAAGTATAACTTTGAGATGGTACACATTACACAACCAATAATGTGAAGCAAATGATTTCTTTTGTCTTCCGGGCATTTAAAATTTCTCCTGGTACTAAGTAACATGCTACAATTCTGACTGTTTTCCAAAAACCATGGCAGAAGGACTTCCTTGATAAGTTCGAAACTTTTGCCCAACTTGTCGCCAAGATTTACCCTACCGAGTCAATCCCTTCTGTAGCAGAAATGAGAGACCTTATAGGTTCCATGTAAAGGTTCATATTTATATATTTTTTTTTTTCCATCTTTTTGACGTGTAATCATTCTTTTTTAACAAAGTCATTTGATTTCCTGAATTGCATTTCTGTAGTTTGGTAATTGAAACTGGCATTTTAATGCATCATCCAAAGAATGCGATGTCTCATGTGCAAGTTTCATGTTTTGATAACTTCTTGATAGTCATTGTTTCATATGCGCGGTTAGACTTTTGTGTGATTTTGAAACCCTCTTTACCCGACCAGTTTATCTGTTTCGGCTATAACTTTGAGTGCTGTAGTATGGGCATTAGTGTTTTTGTTTTTATAAGGTCAAAGGCATTAGTGTTTGAATATATAAGTGGCTCGGTGTATGTATCTTTAGATTTTTTTCTTCTTTCTATTTTGTAGGGTATGTGACAAAAATGAATTAAAAGGTTGCTTTTGTATAAATATAAATCATACGAGTAATTTGGTATATATGAAGATAAAGTCCGTTTACTTACACTAACGTTCAGTTCATTTAAGCATGGTTGTAAAAACCACAAATTTATTAACATTGAAAGTTTATCCTAAATCCAAAACTCATAGGGCCTAGGTAAATCTATATCTACACACACACACACACACACACACACACACACATATATATGTAGTAAAATTCACTGTATTTGCATTCAATGCTCACACTAACTTGCAATTAAATAATAATATAATTTTTAGTGAAAATTTATTCTGATTTCTAATAATTTACAACTATATGAGTATTTATTAATATTTATTTTGAAACAATTAGATAAAAACTTTAATAATTACATTGAATTTTAACTCATGGCAGCATAATTTTTATAATTTTATTTTTGAGAATTAATCTATCTAACATTTTAAAAATAAATTTGATTTTGTTTTTATTAAATGGCCAAATTTACAGGAAGTGACCATAACATCTTAAAAAAATAAATTTCATGCAATATTTTATTTGGTTTAAAACATATTGTAATTTCTAATAATTTGCAACTATGAGTATTTTTAATTTTTATTTTTAAAAAATTTTGATTAAAATTTCAATAAATACATTGAACTACAACTCATGACAACATAATTTTTGTAATATTAATTTTGAGAATTAATGCTTTTATCATTTTAAAAATTAACTTGATTTTATTTTTAAATCAAACCTTTTCAATTTTAATATATATATATATATATATAGTAAAATTCAATGAATAACTTCCAATTATTTTATGATTTACTATATTTTATAATGAGAATTCATTTTAATTTATAACTATCATAAAAAAACAATATAATTTGTAGTGAAAATTTATCTAATTTCAAATAATTTACAACTATATGAGTATCCATTAATATTTATTTTTGAAATAGTTAGATAAAAATTTCAATAATTGCATTGAATTTTAACTCATGGTAACATAATTTTTGTAATTTTCATCAAAATTAATCTATTTAAATTTTTAAAAATTAATTTGATTTTATTTTTGAATCAATTTTTTTAAACAGCCAAGTTTAAAGGAAATGACCATAACATCTTTAAAAAAAAGTAAATTTCATGCAATATTTTATTTAATTTCATATATTAATTTTAAAAGTTAAATTATAAATAGTAAAATTCACTAAATTTGCTTTCATTGCTCACACTAACTTGTAATTATCATATCAATTGCTATATTTTATAATAAAAATTTATTTTAATTTATAACTATCATATATAATAGTATAATTTGTAGTTAAAGCTTATTGTAATTTCTAATAATTTGCAACTATATGAATTTTCATTAATCTTTATTTTTGAAACAGTTAGATTAAAACTTCAATAATTACATTGAACTTTAACTCATGACAACATAATTTTTGTAATATTAATTTTGAGAATTAATCTTTTTATCATTTCACAAATTAATTTGATTTTATTTTTAAATCAAAATTTTTAATTTTAAAATATTTAATGCACGGCTAAGTTTAACGGGATTGACTATAACTTCTTTAAAAAAAAATTCATGCAATATATTTTATTTAGTTTCATCATATATCAATCTTTTATCAATTAATATAATTTTTAAAATTTAAATTATAAATTTGCATTTTAATGTGGTATATCATAAATACATTAATCATCTTTGAATTATTAAAAAAATGAAAAACTAAAATTATTTTTAAATCAAACAAATAAAATGTTTTTACCGATAATTTTGTAGACTATATGTAATATATTGTTTTGTTTATTAGTTAGTATTTTATTTTACTATTTATTATTTAATATGATCATAGATATTTAAAAGTTATTTCTAATATTTTTCCACTTAGATTAAATTTACGTTTGTTATTACTAGAAAAATACATGAAATCTCAAAAATTAAATAAATTATTATTATTTTGAATTAAAAATATTGACATATTTTTCATCACTAATTGTTAGTAAAAAAATTGAAAATTTTTGTTTAAAAATTTAATTTCTTTATTATTTTTAAAGTAATTTTAACAACATATTTGCTTTGCCTATACTTGCTTCCAAAAAATGAAAACATTGAAGACACATTTTTTAATATTAAAAAATTTCAATAGTTTTAAAATACTTATATATAAAGTTTAGAGATAATATTATGCACTCATTTAAATGATATTATTGATTGAATTAATTATTACATATTCTATACAGTTGAAGGTATAGCAAAACAATGTATAGTCTTAGGATGTGATTGACAAAGCAATTGATGATACATTGAACAAGAGCTTATGTATTACAATTTACAATACTTTAATAAATTTGATTGAATTTCTAGGTCATTGCTTGCAGGAGAAAAAAAATGTCAATTATACTTTTCTTTAAGAGCATAAATTTGTCTTTGAAAAAATTGAATGAAATATGATTAATTTTTATGCCTAGAGTAATATATAATAAATAACAACAATAAAAAATAATTACATGGATCACTGATGATTAAAAAGTTAGTATTCTACAAATAGCTTAACCCATCCCTTACGAAAAGGAAGAAATGTTAATTATCATGGTCCTTAACAGCATAAATTTCATATTAGAAATGTGCAAGTGGAACAAAATTACTTTTTAGGCATCGAAAAAAGTATATAATTAAAAGAAAAACAATTATGTGAAGTGATATTTGCACAATAATTCTTATTCAACAAATAATTTTGGTAATAAAAGAGTCAAAGTGGTTTTTTCTTTAAGAAAAAGAAGAAAATAATTTTCAATAATGGCATGTTATACAACAATAATAATAAACATAAGTCAAGACTATTATTAAATTATGAAAATTATATTTGTCAATATATAATTTTGCCTTAGATAATTATATATTATATTGTCAAGAATAACCTTAGCAAAAGGTTGAGAGTTTTTATAATTGTTATCAAGAATTACTTGTAAAAAAAATTAGAATTAAGTAAATTATGTTAAAATTTGCAATCAATTAAGTTATGTTAAAATTTAGAATCAAGTAAGTTATGTTAAAATATAAAAATGGGGTGAATCTTTTATCTTTTAATTAAAATTTATAATTATTAATTTGATTTAATATCAATACAACAAGTGATAATAAGTCATAAATTTATAATATATCATATCTATATATTATAATTTTTTATATGTATAATGTACAATCAAATCTATCAAATCGTCCCTCTAAAATTTCACGTCAACAAAATTGGTCCCTGTAAAATTAGATAGTCGGACAAATTAATCCCTATAAAAAATCTCTCAAATTAGTTCATGTAAAAGTGAATTATTAGATAGACTAATTTGGCTAATTATTCAATTTTATAGGGACTAGTTTTGTATATTAAAAAATATTAACTTAATTATTATCAATTCAAGAAATGTAAATAATTATATCGATATGAACTCCACATTGATATGATATGCATTTTGCTTTGATATGAATGCAACACACCGTTGCCCGTGAAAGACCCATGGTATCTTCATGCAACAAGAAAGTCAAGATCAGTAGGAAAATCATATCAAGATCATCTCAAAGTCATAAAGACGTAAATATCTAAATAGATTAAAAAATGTAAGACTAGCTGCTGAATTCCTATAAAAAAAAATGATATTCCTCTATAAATTCAAGTACGCAATAGAGTAGCCATTAAACTCTCTCAATAAATTTTTTTTATCGATGTTCACATATAATTTTTATTTTCATAATTTTTTTAGAAGTATTCTCATTAAAATAATTTTAAAAATTATAAACAAATCCTTGCAATGCAAGGGTTTGACCTCTAGTTTAAATCGTAAACTCAACTTATAAATTGGCAAGAGGTCATCTGCTTTAAAAATACTATTAAAAATGTTTATGATATCTAACTATAATAATTCAATTTATGATAAGTTAACCGAATATATCATATCTTTAAGAATTAAAATAATTTAAGTGAATATATTATATCTTTAATTTTGAAAGGCCTAATTGAGGATGCCTATGAAATTTCACGTTTTGTTAGTTTATGGGCCAAATTCTAACTAAAATAGTAAACTAACAAGTTTTCTTGAATTTATTTTATGTTAATTTATTGGAGTTTATTCAAGTTCGAATTGCCCAACTAGTTAGCTCAATTTCCCAAACTTAGCAAGCTTACGGTTGACTTGAGAATTTGACAGCTAAGAGTTTGTGTCTCTTTTGTAAGGTTTTAAACTTGAGTATTATAAATTAAAAGTATAAAATAAATAACATTGGGAGAGGGATTTAGAAGAAAAACAATTGGTTTTCTTACAAAATATTTTAAAAGGGTTTGGTAAAAATGAGGAATAATGAAAAGTATTAATTATTTTTTATTGAAATTTTATTTATAAAAGGAATAACAATGTTTTCAAACAACTACATGTTTAAAGATTTTAACTTTATAATAAAGAGAAACTGACTCATGCCCCCCCATGCCCGTCCCATCTCCTCTTTTTCTATCCTTATTTAAATGGCTTCGAGTTCTTACACAAACTTATCATTCTCATGTCAATTCTACGCTCTCACCATTTCCCTTCTTCTCCACTTTCCATTCATTTATTTTCCCAAAATTAATTTCTATAAACACAGCTAGTAACTTTGAGCAGTTGAATATTGATTCTCCCCCTCCTTTCTCGTTTGTTGCCGTCTTCGATTGCTCCGCTGTTTTTACGTCAAACAGACACACAAAAATTCCCATTCATAGAAAGATAGTTACACTTAGAGCGAATTAAACATGATTTTATCGGGTGCATGTTGCTTTATCTCAATCCCATCATCTTCATTATGCACTTCTCTACCTCTGCTCCGCCACCATAACCTGCACAAGTCACTTTCATATTCCAAACCATCCAGATTCGCATCTATTGTAATCAACGCCCACGGAGGAAGAATGTAAGTTGATCCCACCAACCAACTTTTGTGTTTAGGCATTAACTCTTCAAGATCTAACCACGAAACGGAAATTGCGCAGCTGTGAGCTCTTCGATTTGCACGAGGAGCAAATCCCTTACGAAGTGGCATGGTCTTGGCAGAAAGAGATTGTCATGGAAAAGAAGGCTCGGATCGAAAAGGAAGGAGATTGCGCCGACACCCTTATTATTCTGCAGCACCCTTCTGTTTATACATTGGGTACCGCTAGTACTGTGAACAACTTCAATTTTGAAATAAAAAATGCACCCTTTCATATTTATCGCACTGAGCGTGGTGGCGAAGTTACATACCACGGTCCTGGTCAGGTGCTTGCTCTAAATTGCTTACTACAGTTCTGGAATTTAATATTCTACAGTTCTGGAATTTAATGTTTATATTGCGGTTAACTTGAATGTGGGTATCTAATTTGATTTACTATAGGAATTACGATGTTGGATTAACCTGCAAATGTATTTTTGCATTGCAGCTAGTTGTGTACCCAATTATCAATCTCCGAAGGCACAAGATGGATCTTCATTGGTACCTCAGAACCCTTGAGGAGGTTGTCATTCGTGCTCTTTCTTCGACATTTTCAATTCAAGCTTCTCGATTGGAAGGTTTGACTGGTGTTTGGGTTGGTAAGTCTAAGTTGTCTACCTCAACAATTTATAATTATTCAACCTCGGATTTGCCTAGTTTTGATCAAAATATTAGTTATATATCAGCAATTGAGTTGAGTAGTTCTTTCTCTGTAAACCTGCCCTGAGGGATTTATTTGGGTTGATAAGACCTTAATTTCATACATCATGGAAATTTTGATTAAGATTCTATTACTGGAAGATTTCACTGCAAAATTACGGATTGATCGGAAAAGTTCGGAGGCTTCCGATGTATTTTTAGGTTTGGTGTCAGATTTTAAGCCTGTCATATTCCCCTGAAGTTAAGGCAGGGATTGCTACTAGAAGCAGTCCATTATGATTACGCTTATTAGTTTGATTTCAATTTTGGTGAACTTTTAAGTAGACCAAAACCGTTGTATTTGTTCTCATTCTCCGTTGCAATTTTATCCAGGAAATGAGAAACTAGCAGCTGTAGGCATACGAGTGGCTCAGTGGATAACTTATCATGGCTTGGCACTTAATGTCACCACTGATTTGACTCCTTTCAAATGGATCATCCCATGCGGCATACATGATCGTCAGGTTGGAAGCATTAAAGGGTTGCTGAGAAAAGCACAGCCATGCACTGCTGCTCATGGAAGAACAGCCAATTTGCATTATATGGATGATGCCAGTCTGATTCGTATTGCGCACAAGTCCTTGATTGAAGAATTCTCACAGGCGTTTCAGCTTGAGTACCATTATAAAACCATTTCTATGGCCGTGTTGTATGAAGGGAATCAAAGCTCTCATGTTTCAGAAACAAAGCAAAGTTGAACTTGTTTACATACATATCAGTCCTGGGATTAAAATAACATCAGTCTCTATATTCTTACCCAGAAAACCAATTGCTTGCAAAGAATATCTAGTTATGACCAAATTTTCTTAATTGATCTTTGAAAAAGGAAGTGACATTTTCTGAAAAGAAGAGATGCAATCACCTTTGTGCATTAATAAAATTAAGCCCTTTCAGGTTCAGGACACAACAAAAATCATGCAATACTATAATGAAAAGAATTGCATTAAATTTAATCAGCTAATAATTATATCATCAAAAGACATCAACACTCTTCCACAATCACATTCAATAATTGTCTGCTACAGGCCTAGAAGGGAAAAGCCTCACAAGGAACGTCATCAATGACCAAAGACACACCATCCCCAATAACTGGAAGGTTAACATTATTGCAAACAAAGCTCCACTTCTTTGTAGCATTGCTGGTGTTTCAGGAAGGTCCTTCAAAGCAAACATCAACCTCTCAGCAAAATTAGCAGCTTTTGAAACCTGATACATTCTATATACCTGGAAAATCAATTCGCAAAATGTCATAAAACCAACCAATGGTAAAACAAAGTTTCGTTTACTCCTTTCTCATCAGTGGGCTGATGAGTCAGGCTGCATCATGATCTAAAATCGATATAAAAATTGTAAAAAGAGAAGAACAAATACACAGCCAAACCTCAAATATAATAGGGATTACAGGCCAGCAGGATGATCCACGCTGGTTCAAAGATCTCTCAAATGCCAATTGAGCCACACAACCAACTAAAAAAGGAGCTATAGCCACAATAGCTTCCAGGCGAACCACTGCCCAGGTAGTGTACAGAAGAATGAGAGGAGCAATAATCTTCAAACCCATTGTGAAGATGGCAGAGTATAGGTATCCTTTGAGGCCAGTGATGAGACCCCATCTTTTTGAGCTGTACTCCAAATAGGGCTTCTGCACACGATCAGCCACATGCAGAAATGTTGCAAGTCCAATGTAGAACAAGGCCTCAGAAGAGAATGAACTCACGATATCTGAAATTTATTGGCAATAGAGATGTGTATAATGAGAAACTTCTCCCCTGTGGTTTACAAGTTTATTAAATATAAAACCATGAAATAAACAGTGTTCAGAACCCAGAAGTACCCCATTTGTTCAAAAGAACACCTTTGAAACACATTCTTGATGAAATAGAAAAAAGGGAATGCAAAACAAAGGTTTCAGTCTTCCATGTATGTTTGTAAGAATTGACAATTTACGTTAGTGAACTAATGACTTTTACTGATCAATATCAACACCACAGAAGTCCTAGAAATACTGCAAAATCCAAGGGAAAGTGCAATAGCATGACATGATTACAATTCCAGAGGGATAATAATGTTGGTACTTAACATATATTGTGTTTTTCTCTAAGAATTCCTTCTCACATAAGTGTCAAAGTTCTATAACTTTTTTCGTCCCCTATATGTTTGGTTAGAGATTGATAGGATAATCATTAAAAGTCAGGTTTTGGATCCATTTTCCGCAATATATATATATACATATTTTTCTGCTATAGTCAGGTTTTGTACCGCCGATTGCTTGAAAGAAATTGTTTCTATTTCATAGTAGTTTTGATTGAAAACTAATGAGACGATGATCAATAGTTTTTGAAGTTGGGTCTCACTCTGCAATCATATCAGGCCAACAATTAATTTGCTGTTAGCAGCATCAAGAAACATTAACAGCAATGGCAAGTTGTCAGCCATCACCACATAACCAAAATTGTTTTTGCAGCTTTACTTTCTACAGCACATAATATCATCATTCAATTTCAAGCAACAAACAGAAAGGTGAAAGGTCTACATTCGAATACAGTAAGAAAAATTACTAAATGTTCTATAAATACCTACTAGGACCAAATCCTTGAAGAAAGCCCCAGCTAAACTTCCAACACAGAACCGTGGCAGAATCAAACAGGATATGAACGCGGCAGGAGCTAAAAGCCAGAAGTAAGAGCTGCCCCCTTTTCCAAAGGTTGCTTTTTCCAATCCTCCTTCTTCTACAGACTGATATGTCATCCCATAAAAAGAACTAGAACCTGATTTACCACGAAATGGCCCCACCCCATCATAGCTAGTAACCGGTACACTGGAATTTTGGTTTGGAAAAAGTTCCAAGCCACCAAAGACATTGGAATCAAAAGCATGTAAAAGATGCCTTTGGAATTTATTCAATCCCAAAAGGGAATGCCCTTTGGTCACCCATTTCAAGCCTGAAATCAAAAAGGTTAATTTGCCGAATGGTTGTGAGACCCAAAATGCTACAAGACAAAAATTCAATTTCTTTTCTTGTCTTTTTTTTTTTTTTTTTAACGACAGAACACAGTAGCATGCATTAGCAATGCAAGAAAATGAGAGGGAAAAAAAGAAAGACGTACATTTCGAGGCGTTTGCAAACCGAAATCTATGTGTCTGAAATCTGATTGGGGCGCGGGTTCCAACCGCTTGTGACTGCGAAGAAAGTGTGAGAGGTGAAATAGCAGAGAAGAATTTCTATGGAAACATACAAGTTCAATGGCAGGCGTGGAATACTCACTGATAATACACGATAATTAGACAATTGGAGAGGTTGAAAGGGAAGACCACAACAAAGGGTTCCAAGTTCCATCTGTTGAATTTTCAGGGTTTAGGGAAATGAACTTGCCACCTTAAACCCTTGCTCCTGCCACCATTCCTTGTATTTTCAAGTTTTCAGACATCTGTTGAACACCCCGATAATTATGTAGTAAAATATGGAAGCTTCAAACATTTTATTTATTGGTGGTTGTAGTAAGATAAATCTATTTTTTTAATTAATATACCCGAAATGGATAATTGTTAACCAATAATGTTCTATTATTTTCTACTAATAGATTTAAGAGAAAAATAGCGAAAATATTCAATTATTAATACATAATAATTTAAAGATGATTTTTTTTTTCACCAACCACCAACCTATCTTATTCTCTGTCCAAATAGTTAGTAGTTACATTTTGTTAATTGAAAGACCACATAAACTTCTGATGAAAAGTTGATTGAGATAGTAAGTGATATTTAAACACTTTTAACATTCTTATAAGTTTTAATGTTTTAAATATTTAAGTGATGAGTAATAAACGATAGAATAAAAGAATTATAAGATGTGGAGACAAAATAACTTTAGTTCATTATTCTCTATATTGCTAAACAATGTCATAAAATAGTGCATACAAATAACAATAGTCTAGTATTTCTTTATTTGTCTGTCTATACTATTATTTTAATAAAAAAAATTGGGTTATTCATGCCAAGGAACCAAGGCAGGTAAAAGAGGAAACTTGATATGGTCAGATCGGCATACGTAACCATCAAGTTGGAATCATTGGAGGGTGTTGGTAGCAGCAGATCAAGTGAATTATTTTATTTTATTTTTTTTGTTTATTACCTTTCTCCGTCTTTTTCATAACTCTTTTTTTTTTCCTGTTAGCCCTTAGCTTCCCTCAACTCCTTATTCGTATAGACAACGCCAATCTTACTCCCACTATTACTGTCAGAGTCCTTGATTGAAGAGTGCGCACAAGCGTTTTAACATGAGCATCATTATAAAATTATTTGTGTACTCGTATTGCATGAAAGGAATCGAAGCGCTCTCTTTCTTTACAGAAACAAAGCTAGGTTGAATGTGTTTGATATACATATACCAGTCCTTCGATTATTTACTTGCTCCAGGATCCAGACAGATCAATCAACATCATCACTATTGCAATTCAAAACTTGTTACCCTATCTTCTGATCCAGAATACCAATTGCTTGCAGCGAATATTGCGTTAACAACGTTATGAATAGAAATAAGCCCTTTCAGGTTCAGCTCTCAACAAAAACTACACCTTCTCAAGATATTAAAACTTGAATGAAGGGTCAGTGCAACGAGATTTCTTAATGAAAAGGCATGCATTGAAGTTAGTCAACTAATAACGAAATCATCTAAAGACATACAACACCCATCCCAAATCCCACTCAGTAACTGTCAGGTATGGGCCTAGAAGGGAAAAGCCTCAAAAGAAATGTCATCAATGACCAAATGCACACCATTGCAAGTACTTGGAAGGTCACCATCATTGCAAACAAAGCTCCACTTCGTTCTAGCACTTCTGGTGTGACAGGAAATCCCTTCATTGCTAACATCAACCTCTCGACAAAATTAGCCGCTCTTGTAAGTTGATACAGTCTATATACCTGGCAAATCAATTTGCGGAATGTTATAAAACTAATTACTGGTAAAATTTTCTGTTACTCCTTTCTCATTGGTGGGCTGATATGTGATAAGTCAAGCTCCAATAAAATCTAAAATCAATATGAAAATTGTAAAAGGAAAAGAATAAATAGACAAACCTCAAATATAATCGGGACGAGTGGCCAGCAAGATGTCCGGTGCTTGTCTAAAGATCTCTCAAATGCAATTTGAGCAACACAGCCAACTAAAAAAGGTGTTATAGCCACAATAGTTGCCATGGGAACCAATGACGAGGTCACATATAAAAGAATGAGAGGAGCAACAATCTTCAAACCCATTGTGAAGACAGCAGAGTATTGGTATCCTTTCAGATCAGTGATGAGACCCCACCTTTTTGAGCTATACTCCAAATATGGCCTCTGGACACGATCAGCCACAAGTATAAATGTTGCAAGTCCAATGTAGAACATGGCCTCAGAAAAAAATGAACTCATAATATCTGCAATTTATTGGTGACAGAAATGTGAATTAAGAGACACTTCTCCCTAACGTTTTTGCAAGTTTAATACACACAAACCCATGAAATATACAAGGACAGTGACCAGAACCCAAAAGTGCACCAAACTTGTCCAACAGAACATGAAACAAATTTTTGCCAAAATAGCAAAATGTTATATAAGAAACGAAGGCTTCAATCGTCCGTGTATGTTAGTGAACTGATGACTTTAACTGATGTATACACATCAATACCATAAATGATAGACACTCAAGAAATGCAGCAGAATCAAAAGGGAAGTACAATAACATCACATCCATAATTCCATGAGATGGTTATTAATATTATTCCACAGGATAACAATGTCAATACTTAACATATCTTGTGATTTCTTCTACGAATTTCTTCTCAAGTAACTGTCATATTAACTTTTCCCCAAGATGTATGGTTTGAGATTGGTAGGATAGTCATTGAAGGTTAGGCATTTATTCATTCTCTCTGATGTATAGTTGGTACAGAACCAGGTTGTTGCATTATAGCTAAGACTGCTGATTACCGGGAAGAAACAATATTTTTTCAAGCTAGGTGTCACTTTGCCACTATATCAGGCTGATATTTAATCTGCCATTAACAGCATCAAGAAACCTCAAAATATCAACCATTAGAACATAATCAGAATTGCAAAAATCATATATTGTGGTAGCATTTTTTTTTTTTTAGAGTTTTACTTTCTACAACACAAACGATTATCATACAATTTCAAGCACAACACAGAGAGGTCTAAATTCAAACACAGTAAGAGAAAATACATAAGTTCTATAAATACCTACTACGATCACATCCTTAGAGAAAGCCTCAACTATACTTCCAACAAAGAACTGTGGCAAAATCAAAGAGGATATGAACGCAACAGGAGCCAATAGCCAGACGTAAGAGCTCTCCTCTTCTTCGAAAGGGGCAGACTCCAATTTCCCTTCTTCTACCGACTGGTATGTCATCCCATAGAAAGAAACAGAACCTGATTTACCACGAAATGGCTCCACCCCATTATAACTAGCAACAGCTACATTAGAATTTTGGTTTGGATGAAGTACCAATCCACCATTTACATTGGAATCAGAAGCATGTATACGAGGCCTCTGGAATTTATTCAATCCCAAAATTGAAGACCCTTTAGTCACCCATTTCAAACCTGAAATCCAAAAACTTAATTTGCTGAATGGTTGTGGTGTATATAGAGACCCAATATGCTAAAAACAACAAATTCAACTGTATTTCTTTTTTTTTACATTTGGACGTGTTTGCAAAGCGAAATCTTTGGGTCTGAAATCTGAATGGGGCGCGGGGTCCAACCGCTTGTAGCTGCGAAGAAACGGTAACGAGTAGATAAGAGTTACTGTGGAAACATAGAAATTCATTGCTTTGGCAAGTGTAGGCTAAGGCTATACAGTATATACTCACCGAGACAATACCATGATTTGAGAATTGGAGTGGTTGAGAGGGGAGACCACAACAGAGGGTTCGAAGTTCCATCCGTTGCATTTAGGGTTTTAAGGAAATGAGCTTGCCACCTTAAACCCTTGCTCTTGCCACCATTCCATTGCTCAGTCTATCTCTAACATACATTATTATTATCGTGGGATAAAATTTGGTTATTCATGTTTAGGAAGGTATAAAATAAAATTACAATTTGGTCCCTTATCTACAAAATCATACATATACACTTTAATCTCCAAATTACGAGTAAAAGTAAAACTCGTTAGCTTTGTCATGAAGATTGTTACAATCAGTTTTTCTTCTTCTTTTTTTTTTTTTTTTGGATGCACCAAAAAAAAAAAGGCAAGAATTATTCTCAGCTGATATGATCAGTTTATTTTTTTTTTCTATCGACATCAGAATATATATTGCCATTTCTTATTGTGGGATTTATCTTAAAGAGACAAATAACTGGTTATGAAATATGTTCCATTCTTCTAAGTGGATGATCAGCTTAATACTTAAAAGAGTAAATTTTTATCCTTTTTAGCTCAAATATTAGTCTGCATGGAGAAAAAAAAAAAACGTCAATCGATACATGTCACATTATGCAATGATGATGTGTTCTAATGTTGGCTTTGCTGAATATAAATTTGATCTTTAAAAAATTACCTCACGTTTCTTCTAATTAGGCATATCATTTTGAATAATTTAACCCTTATAAAAGGGTTGTGTGTGTTATGTGCTACAAAAGACATATTAATTTGACTCTTTAAAAATAAAGTATAATTCTTCTGAGAATCAAATTGATATTCAGCAGATTAATCAAAATAAATATATATATATATATATTCAGCATCAACACTTTGATTCCTTTTGACATATAATATATCACATTATTTCGGACTTATCATCATACAATGTGACACATTGAAAGCTATAGTACTTTTAATTTAGTGAATATTTTATAAACATATTGTATACCCACAGGAGGCTATATTTTCTAGGCTCATCATACTTATTAGTAATTCTGATATACATTAAATTCTAACATAATTCGGGGAAGAAACTACTAGGCGCATAAAACCACTTTTATTTTATTGGTGTTTAATTTTCTCACTCATTGTTTTATGAAATCTTTTTCTAACTGTCACATTATTCACAGAGAGCACCATGACAACATTATTTAAAAAATAAATGAAAGTTACCATCAATTTTATTTCCGACTAAAATTGAAAAAACCTTTTAATTTGCAAACTAATCTTTTAAGGGTTTTAAAGTTTGGGAGTTTGATTATAATTAAGAAAAGGTGAAAACTTAATTCCATTGCACCTCCAATACATTCATATAAATACGGTTATCCTAGAGTTTATTATGTAAATTAATTATAATTTTAATAACATTTATTTTTCCCTGAAAATCATAATAATTATAGAAGAATAAAATAAAATAAAACAAAAAGAGAATAAAATTTAAAGAAAAGTTAATTTTTACTTGATAGTTGTAGAAAATGCAGAACTCAAAACCATGTCGTTCTTATAGAAAATGATCCTGTGTTGATGGATTTTAATTTTAAAAAAATGATAAGTGTATTGGTTAATTGTCAAAAGGATTTTTCTTAACCAATTATCAGAAAAAAATGGGAAATCCACTTGTGTACAAGATTCAAGTTAGCATATGTTACTCAATAAATCCTTACAATTCAATAGTACATGAAAGAGGCATCCACCTCTCAATCATAACCGTTGATTGTTGTGCGGATAAAGAAAATATATCTTTTATTTATTTTTTATTTTTTTTAAGAGTCCTAAAATCTAAATACAATAAAGCTGCCAAAAAAAAATTAAAAATTAAAAAAGTCTCTAACTATTACACATATTATCAATTCTATGTAAAATCAGTATAACAAACATGGTTCTATGAGTTTTCTCAAAAACAAGTTTCATGCTCTAAAATCAGGATTTCTAAAACATATAAACTAACAGTAATTTCAAATCCTTGTACGGTAATATCTAAAATAAAAGAATATGTTACGGTTTCATGAAAATAACTTCTAATGCACAACATATAGATCACATGTATGAACCCACTGACTTAGAAGGGTGACCAGTGAATAACTAACACTAACAGCACACTAGGAAGCATAATTGACGGTAGTATCTAATATAGAAATAATATAATTCTAAATTAACCTCTAAATACTCAAATCTATACCCAACACACTAGAATATCTTCATCTCTTGAATCATATGAGGAACCATCAAAATCACCCTAATAACAAGAAAGAAATGGAGAAAAGAGAGAAAAACCAAGAGAACATACCTTAAAACCTTAAGAATAAAAGATTGAAGTTAGAATTGAGAAAAATAAAAGAAAATGGAGTTTGAAGGGTGAAAAAAGGTTGGGGACGAAGTCTCTGGTGTTTAAGGGGGTGGAGGGTCGTGTTTATGTGGTTTGGACCCCGAAATAGGGGATTTTTATAAAATTTTGAGCGTTAGCGCTCACCAGAGAGTGTAAAATTGTTCCTCAGACGCCTTCTTTGTTCCTTGACCGCCTAACGCTCACCAGAATGGTTTTTCTCCCAACTTTGAGCTATAATTCAAGTACTGGTGTGTATTGGATTAGATAGTCTCAGTACTCACTTATTTACATTTGAGTTAATGTTCTCATTTATTATACTCTTTATTAACTGTAAAATATAAATGTAAATAAGGAAATAACCCCCATTTAGATTTAAATAAAATATCCCAAAAATCAAAATCCAAATTTTGGGTCTTAGTTCAAATTCGAGAATTCTTACGATTTTATAAATTTGTTGGTTAAAAACAAAGTGTTTAAAGGTTTCATAACATTCATTAAAAATCACTTTTTAACTTATTATTCTCTAGGGAACAATTACCAGAACTATTGATCTCAAGAATATAGCACTATTTTATATGCCTCCAATGACACGTAGGGTCCAAGATTAGTAAAATTCAGGAATTTGAATGACAGATGAGGGTAGCTGACACACTTTTTGGTTCCAAAAAATTTTCTCACCTTTTAATTATAAATTGGGGGTATTACATAATGAGCCAACAAAATTGTGGACTGGGAGAAGAACTAAAATGGGTTGGTTTTACTCTCATAGATATGGACAAAAGACTTAGGCTAAAGAAAAAAAAAATTGGATGATGGTTTTTGTTTTTTTTTTTTCGTGAAAATGAACACAAAAATAAAAAATATTCAAACAAAATATGGTGTTCGTACTAATGTTCAGTATTTGATTATTTTTTAAAATCAAATTATGAAAGATATTTTTTTCACAATTTTAAAATATGGAGCATTTAAATTTACCTTCCTTCTTAACAAATGCTCCCCGATAATCAATTTTATATCCCAATCCTTATAGAGAGCTAATTTACTTATTACTTGTTCAACAACTTGTTGATTGTATAAAAATATACTTAGCATTACTAAACTCCATCCATGATTATAAATGTAGCATTATTTCTCTTTTGTAATTTCAAATAATAAACATTGATTTAAAATTGAAGCGAAGGTTATTGATACAAGGCTCCAGACAATATAAATGATAATTTATTATTAATTCAGTTTAATTTGAATTGGGGTTACCAAACAGAATCGATCATTTTTTTTTCAAAATAAAAACTAATTGATACTAAAATAATTTCAATAATTTGTTCTTATTTTAGATTTTTTTTTTATATTTTGATTCAGTTTATATTGAATTATATTTAAACACTCTTAGATGTGGTAGAAAACGCCATGAATGTCTCCATGAACAATGTAACGGGACATTCAAAATGTGAGATGTTTTCCTGGAATAGAAGTGCAAAGTTCAAATATTGTTTCAAGCTGCTTCTACTTAGAAAGATCAAACCAAGCTTTATTTCTTTCTTTTGTTTGCATTTACTTCGTTGTAGCTCGCGAATATATACTTCAGATATTTGGGGCCTTTCTTCCACCGCTGATATTCTTACCAAGGCTACATCTACTACCCACTTCCCATACTTCAGAACCAAGCTCAGGGTAGAGCGTTTAGCTTCCCTGAGTTTGCAGGGGGACTGTTAGCTAGGATCAGTAGCAAATGGACATGGTTAAGTTAGTTAGAGTTTAATAACTGGCTACAGCTGTCACTAGTGAAAGACACTAGTATAATTCAGCCATTGTGTAATCGTGTATAAACTCAACTGTAGGGTAAAGTAGTGGTGGTGATGAATTCATTTTCATTCAATACAATTTTCTCTCAATTCGGAGTTTCTCTCTTTATCACAGGGTTCCTTTATCGGGAGATGGTGATTTACAGCCCATACAGATTGGGAAATGATGCAGAAGGAGACATTAGACTGGCAACACCATCTCAATTGGGGGACCAGCAGCAACGTCATAATATTGTGATTTTCTTCACTACAAGACTTTTGTCACGACTATAGGGGCATATCACATTAAAAGATTATTTTATTATAAGAGAATTAGGAGTAAATCTGAGTCATATAATTATATATAAATAGCTAGAATTAAAATTAATTAATATAATTAATATTCACGTGCTCTTTTAAAAAAGTCATAATTTTATATTTTAATTTCAACCATTAATATAAAATCCAACGCTTAATATTCATTCATCTCATTCTCAAAATAAATTACTCCTCTTATATGACACATTCCTGTATATATAAGTTTCTTACTAGCTATTACTACATTTATATTGGTTGATATATTCAATGCATTACTCTAGATCTAGCCGTCAATGATAACTAATAAAAGTTAAGTGAATTGATATAACATTAGGAAATTTGGATAACATGCATAGGGTCCTATAGACATATCTACAGAGATTCTTGCATATACATAAGTTTAACACATAAATTTTAGATATACTTATAATAAAAGTGAGTATCATAAACTTTATTCAACATATATTTACTCATCAATAGATTTCAATAATTATTTTTGTGAATCTATCAAAGAAAAAAATCTTAGAATTTTACTTATACAGAAATTTTTCTTAGAAAAAAAAGTCTTAGAATTTTCTTGTACTTATACATGGAAAAATTGTTCTCCCAAATTAGCCACCTGAAATTAAAATTTAATACCATAGTCCATATATAAGTAACTGTGACAGAAAACATTTTTAAATCATTCAATCCACAACTTGCCGGATTGTGATGTGCAATTAAAATGACCAATATTATTTCAACACATGAAATAAGATGTACAATTAAAACACTTATTTTTTTTTTTATTATTATTATTATGTGTGATAAATTGATAAAAAAAAAAAAAAATCATTACCACGGAGCAGGTGTTCCACCTTTAGCCGTTGAAATAGCAACAGCAAGTGAAATCACTATAAAAGCTCAGCTCCCTACTACGTCCCTTGCTCAGCTTTCATCTTTCTGCAACTTATAAACCTCCCGCTGAAATTTGCGTTGATTATTCGTCTCGACCGTACTGGGCCTGCGTCTAAAGTGTCAAAACCCAAATGGCATTGACATCAGTGTTTGCTGCTCCAGTCAGAGCCTCACTCTCAGAGACCCCACCATCACTTTCATCATCAGCTGCTGAACCCACCAGGCTCCCCCTTCGCAAAATCCCCGGCGACTACGGCCTCCCCTTCTTCGGACCTATCAAGGACCGCCTCGACTACTTCTACAACCAAGGCCGCGAACAATTCTTTAAATCCCGACAACTAAAGTACAACTCCACCGTGTTCCGCGCCAACATGCCCCCTGGACCCTTCATTGCCTCCAACCCAAACGTCATCGTCTTGCTCGACGGCAAAAGCTTCTCCGTCCTCTTCGATGTCACCAAAGTGGAGAAGAAAGACGTCTTCACCGGCACCTTCATGCCTTCCACGGAACTCACCGGAAGGTACCGAACTCTCTCCTACCTCGACCCCTCCGAACCCAAACACGAGAAGCTCAAGCGCCTCCTGTTCTTCCTCCTCAAATCCCGAAGCAGCACCGTTATCCCTGAGTTCAGTTCATGCTACACCGAGGCCTTCGAAGCCTTGGACAGGGAGCTTATAAAGAAAGGAAAAGCCAGCTTCGGAAACCTCAACGACCAGGCTGCGTTTAACTTCCTGGCTCTCTCTCTCTACGGGACAAACCCCACCGACACAAACCTCGGACGCGACGGGCCGAGCCTCGTGCAGAAATGGGTGCTGTTCCAACTCAGCCCCACTCTGTCACTGGGCCTTCCGAAGCTTCTAGAAGATCCCATCTTCCACAGCTTCCGCCTCCCCCCGTTCCTCGTCAAGGGAGATTATCAGAGGCTCTACGACTTCTTCTACCAGTCCTCGGGGCTCGTTCTCGACGAAGCGGAGCGACTAGGTATCTCGAAGGAAGAAGCTTGCCACAACCTCTTATTCGCCACGTGCTTCAATTCGTTTGGGGGGTTTAAGATTCTGTTCCCCAGCTTGGTAAAATGGATAGGAGAAGCCGGGGCGGGGCTCCAGGCGCGGCTGGCGGAGGAGATAAGGTCCGCCGTGAAACCTGACGGCAGAGAGGTTACGATGGCGGCGATGGAGAGGATGCCGTTGATGAAGTCGGTGGTGTACGAGGCGCTTCGGATGGACCCGCCGGTGCCGTCGCAGTACGGGAAGGCGAAGCGCGACATGGTGATCGAGAGCCACGAGAACGCGTTTGAAGTGAAGAAAGGGGAGATGCTGTTCGGGTTCCAACCTTTTGCGACGAAGGACCCGAAGATATTCGAGAGGGCAGAGGAGTTTGTTGGGGAAAGGTTCTTGGGGGAGGAAGGGGAGAAGCTGCTGAAGCACGTGGTTTGGTCCAATGGGCCTGAGACGGAGGATCCTACCGTTGCCAACAAGCAGTGTGCCGGAAAGGACTTTGTGGTGTTGGCTTCTAGGCTTTTTGTGGCGGAGCTCTTTCTCCGTTATGATTCGTTTCAGGTCCAAGCCAAAAAGTCTCCCTTGGGTTATGATGTTACCTTCACCTCTCTCAAGAGAGCAACCTCTTGAACTTTAACAAAATTTCTTGTTCTTAGTTGTTATGTTGTAATTACAAAATCACTTTTGTTTTAGTCATATAAGTACGGTTAGTTAAAAGAAAGAGTAATGCTCTTTTATAACACACACTTAAAAAGGATATGTCTATTTAAATATTCACTTTATAATTAATGGATGTTAGTAATAAGATTGTCCCTATCAAATCGTATATTGCTTTTGAAGCTACACTTGCATGTATCCTCTTGATGAATAAGATGTTGCTAGTACACACTGCGTGCAGGTTTTCATTAAATTTTCATTATATATATATACACACACGTTGAGATATTGGCGAAACTCGACTATGCTGAATAATTGCAGTTCATTATAATTGATATTTCATCTTCATACGATAATTTGCATATATATATATATGATGTAGCTTGGTAGCACGGGTAGCCGGGGGAAAATGGGGGAGAAAGGCTTTTCTTCATTGGGTAGTTGATCGGGTAGAGTTAGAGCGCAATGAGCAATAACATGCCCTTATCAAAATAATTAAAATTAGTGCTCTAGTGCTGCTAGGATCATGGAAGCCAGCACTCCTCCATTATTGAAGGATGAAATGAAGAAGACAGTACGTACAGTAGACACTGATAGGTCGGCATGCATGTTGAGAGATTTTTCCATCGTGTCGGATTCATAGGCATCCATTATTCTTTACATAAAGGCATCAATTGAGTCCGACCAAAACATCAATTTGTTGGTTTCTTTACATAAAATCACTGGTCCATCGCACAAACATTAACAATGAAATTATAGTGATTATTGAATAAAATAAAATTATAACCTACTAATTCATTTAAATATTAATGATTATGAAATATTATTCAAGCATGCTTTCAATGTTTTTAGTCGTGTAACATTTTTCAATATAATTTTACTTTGTGGCTTCTATGGACCCCTGAAAACAAGATGGATTGTCTGTAGCTAATCGAACTAGTCTTCAGCCTCCCGAAAGATACCTTTTTTCAAAGAATATTGCTAATGCCATTAGTCAGGAAATTAAAATTGAGAAGTTTTCAAATTTTTAAATTAAAGTTTAATTATTATTTATTGATCAAGTTTTTTAAGCCATTAAATAGCAAAAATATTTCTAATATTGAGTTTTTCATATTGTTTTTTACTAATAATTATATTAAATTAAATTGTCTGATAGAGAGTTTTCGATCAATTATATCGCTCTTTCACAATTAATTAACGGTAATTTATGTCACCACTTGTTAAACATACTCATTGGACATCCATAAACATAGTGAGAGTAGTATAATCATAGAACGCAACTCTGTGATCCACTTCCATAATCATACCCTAAAATGTGTTATTCTTCTCAATAATACTTAAATTTACAAAATAAACGCAATCACCTCTTTCCCTTCAGCAATAGAGGGAAGATGGGTGATGCTACATGTTACATCACTTAACCCACTAACTCCTTCACACACCATGATTAGTTGTGTTATTTATATTCATTGTGCATGGGATATCGCCTCAACATATACTCCATTTACTATTGGATAGAGTATGGACCTTATTTAACTATGATCCATAACTCATTTAATGATAAATGAAGTGTGAGTCAACACAATATCTCACATACAATTAATATAAATAATATTTTTCCTTTATAGCCTACATACTTCTTTATTATTATTTTTTTTGGTAAGGAGCTGCATACTTTGTAATAAGAGAATATATATATATATATATATATATATATATATTAATTTTACTTGAATTGGCTTGGCGTTATTATTTAGATTAACTGACCAATATGATTACTATTAATAGTTCTAGTGGGCAAGGACAAATTTGGCCGTCAATGTCTCAAAGATAAAGCTGCATCTGGTGGAATAAGAAAATTTAATTTCCAACGAGGTAATAGACTGTGCAATATTTGAATTTGACACGGGCCTAGCTTTTATTTGGATCCAAGATGGCTACGCAATGATGACATGGACTTAACTTTGAGCTGGATCCAAGATAGCTACCCAAGTATTAATAATTCCAACATGGCTACGGTTCAGACCCGAAGAAATAAACAAGCGATGGCTGGGTGATTTTCATCCCATTTTTATCCCAACCAAATGTGCCGTACAAAGTTTTCTACATCCAGTTATGCACTAGTTAAGAGAAAATTTTGATTGTTAATTACAGCTGCTAGGTAAGAAATATTATTTTAGAGATTGTTAATTTTACAACAAATGTTTAAAAGTATATTAATTATGAATAGCAAAGGATTTGATTTTAGTGATATATATGAATAAGGCCTTATAACTAAAGATAAAACTTATATCTACGAGCTCTATATCTCAAGAAATTAATCATTATTTTTTATGATAAATATTATGGGTTCATATAAAAAAATAATTCTAAGTAGTCAACAACATAGTTTTCAAGGACTGGCCGGTCCAAATGGCACCATGGATTGGACTTGCACACAAACTGGCATGAACCATTCTGACTTGTCGGTTTTTTCAAAAAAATCGGTGACCAGCTAGCCACCAGTTCACACTATAAAAAATCTAAAGAAAAAAGATGAGAAGTGGTTGCTGCCTTGCAATAAAAAGGGGAAGGATCACTGCATATCCGTTGCTTACTGCCGTGAAACGACGCTGCTGCCTCATCTTGTATTGTCACGACATCATCACGTTCGCGATGAGGAGGGACACATATGATTGACTAAGTGTGGTGCCTGTGTGTGAGAGAGAGAGAGAGAGTAGCTTGAAGAAAGATTGAAAGGGTGAGGGATGTGCACACAGCCACACACTATCGGCACTTCCTTGTAAGAGAGAGAGAGAGAGAGAGAGAGAGAGGTAAGTAGGTTTTGGTTTTATTTGTTAACTTTTGAAGTAAAAAAAGAAAAATCATAATGGGCTAGAAAGTGAAACTAGCACTCGGTGCATGCCCTTGCCAAATTTCATTTTGGGCTTTGCATTGTACATTGTTTTGGGCCGGAAACCATTGTATTTTCTTTTCTTTTTATTCTTGATTTGTAAATATTAGTAATTTTATTTCATTTAAATTATTGGCCTTTAAAATATTAATAATTTATCATATAATCTCTTGCTATAAATATTTATATAAGTATAAAATTTTAAAAGTGGATTAAATTATTGATTATTTATATTATTTTATTGTATTTATTTAATTATATCCAGTTCAACCAATTCAACTAGTGACTCATCTGTTGAACCAGTGATCCATTAATCTGATATCTTGGTCAAATCAATTACCAGGCCGAGTTTTAAAACTATTGTTAACAAAATGCATAACAATCACCCCTGGTACTAAATCTATATAAAAAATGGATACCAAAATAATCCAATTTCAACGGCTAAAACTGAATTTAAATTTCAGGAATTTTTTTGGTATTATTATAAAGTTTAGATATATTAGTATCTTTTAGTTATTTATAATTAATAATGAATTATAAGCTTCATTAATCTAAATTATTAAATCACAATCATTGAGAATAAAATGATGTGCCGGGAGAAAAATCCCAAATTTCCTTATGTAAATATTTTAAATTCCACTATTCAGTATATACTCTTATCCTATCCACGTATTATATTTTTAGAAACTTAAGTGTTGTGGGTTTCTTCTTAAAAGAAAAAAAAGAAGGAAATTCAAGTATTATACCGATGTCAACCCCCAACAAGAAGCCAACTCAAACTCAAAGTTGATGCTGCAGATATTAATAACAACTAGTGTGGAGTTGGGGCTGTAATTAGGGATCTGGATGGTGCAATCTTGGCTGGTCCCAAGCCCAAGAGAGAGACACGAACAGCGGAGGCCCTTCCATCCCAAATGGACCTTCAACTTGCAATGGAATGTTGTTTCTCGGACAAGTTTATTAGGGGACAATGTTGAAGCTATTCAGGCTTCGGCTTCCCTAGCGAACAGACAGATACTTTGGACTCATTGCTTTGAACTGTTGGGGCATTAAAGCCCAGCTTAGATCTTTCTAATGAATACATGTGAAGAGATGGAAATAGAGTAACCCATGAACTCGCTAAAATGGCCCTAACCAGCAACCAGTCTGCATTCAGCGTGGATGGAGGGTGGTGCCCCCGAAAAAATAGTTTCTTTTGCTCTTTTAGACCTTTTGAGTCCTGATTAATAAAACAACTCTATTTACACAAAAAAAAAAAAGGGAGGTTTCCTATAATTTTCCATTAGCAGACGAATTTGAAGCTCAAATGGTTAGAGGTCTAACCAGAATTCTTAGACATCAAAATGATGGCAAATCCCAAATATAATCCAGGTTGCTAAGGCTATGTTTAGATATTTAAATGGGAGTAGGATATATCCATGCTATTGTTTGTACTTTGTATATTTGACAATGAAATGAAGAAAAGTTTTCATTCCATTATTATTTGAAAATAAAATGGAAAACGATAGAATAATATGGTTGTTAAGTTAGATAATCTATTCTAATTTATTTTATTTCATCCTAATTGGAAGGCGGGAAAAAAAGACATTGAAAGAAATGACATGGAATGAGTTATATGATATCCAATACCGTTCTATTACTTTCCACTATATTTCATCATTTTCAATCATTCCTAACATAGCCCAAGGGACAAAAGTGGTGTGACTGTAACCGTAAGCTAAAGACTAGCGCATGCCAACCATGGCATGGCACCATTTATACAATGTCATTGAGTTTGCGTATAATCCACAAGTACCAACTTATGCGCCCACGTACGTAAAGCGCATATTATCAACAAAGAGGAAATGAAAAGGCTCGGCTGAATTAAGATTTGTTCTGGCTGAATCTTGATTGAGTTAATTTCCCCCTTAACTGAACATTACTTTGCCAGGACTTGCTAAATTATAATTCACCCAAGAAAGATCTTACTGTAGACTTTAGTATATTCAAAGGGGCGTATCCTTACCTACAAAGAAAGAATTATATCTTTCTGCAAGAATTGCCCCCGTGACTATGCAATAATTCAATTCCTTCGTGACATTGACCAAACAGAGAGCTGTGTTAGCTCAATCAAATGACTTACTAGGAAAACCAATAGACGAAGAAGAGCTATGTTCACTCAACCATACATCTCGATCTTGCACTGAAACCGGCGAGGTACTGTCGGGCCTTTCCAATGACCTTAATTTAATAGGCCTAGTTTGGAGCCCAAGATGGCCTTTACCCTCTGAGCCAACCTTTTTCACCTTGGTGCTCAGTGGCTTCTCACTTTCACTAGAGGAGGAAGAGCAAGAGGTTAACTCTGTAGAAGCTGTACAATTGTTGTCTCCAAGAGTTGTCCATCTACTAAGCCTTAGCTGCTCTAGCTCAGCTGCCACTTCTGACATCGAAGGCCTCATATCCCTGTGGAATGCAAGGCATCTGAATGCCAGCTCAGCAACCTTGTGTATGGAGGAAAGGGTCCATGCATCATTTCTTACTTCAGGCTCAAGCAATGGGTCTATAATCTCATCCAGAAGCCCCTTCCCAATCCTGTCTGTTGCAAGAGAAGCCAGGTTTACTTCATTATGGGGGCGGGAAAAGTCAACCACTTTCAGCCCTGTTATGATCTCGATAAGAACAACACCGAAGCTGTATACATCACTTTTATCAGAAAGGTGAAAGTCTTGATGGTATTGTGGGTCAACGTAGCCAGGTGTTCCTTGAGGGGCAGTTGAAATGTGTGATGTTTCCGTGAACCCAAGTCTTGAAAGACCAAAATCTGCTACCTTGGATCCGAAATTGTGGTCCAAAAGTATGTTGCTAGACTTGATGTCTCTGTGGTAGATGGGGGGATTGATGGCAGAGTGAAGGTGTGCTATGGCTTGTGCTGTTTCAGTGGCAATTGTGAGCCGAAGTGACCATGAAAGCCCGTTGCCTCTCTCCCTTTGCAAATTCTGACTTAGTGTTCCATTGCACATGAACTCGTAGACAAGGATTTGTTCCCCATTTTCAATGGAGCAGCCCAACAACCGCACTAAGTTGGCGTGGCTCACTGAAGAAAGGAGCTTGATCTCATTCATCACTTGCTCAATACTCTCAGTGTCCCTATGTTTTATCCTTTTGATGGCAACCCATTCATCATTGTATAGTTTTCCAGCATAAACCGTCCCATATGCACCAGTTCCGAGCCGTTGTTTCTCTGAGAAACTATTTGTGGCTCTCTCAATGTCTTTGTAGGGATAGATGGGAACGCTGTAATTGACAGTGGCTTCCGTAAAGCGCCTTTTTGTGCTCTTTGTGACTCTAAATTTGGTGCGCCGACGACAGAAACAACATGCTGAAACCACACCAATCATCAATGAAGCTCCAAAAACAAATCCTGTAAAACAAGTTTCCTCATTAGATGTGCTTATTATATCTCAATCTCAATCTATTAAGCAATTAGTAATTTAACTTGCATCTAAAGTTAAAAGAACTGCAGAGCAAAAGGAGGTGTGGTTGATGATTATCATTTTCCCTAATCCCAACTGGTTTTCCAATCCATACATGCAATAAGAAAAAGTTACCTCCAATTAAGACAACAAATCTCGCTGTTCCTCCACATCGGCCAGACATGTACTTTGCTGGGTTGCATGCTGAAGAGGCTGTGTGTTTACAAGCCAAATTCAATATATGAAATTAGTAACCCAGAAATATTGAAACATAAAGACACAGTAACAGCCAGAAAAAATTAAGAGGGTTGATCTCTCTGGGTCGTTGTACTAAATATTTCGAAGGATTCAAGGATTGATGCTCTGATTGCTCCAACCAAGGCTCTATTTTTTTTTTTTCTTCCTCTGGTTTAATTCTTGTTAACAGTGATAACTAAGCAATTAGCTAGTGCGTCGATGTCTGTTGATCACCGTAAACCAAGACTCACAGCTACTGGTTCCTTTCTTATAATTCTTTCTATTCACAAAAATTCAAAACTGTTGCATTTGGTATTAGATAATGGTTGCACCATTGCAGTGGTGACGGATTACAATTAGAGGTAAATTTTAGGGTTTGGAGCTTTAATCTTATAATCGTCACTACAAATAAGGTTTCGCACTTAACCATTTTCTCAATCTAAGACCAGAGATTCGGTGGGACAAAAAAGGGTGAAATATTAACGTCGAAATGTCCAATAATCTTCGGTTCAGCTTTGTTACTGCAAAAGTGTTTATCGGTCATACGGTGAGATTATCGGAAGTCCTAGCACTGTACTATATAACACATCCAAAGATGTGAATCTCACATGCTATTTAGAAATGGTTGGAATTCAATTCATTCAAATAATATAATTAAATTTCTTAATCTGGAATCAAATAATTGTATGATATAGGATGTGACTAAAAATTATGATGCACATAAAACACTCTTATCATATCTATTTTATTTCATTGCTCTCCAAAATCCCATTATTAATGAAGGACAAAATTATTAAAATAAAGAATTCAAATAATTTTTATAGACATTCAAAATAATATAATTGAATTTAATTCTACAATTTATTAATTTATTTCAAATATCAAAATTCAAATCATAATAGAATTGAATTGTATCCAAATTTTTCATTCCAAACGGCAGCTCAATCTAAAATTGGTTTTCAGTTTTCTTTATAAATTGTGTATTTTTAATAAGAAAAAACATAGTTAATTAATATTTACCCATCAAAACAAAAGTTAATTAATATTTAATAAATCGTATAGCGCTTTTTTTTTTTAGATAGAAAAATTATACTCTTCCTTTTCTTGAGGGGAACGCATTCTTCCAAATTAATGATAAAGACAAGAAAAGAAAAAGAAAAAGATCCCTTCTTGGACCAAATCATGGAAAGAAAATTTGACCACTAGGCTAACTGATTAGTCTGGTTGACTCAAGTTCCCCGGAATCATGGGTTGCGCCAATAAATTACGCATCACTTAGCCCCACTAATTATTTCTTTCCTCCCTTCCTTTGCTGGTTGTTGACGGGTCCTACTTCCGTCCTTTATGGCACTCTTTCACGGCTGAGGGCCACTCTCATGATTTAACAATCCAATCACTATCTTCTTCTTTTTTTGTTTTTCTTATGTTGTCAAGTATCCTCTCACCCGATGCTAAAAGTGAAAGTAGGCTTAACAGCCCGTGAAGGATCTTCAACCTAACCTATAATTGGTCTAGTTTATTCTAATTTATCCAGCGAACAAGTGAGTTTTAGCTTTTCAAATTTTTTTTTAGCTAAATAAATTAGGTTTAAGACTTTGAAAAATGCTAACTAAGCCTAGCAGGCTAGCCAATTATTATTATAATTATTATTATTGTTATTATCATTTAATAACATTTAATGATGATATAAATATTTTCATCTATTTAAAAATACATTTTTTAACTTATCTAAGAAGCCTTTTAGACAATTTAAAAAATATATTCTTTTGACATATTTAGAAGCCCTTTAACTTATTTAAAAATAGGTATTTTACTTTTCGTAACTCAAAAAACTATAATCAAGTAGGCTTCTAGATAAGCATTCAAACAAGTCAGATTTTTCAGAAGGTCAAAGTAAGGCCATAACAAAATCATATGACAAGTGATAAGCCTAGACCAAGGCTACTTATTGGGAATGCATGCAGACCTATTTTAATCAAATTCTAGCCTAACCAAGTCTACTTTCAGTAATGGTTAAGAGACTAAAAAGGAAAAGTTCAATTTTGACCCCAAAAAAAGATGGAAACTCGACCCAAAAAAAAAAAACAAAAGGAAATGTTTAATTTGAGTTTTAATTTCTTGTTTTGTTTGTTATGTTCTCTGTTTTCATTTTCTTTTTGGTCAAATTCATATTAGGATTCATTTTTTAGGACATAGGAAATGAAAACAGAATTAAAAAACTCAAATTAAATAGATCTCAATATAGTGAGATCTTTAATGAGGATTTTATCCAATGATATTTTTCATTTACATGAATCCTAATATTAAATACGGGAACATATACTTAAGGGATTTGAACCCTTTCCATGCGTACCATAATCTTGTTGGTATATATAAGCACTCTACTAAATATAAAATAGGTTAAAAAAAGTATTTTGTATTAAAAATAGAATTTAACTAAGTAATAACTATTTTAATTATTAAGTTGTGTTTTTAAGCATTTCCAATTACATTAGAATATTAAAATGCTGAGAATCAATATTTTTTTTCATTTTAATAATCAGTGGCATTAATTACGGTATCATTTACTAGCGAAAACCACTTTTTGTTTACGTGGCGAAAACCACTTTTTGTTTATATTTAAAGTTTGTATAAAATATCGATTAGAACAAAAATTTAATGAATGGCAAGCTATTGGTATATAAGCAATGGATATAATGATGTTATACACATGCGCAACGAAACAAAAAGTGATGACCAAAAAAATACCGAATTTTCAATTTTGTACGTCTAACATTGTGGCTGGCTACTCAATTTAAAACAAGTCATTTTCAACATGGAGAATTTCCTATACATTGCCAGGACAGAAAGAAAAGTCCACAATCACTTTATGTCAGCCTAAGTTTTCAAAGGAAAAATGTGACCGTGGGTGGAAATATGCAGAAAAGGACTTAAATTATCAAGCATGTGGAAGCATTTATACGGAGACAAGGAAAATTAACTTTTAAATAATGGAGAGTGACCCACAAGCTTTTACTTTTCACCCTTGCTTTATATATATATATATAGATAAATTACTTCCCTCTTCTAAAATTTGTTGAAATTTAACACACCTCTTCCCTAATTATTCTCCCCATAATAACCTTCCATAATTTAGCCATTTTAGGATGAGATATAAAAAATGCCCTACCCTCTGCCTCTCTCTCTCTCTCTCTCTCTCTCTCTCTCTCTCTCTCTCTCTCCAACCAGTGACGGATTCAGAAAATTTTAGTATTGGGGGCAAAAATAATACATCAATATAGAAAGGAGTGTAATTCATTGTGTCTTATTATTTTGTCTCATTCAAAACTAATATGGGGCAAATTCAACAAGACAGTGGGGGCAAAAACATAATAAAACCATATAATTATTATAAAATTTTAAAATTTTATGGGGGCACCTGCCCCCACTCCTCAACACATATATCCGTCCCTGTCTGCAACTATACCTATAAAATCAAACATGCCACAAAAAAGAACCAACCAGTTCAAACATTATTAACACCAAAGACCATTAAATACAGAACCCACTACAAACAATTGCAAGAGCACGGTAAAGAACCAATTTGAAAAAGTAAAAAAAAAAAGAAAGAAATGCAAAGCAAATGAAATTTGCATAGCAGAGTCTCAATAAAAGAAATTTAAAAAGGGAAAAAAATCCCTTCTATATGCGTACTCAAATTCCTTGTGGCGATAGAAAGAGCCCTTAGCTTAACCTTTTCCCTTGTTAGCGGGTAATACATAGAGAAACATCAAGCCAAACAAAAAAAAGCAGTGAATCTAATGCCCAATATAACCTTGCTCAACATGGCAATTTTCTTGGAAGCCAATGGAATTGGGCCTAAGAAAATATTTCCTGGGTGTGTGCTTCCCATTTCACGAACAAGATTTATTGTTTTATTGCTGGTGAATATGGTAGTGGTTATGTTTGATTGGATGAAATCAAAATTAAACCCTAAACCATAATGCCATCTAATCAACGTGAAAATCGCGAGTGCAGAACAGGGTTGAATTGAATATCTAATCCATCGAATTAATCTATTAGAAAGGATGAACGAACATGGAACTCATTGTGTGAGAAGTTCAATATATCCACAAATTGTTCTCCCTTAAACAATTGTTTTAGGATCTCAATTTGACTTCAACATTTTAAATTCTCATATCAAATTTAACATTCTATTAAAACCACCAATAAATTTTCGTTTTAATTTGAATAATTTCAAGTTGATAAAAACTCTCTTTCTAACCTGAAATAATATATCTTTCTTTTATAAGTCAGAAATATAAATAAGTAACATAAAAAATGTACTAACATATATCAACAAAGATGAATCGCAATCAGAGTAGCTAATGATTTTTACGAAAAGAATGAAATCAGCATAAAAATTTGTTTTAGGACGAAAGTAAACGTGAGTTAAAATTTTAAAATTAAAAATGATATTCACTCAAAAAATAATTAAAATTAAAAAAAGGAGGACAAGAGCTGACCTTTCCGGCAGCCTGTTCCAGCCGTATAGCCATCGCCGACGAACCCCTCCTTGCAATGACACCGGAACCCGGGCTTTCTACCAACCGGCGACTCAATTCTGGTACAGTTGGCATCTGGAGAACAATTGCAGTCTCCCTGAATCCACCACCCAAGCTCTATTTTGCCTACCTCCAACGACACCGTGTCACCCGAATTATTCTTCAAATTCTCAGACGACGACATCATTGACGACATAAAGTCCCGGCACCCGTATCCATCCAACTTGCTCTTGTTCAAGAAGTTCGTCATGTTGTTCTCGAAGTAGCAACTCAAGCTGCTGCCGTCGGAGCCGCTGCAACCCTCAGACTCGAAGTGAGTCCGCACCAGCGTCTCCGCTATGGTGCAGGACGACGCCGTTTGGGAGCAGTTCCGCAAGAAGATCACGTTTCCCGATGTGGGAGCGTACTTGTGGCTGAAGAGATGGTGGAATCTCTCAAAGGAGCGATTGCACTGGGCCTTGATGCTCACGATTATGCGCTCTGTGTCTACCGACTCGACCGGGAAATCTTCGCCTATGAATATTCCGCCGTCGTGGGTGCAGTTGAGGCGGATTGCGCAGCCGGAGGAGAATCCGAAAGGGTACGATAAGGGTTTGGATGAACCGCATGTTTGGCGGCACGGGCGGTAGTTTACTTGGGCTGTGATTTGGGAGAGGAAGAATACACCTAAGACTAAAAGGATCAGAAGAGGTTGTTTTGTGATGATCATGGCAGAGATTATTATTTATTTATCTAAGAAAGGGGATTTAATTTCTCATTTGAGGAAGAGAGAAAATGAACGGCACGGCAAATGAAAGAGACAAGTTGTATTGTTGGACTCCTGAGTACTTTTCCGGCTGATCGGAGTCCAGAGGTGTGAATTGAAAGATGAGAATATCCAGACGCTCAGACTTTTGGCGTTGTTGATCGGGATCAGAAATGTAATTGATGGTTTTTTTGTTTTTTTAATTTCTGAAAGCGGAATATTTAATTTGTAGAATGACAATTGATTTGGGTGTTGATTGACGATTGGGTAAGAAAAATCACATCCGTTAAGGAAGACTGACTTTTTGAAGGGTGGAGAAATTATTTCTTTGTTTCGGTTCTGACACCCATCTCTATCTTTTATCTTCTTTTCACATTATTGGGAGATTAGTTTAATGACAAACGAAAATTAAAAACAACTAAAACATAAAAATATAGTAACCAAAATGTTATTGGATTTAATTTATATGCATTATTTATATTTAGGGGTTGCTCACCGATAATTGAAGGTTAACGGAGTTGTTGCGGATGACCATAGTCTTCTAATAGAAAACAGACATGTGAATGGTGGGACCTACCAATATTAAAATGAAAAAGACTAAATTATAGTTTGTCCTCTTTGTCCATTGTCACTGTGCTGCTCAATCTTAGATCCATCCGACCTGCAAAGCCAGCACCGCTCACACCGCACGTCACCTCCGTATGAGCCTTTATCGCACCCACTACTTGCTTTGTTATTGTCCTAGCCGCCTCTATCAGAGAACCCACCACTGACACCATGCTCGTGCCTCGCCACTTTCACCGTCGATGTTGTGCACACCACTACCGCACCAAGGTCACAAATCTTCACAAAAGCACAGTGGTTGTTGAAACGGAGGATAAAATAGACATTTTAGAACATGGAAAAAAATCTTATTATTGGCTTGATTTGTATCAACCATATGTTTTGGTCATGTTAGGTCAAATCTAGTTTATTTATTTTATTTTATTAGTTTTTATTTTAAAATGTTTCAAGACTTATTTTATTTTTATATTTGTTAAGTCTAATTGATAGTATAGTAATTTATACCTTATCTAGTAGGGTTAGAAAATAAATTTAGCTTAAATAAGAGGTATAAATACCTTCAAACTTGGTAGCAACTTTAGCTAAATTTTATTTTGAATGAAATTTCTTTAGTTTCTTTTAAGAAACTTTGTGTGTGCAAGTAAGGTTGAGTGATTCTCTTAACTTATTGCATTAGGAAGCTCAATATATTATTACAAGGTAGAGTGATTCCCTTATGATATTTTTTTAGTTTTCAATCCTATCTTTCATATTAATTATGCGTTGGGGTTTCTTGGTTTGATATCCATAGGGTTCCACATCAAACACAATATCACTTTCCCTACTAACTATTATTATCTTGTTTGGGCAATTAGCAGTATAATGACCTAAACCATGACACCGAAAATATTTAATATCTCTATGTCTAGTAGTAGAAGAAGAGGAAGAGGAATGAGGAATACATTTCTTCTACATTGAATTTGAAACCATCTCTTGAAATTAGAGCTATTAGTTTTCTTTTTCTCATCATCACTAGACCATCTTGAACCCCATTTTGAAGTAGAATTCGAAAATGGTTTTGTTGCCCATCATTTTTGTTGTCTCTCCACTTTCATGGTCATGCTTACCAAATCTTCTATCTCCACATAATGGTGCAATTCAATCACATCAGCTATCTCCCTATTAAGACCACCAAGAAACCTTGCCATAGTTACCTCTGGATCTTCCTCTATATTGGCCTTGATCATAAGCATCTCCATCTCTTTATGATAGTCTTCAACTGACTGTGAACTTTGAGTTAGCTTGTGCAACTTGTGATGCACCTTTCTATAGCAATTAGAAGGCACAAATCGCTTCCTCATGACACACTTTATGGCACTCCAAGTCTCAATAGGAGCTCTCCATTCCTTCGTTTGGACTTCAGCAGCTCATCCCATCAAATTAGAGCATAATCAGAAAACTCTACTACAGTCAAAAGAACCTTCTTCGCCTCTGAATAATTACAGTAGGCAAAAATCATCTCTATCTTTCTTTTCCACTGTAAATATGCTTCAACATCATTCCTTCCCTTAAATGGTGGTATCTGCATCTTGATAGCATTCATGTTGTTGTCCAGTTGTCCTTTATTCCCAAATTTCATATTTCCAACTGAATCATCAGCTTCAAACTCCTCCTCAAAGTGGTCATGGTAGGAATCATTGTGACGATGTTGATGCCTTGTAAAAAACTTACGACCACCCTTAGGCCTAGTTTGTGACACCTCATTTAGCCGTGTATCTATATCATTTAATCTATTTTGTATTTGTTAAAGGGTCTTATGCATGAGGTGTACATTAGAGACTGTATTATCCTCAATGTCACTCCTTGATGTGTTGCAAGCCATTTGAACAACCTGCAAAGTGATAAAATAGATAACCTCACAAAGTATTCACTCACGTGTTTCACTAAAAAATAGACAGTTGCATTTGCACTCAATATGGCTTTTATCCTATTTGGTACTCACCACTCTTGCCTTTAACTACTCTGGACCCCTTATAAATGTTGCACTTCAGAAATCAAACAAACTCAAATAAGAAAAAGTCCCAAGAAATATTTAAATAGCACAAATAATAACCAAAGAACGAGTAAAAAAGAACAAAACCAAATCAAAAGAAAAGAAAAAAAAATAACCCAAAAGAGATAAAATAAATGACAATAAAAATTGAAGGATCTGAAATAGGAAAGGAATTTTTTTTTTCTAAAATATATTTTTTTATCTTTTTTTTTTGGCATTGCTTTTTTTTTTTTTATGGTTTTGTGCTTGCTCGTTGAAGCTGCTTGCTTTGTGAGTTAAACAAAGGAAAAGCAAAGGATGGAGTTAAAAGTTGTGCTTTGCGACTAGGTAAGGTGTTTTTTTTTTATGTTGTGAAATACGTTGAAACATAAACGAAATGAAAATAACTGGAAACCTACAAAAAAAAAAAAATCAAACGCAAACAAGGGAAAAAATGATGAAAAACGATGGCAGGATTGAGAAAGAATGAATTAAAATAGATAAATAGGAATTTATCTAACACCTGAAACTGATATCAAATGATGCGAAACCCTATAGATATCAAAAATCCAGAAATCCTAACACACAATTGATACAAAAGATAGAATTGAAGACCAAATAAAATATCACAAAGGAGTCACTCTACTTTGTAATTCTCTATTCATCTTCTTGATGCAACAGGTTCAAGGAATCACTCAACCCCACTTGCATACACAAAGTTTCTTAAAAGAAATCAAAGAAATTTCATTCAAAATAAAACTTAGCTAAAGTTACTGTCAAGTTTTGAGGTATTTATACCTCTTATTTAGGTTAAATTTATTTTTTAACCATACTAGACTAGGCTCAAATTACTACTTAACAAACATAAAAATAAAACAAATATTGAAGCGTTTTAAAATAAAATAAATAAACCAGACTTAACCTAATGTGACCGGAACATATGCTTAAATCAAATCAAGCCAATAATAATTTTTTTTTATGTCCTTAAATGTTTATTTTGTTCTCTTAAGCTCATATAGTTGTCCTCTCGCTGTGCCCGTGGTCATTTCGACAATGTCTCATCGTCCTGTCGTCGCAAGATCCGAGTTGCTATCCCCTATCCTGTTTCAAGCACAGTCCAGAATACTAAGCTCCCCAAATCCCCAAAGTTGTTATTCCTTTTCTGTCATCCCTGCGTGCTTGTTGTTGCTTTTTAAAAAAGAAAAAAAAAATTCTAAGATGTTTATATGAAATCTCACGAGTTGCCACCAATGGAGTTGATGTAGCACTCTCAAAGCAAGATGGAAGGGAGTTGCCATTGCAGGTTGTTGACAGCACCGGTCAAGATACCATCCGAGAGAGAGAGACAGATTAAGAGGGAGAAAGGAGGGGGTTGGGGTGGATCAGCAATGATGGCAAAGGGAAAATTGGTAATTTAATTTTCTCATTTTGATATTAATTGATCCCACCAACCACATGTATATTTTCTATTGAATGACTATGACTAACCATAGGAATTCCATTAAACTTCAACTGTAAGTGAGCAACCCTTCTATATTTAATCAGGTGTCACAAAAGTAAAAAGTGATTTCTTTTGGAATAGTATGCATGAAAATCAATCACTTTTGGTCATATAACATTCTTAATTGGATAATGTATAAAATTATTTTATATTGATAATATGTAAAAAATTAAATTAATTTTGCTTATATACCAACTTTTTTATTATTGCATACGATGTACAAGCGAGTGTGGACGAGAGCCACCACCATCTCCAAATCTGATAAGATGGTCGTACCAAATAGGAAACGTGGATGCACGCATACTATGCAAGCAACATTGTTCGTATGTCAGTATACCGTCTCTTAATGACCGCATATATTTCCTTTGAATAATCTCGACAGGTGTTGATGATGCTTGCTCACGGGTGGTCCTTTAACATTTGAGGCGATGAACGCTAGGAGAGAGGACGAAGCCACGACAAGACACAGGGGAAGCTGATCGAAGTTTTTTTGGTGTACAAGCTGATCGAAGTTTTATAAATATTTACACAGTTAAATATTGACTTTAGGGAAATAAATTCTCCATAACAGTGTGCGAAGAGGGAAAAAACGAAAAGACAGAGAGAGATAGTATAACTATAATTAAATGAAAAGAAAAAATCTGCAAAAAAGAAATACATAAGTACTTGAGACCTTGGCCCATTACAGCTCAGACGTGCCCTCACTTTCCTCTTTCACACGGAGATGAAACTGCACTATTTACGGCATGTTTAGTTAGGATGGATTTTAGCGTTGTGGTAGAATTTCTTTTAATATCAATTATTTTAAAAGTAATCCTATCAAACTCTAAAACTAATACCCTTAATGAAAAAAGTCAAGAACACTGAATCAAAAGCTAAGGCATACGTATTTCCCACGGGGATTGCATATGTGAATGATTGGTCGACAACAAATGGCGGTTATTGCTGTCGTACGAGTACCTGTAGGCAGAGCAACAAATAAGGGAGAAAGATAGCGTACATTTGAGAGTACCTTTTTTAATTGTATCATATTTTGTTTGGACTAATTGTATCATATTTTGATAGAATCAGGCATGGCTTATCAAAAAGTTGTTGAATTAACTGAAATAGTGATATATACTCCTTCAGTTAGGAATTATTAACAATTAACAATACCAATTATCACTTTATATCACTCTAAAGTGAATAAGTTAGTAAAATGTAATAGAGTTAATCATTATTATTTTTGTATTTTACCAACTTTTCACAAGTCAAATCCTTTTTTTTTCTGTCATTCTTTTTCGTAGTTCCGAAATTTAATAGCAAAGAAATTTTCTATGAGATTTTTCACATCTTAAATTGATGGTTGTCATGTTCATGGCATTTAAATATGTTGTTTAGTATATGGTCGTTAAGTTTAATTATCTAGTTCCTAATGTCTAGTAACCATTCAGGTCATTATGAAAGGTTCAATCCAATAATAAACTCAGTTTTTTTTTGTTCCGGTACAGAGAGTAACAAGGTGCCTACTCCCCAACATTTATCAGTCAATGCCTCTCCTACAATTGTCTGCGTGGAAGTCCATGGAAGTGCCAAGTGTTACAAGTTAAGCTGCCATTAACCACATTTTACATTAACCACGACTTTGAGATGGGCTGATCAGTTGAGTGAGGGTGGAAGTGAAAGAGAATGACAAAGACTCAGGTGATGTTTAGTTGCAGGTTTCAATTGGTGTAGTCACATTTGCAAAATGTGGTTAATGGAAGCTTAAATTGTAACATGTGGTGCACCCATGGACTTCCATACAGACAACTATAGTGAAGGCATTGAATGATGAATGTACATGAGTATCCGTCAGTAATAAACTGTCGGTGATTGTTAAATATAAGTCATTATAAGGAAAAGGAAAAAGCTTGATGCTCGACTCATTTATTCGGCAAAAGATGGATGCTTAGTGCATTTTTAGGCCGGGGGATGGAGTCTTGAGAAATTTTGTGTTGTATGTGCTCATCTCATTATCTGTAAGAGCTAAGCTTTTATTTTGAATTATAAAATTAAGAAACAAAAAAAACTCCGAGCTAATCACCAGGAACTTTCTACTGATATAACCTATCACTAGTCTTGGCGCTTTTCGTGTGATTTGCTCACCTGTCACTCTCAAGTCTCGATTCATGCCTAAGGGACTAATTCATTTTACTACCTAATTGTATCAATCCCGGAATACTGAGCTTTATTAGGATAATAATCCTACACACCAATACTTATTCAGTGTAAGTGATTTAAAATTTTTTTCATTAGATAAAATTAGATAAAATATTATGGTCAAGTCTTCAAAATAAAAAATTAATACTAAAATATTTTTGCCTCAATTTGAATTAAATTAGTTAGAATTTGATAAACTTTAATTATTAATTAAGAAAACAAAACTCTCTGGCCGCCACACTTGACTTTTCACTGCTTTAGTTCCCAATTCCTCCATTCTCCTCTCACCACTTGAACAATGTGCGGACTTGGACCCGAAACTAGTTCCTTGGAACTCTTATCCTCTTCCATTCACCATGACACATCATCACATGCTAAGGACCTTTGAATCGTCAAGTCGCTTTGTACTGCTGACCCAAAATTTATGTTGTAGGAACCCTTGAACTCTTAGCATGTTTTTGGTCATTTATTAGTAGTTTTTTTTTTGTAAGAATTTATTAGTAGTTTAGTACTGCCACTATATTTTCTACTCATTCCGCCCATTTATAAATATCTTTTCAAATTTTCTACAAGAACTATATATATATATATATATATATAAAAGATGCTTAGATATGCATATTTGTGGTTTGTGTTGATAAAATTATCTTTTTTCTCTCGCCATTAACTATAATTATTAAATTTAATCGAAGAATAAAAATGAAGAAAAAAACCGGAAAAAAAAAGTAATACTTTTTCAAATTCTCAAATAATAGATAATTTAAATAAATTTTACTGTCCTAAAAACACATTTATAAGTAAATACAATTATAGAATGTGTGATTCAAAGTTCAATATCAACAAGAGAGAGAGAGAGAGAGAGAGAGAGAGAGTCTATCAAAAAATATCAACGAGAGACAATGACCGGTTTCCATGAAATTGAGTTTTTTCTCCCTTAAGTTGATGGTGCAATAATCCAATACTTGGCCCAATACATTTGAAATTTTTTCCCATATGAATTGTCCTCTTTCAGACCCCAAAAACCAACAAAAAAAAACTTGTGGCCTTTCTTATGGGTAATGAAACGGAGAAGTTTGGTGACCAAAAACCAAAAACGGAGAAGTTTTCCGTTCAGGACTTCTCGATGAAATCCTACACAGTAGAGGGAAGGGAAGAAAATAGAATAAAGACACAAGTATAAGCAAGTAAGAAGTGGGTAGTTCTAAAATAAATAAATAAATAAATAAAGAGTGTTGGTGGAGGTTTAGATTGCTGCACTTGTGGATCTAGAAGAGAGAGAAGTGACAGACAGAAATGAAAAAAGAGATGTAGAAAGGATAGATTTGACAAAGTATAAATTATTTAATTTTAGAATTAAATTTAATCTATTTTATCTAATAAATGTGGTCTGTTTATTTATTTTAATATTATATACAATAGTACTAAAGAGGTGACCAAGATTAGAGTAATTCTAAAAAGAAGTCTCAATTTGGATTTCATTTTTTATCCCACCAGATGGCCCATTAGCAATGTGTCATCTATATTATATATAAAGAGAATAGTCCCTTTTAACATAACTCTAATGAGAAGTCTCAATTTGGATCCCAATTTTTGTCTCACCATATGTCACATTAGCAATGTGTCATAAAAAGAAAATTTGGGTTTGAATTGAGATTTTCTCCCTAATGTAAAGTTCCAACTATGATCCCAATTTTTACCCCATATGTTTTTTTTTTAATTTTAAAAGTCCCAGTTTAACAGCTATAAACAAAATTTACATGATTTTTATTTTTTAAAAAGGAATTACAGTAAAGTTAGAATAGTCCTTGTACAATGAGACACTTCCCACTTTTTTCCTTTGCTCCAATGGGGACAATTCCAAGCCATGCCCAATTGATAGGCCATGCCCAACACCTAGAATCAAGAAATAAGTTTTCACCCATTGGAGTTTCTCTTAAAACCCAATACAGGAAGGACTAAGGAATCCTGTTAGGAGTGGCAATAGGGGGTGGGAGGTGCAGATATCCACCGGGATCCCCGCGTTCAGGAATTTTTGTCCCGCGAGGACAGGGATAAGACTGAAACTTCCCCCATTGTGAGTTCAAGGATGGGGATGGGGATTATGCTCCCTGCCTTGTGGGGTCCCCACCTTAAAGGGTATTCTAGTAATTTCTGATGGATGTTATATTTTTATTAACTTTTTATATTTTTATTAAGTTTTATAATATTTAATTAATTTTTTTCCAAAACAAATATCTATCCCAATGCCACTCAATCACTCACTCTCAGCTTCTCACTTCACTCCCTCACTCCTCTTAAGAGTGCTGTCCCCCCTCACTCCTTTAGCAAGCTTGCCCCCCTCATTTCCTCTGAAGTCAGAATGCTCGCCCCCTCAATCCCTCAACATGCTCAAGTGTTCAGCCCCCAAAACTCTGCTGCCCTATCGGTTGTGCGCCGCTCTGCCACCACTACATCCCATGGCCTTTCCTCCTGTGTTGCCAGGTCCCTCCGTGCTACCCCACTCCCTGCCCCGCCATAGATCAGCCTTCCCTGTTCCTCCCTGTGCTAGAGATCGGCCTTTCCTCCCTATGCTTTCCTTCTCACTTTCTCTGTTTTTGATTTGGTATTATGAGGCAATTGACGGTCCATGACATGATGTAACCAACGATTATGAGGCAACCATCACCACCGTTGGTCGATTGATGATTTGCAACTTGCAAGGCTTTAGTGGCTGAAACCCCAACTCCCCCATGGTCGGTGCCCTCCTTTTGTTTCAAAGTCCAAACCTTTGTTTCAGCCTCTATTCTATTTTTTTTTTTTCAAAAATTTTTGATTGCATTGTGATAGGTGGGAGGTTGCTGGTTGTAATTTGTTTGAAATTTGTTTTTGAAAGAGTTGTTAGCAATAGTAATTATTTTTCTGGTTGATATTTTGTTCAATAGCCTTTTTTTTTTTCAATTATTTTGCAGTATCCGTGGATCCTCGCAGAGGATCGGGGATCTATGGAGTTCAGGTATAGGGGCAAATCTTCCCCCACTACCGAGATCAAGGACGAGATCGGGGATAATGTTGGAGGTTCGGGGAGGGGAATGGGGAAGTACTACTCGCACTTGTCCCGCCCTATTGCCATCTCTAAAAGGAAAGACTTTCTCTAGCTAACCAATTAGCACATCTATTCTCCTTTATACGTGCAAGTGAAACGAATCTATAGTAGTGTCATGGGATTCGAGATATTATTCATAAGGACTTAAAAATGCCCATAGGAGCAAGATTACAAATATGATCAAGAGCACCATCCATCCATACTGAGTTTAGACTGGTAAGGGTAAGATATGTTAACTCATGGATACCTCATTCCCATTCCTCAACACATGAGAAAATTAAATAGATCTGAAGTGATGGACAATTTGAGTCACTTATCTTAGTGGAAGTATTATTGGAGAACGATATATTTTTCTGCCATTGTGGTGCTTAAAATAATAGGGCACGTTTGATTTGAGTTTTCAATTATCAGTTTTCATTTTCAGCTTTTCAAATTTTGTGAAGGAAATACTTAAAATTTTGAAAACTACAAATTCCAATTTTCTATTTGCATTTCTAATTTTCAGTATTTCTTTCACAAAATCCTGAAAATGACAACTGAAAACAAAAAACTGGAACAAAACAGGCCCTTAGTCATTCGTCTCTATTTATACTATACCATTGTTCCCAAGGCTGTCAATAATAAATTAAGAACTGACTTTTTTTTTTTAGGGTATCCACTGTCGGGTGATAATAACTGATCTCTTTGAAGCATAAGCTCGCATAATCTCTCTTAAGAAGATAAATCTTTGGACATGAGACCATTTTCATACGCACTGCTAGGATTGAACCCTTCACTAGATTTTAAATAATCCAACTAGTTATTAACTGTGTTAAGTCTCCTCCTTTTAAGAATCGACATTTTAAGCAACATGAAGTGTGTTTTATGATTTTTTTTTTTTGTTTCTTTTTATTTGTGATCAACATGTTTCATGATTTTTTTTTTGGTATTGGAGTCTCTAATTCCAGAGTCTCTGATCCCAAAGATGAACTCAAAATCCTACACCATTGGCCCATGTTCACCTCTTGCAAAGATATTGACTTTACCATTTGAGCTGGCCTTCCAAGCAAATGTTTCATGATTTATCGTACCTACCTCCTACTCGAAAAAAACATGGGCTTCAAAGATAAGCCAGACACTGGAAACCAATCATCCATGATTAGAGCTGGGTAAACGGACCGGTCCGGTCCGTTTGGCCCGGTCCGCGGCGGACCAATTTTAAACGGACCGGACCGGACCGGTTCACTTTATAAACGGACTAGTCATTTGCCTAGTTCAGGCCCGGTCTGCATAAACCCGCAAGTCCGAGGACCGGTCCGCATTTTTGGCCCAATAAGGAGCCCAAGATTAAATCGCGGACCACCATGGACTACCATGACCGCCCAAGAAACCAGTTTTTTTTTTCTTTTCATATTTTTTTTTTACTTTTTTTAGTACTCTATATTATATATTTATATAATTATATTTATACTATATATTTTACCTTACAAAATATATATACACATTTTTTTTTTGGACAAAATTCAATTTAAATTTTAAACAAATAACAATATTAATTACTAAATACTGCAAATATTAAAATTCAATTGTTAATTTTTTCAAAATAACATACAAGTTACAAATCAATCAAATATGCATAACTCATCCAATCATAAAAAATATTGAAACTACTAAAGAATATAAATTAACAACTCCTAACTATCAAACACCAAATATAAGCAAATCAAATACCAAAAATTGTAAAATAAACCAACTCACCAAAACAAAAGTCTTAATTCTTAACACATCAAATTTAAATAATTACAAAGTCCATCAAACACATAAATAAAGTTCATCCATCAAAATACAAATAAAAATATAATGTCCTTACAATGTCCAAAGTCCATTCATAAAAAAGGAAAGATAAATTTGTGGGCTTGAACACTTAAGCTACAGTACGCGGGTTAGACGGGCTAGTCCGCGGACCATGTGGCCGTTTAAGTAGCGAACTTTCTTGAATGAGAAGAAAAGTCTATGGGTTGGCGGGTTAAAAATTTTCTGGTCCATTTTTATGCGGGTTGCGAGTTAAACGGGTTGGTCCGCGGGCCACGGTCCATATACCCAGCTCTATCCATGATATAGCATGAATAGATAGCAAAATGAAAATCTCTTTTAAGAAAAAAGGAAAAAAAAAACGCTCGTTGGACCCTGTAGATTTTTAAACATGCGGTTTTAACACAAAAATGGTTGTCCAGTAAAACCAATCTGATTACTGACCAAAAAAAACAACTGATTCTGACCAAAGAAAAACCAATCTGGCAAAAACAGACGACAAACAGATGTCATTTTCTCGGGACCCAAAAAAAAAAGATATCATTTTCTAGGAAAAAAAATATATCATTTTAGAAATGGTGAAAAACGACACCAGATTAAAATTATTTAATTTTTATGTACTATAATAGAAAATAATTTTACATTACCATTCATTAAAATTTTAACAAAATAAAAAATTATGATGACGGATTATAATAATCTTCAATCATTTTTAATGATGTGTCACTATTCTGTTGGATGGGATGAAAATTAAATTCTTAATTTTTTTTATCGCTTTATTTTTGCTTACACAACCTTATTTTTCAGACAAGCATCGCGTCGCTAGGCAATTTCACCGAGTTTAATTAAACAATTACCCACATAAAATGTTGATAACCAAATATGATTATAACCCAGGAATCGATATGATAAATTAAAGTCTATTTTATTTTAACTGAGAATTTAAAACAACAAGGTTTCTTCGTTGCAATACAGCTATGAAGACTCTAGATTAGGGGTATCACTTATCATAATAATTCCACCAAAATACAAGCACTGGCCGAGAAGCCAAGAACTAAAACCCCGGGGCATAACAAATAACACCATACAAAGTTACAAACTAACGAAGAAATTAGATAAAAAAAAAAACCTAAAAAGGAAGGAAAAAAAAAAGGCGCAGGATTACATTTTTTTTACAGGGCGGCAAATGCATCGTCGACCCACCTCTTTCGCTGAAGGGATGCATCGCCACCTGTGTCTGTGTCGGTGGAGAAAGGCGAGCTGAGAAAGGATCCCACAACGGCTCGAACCTTGTTCACCCGCTTCCTGTGACGAATTCGCCGCAGAACCACTTCTTTATCCAGATTCCCGGTGTTCTCAGCCGGTCTCAGTGATAACTGACTTGTCACCGGCGCAGCAGACTCTTCCTTCTCGTACTCTGCTTCATCTTCCTCTGTGCCCTTCCTCTCCCACTCCCTCCTGCCAGCAACATCAACTTGCTTGTCCTTTGAGACAACACTTTGCCGGTTACCCACCTTGGAAGACATCTCTTTCTCTGTTTCTTCTATATTTCTCAAGTAGCGTGAACAGTGAAAATGCTTCAGAGCATGAGCATGAGAATTGCGATGCTGAGAATAATGGGTACTTATAAAGGCATTGGTTTGTCTTTTTTTTTTTTAATTATTATTTTAAATGAATCGTTTTATCCATCGTTCGTTTATCTTTTAGCCAGTTAAGAAATGTCACACAAATAAAGAGGGAAAAACAAATGTAAGCCAAGGAATGGGCCGGTGGGATGCGATTCGAGGTGTAATAAAGTAGGGTGAAAGTTCATGCTCAACACCTAAAAACAACAAACTTACAATATAAATGAAAATGGAAAAGAAGACAAAATAAAAAAATAGATTTAACAATATTAATATATTAGAATTGAAAAGAAAAATAATAGTAATATAAATTTATTATAAAATTTTACATAGTAATATAAATTTATTATAAATTTATACTATACAGCAAATAATTTTAATAAAGAATCAAAGGCAAAACGCCCATGCTTGTATGAGGCTATTAGCGAGTATGGATTCGAAGAGTCTCATTCTCGTTCTTCTTTTGGTTCATTTCTTGCTTTTGTGTCAGTCCTTCTTGAATTTGAATATTTTATTTATCAATTGATTTTGAGAGTTTGTATAAATATTGTCAAAGTAGAAAAACATAAGAAATGTCACACAAATAAAGAGGAAAAAACAAATGTCAGCCAAGCAATGGGTCGGTGGGATGCGATTCGAGGTGTAATAAATAATCAAAGACAAAACCCCCATGGTTTCCGTAATGGGCGGCTTTGTGCTACTGCCATTTCCGTGGCGTCGTTTTTGTTTTCACTGTTTGCACATATTTTTATATTCATTTTTATAAAAATTATTATTTTAACATATAAAATTTAACCTCTAGTATTATTGGGTATTATTGGATATAATAATAATATTAATTTTATCCTTTTATTCATCATGAATTTTTCAATTAGACATATATTTTTAAGGATTAAAATAATAATACTGTTATTTTTATGCAACCACTGTTGGTACTTAACCTTTACAATCACAGCATTTTGTAAGAATCAGATTTTCAGACAAAAGAAAAGAAAGGAAGAAGACAAGAAAGCAAGTATCAGATTCGATTCCTGGATCATATTAAAATTGAGTATCTTTAAATTATATTTAAAATAAACTATACACGGCCTTCTGCCTATTTGTTTTATATTTTTGGACCTCCAATATTACTTTTAAAATAATGAGAATGAGATTTCATAATAATCAATGTATTAAATAAAATTTTCATTTTACTTAAAGTACTTTTCATGCAATTGGAAGTTTTTTTTTTATGAAAATTATTGTTAAAGATACTTTACATTACAGGAAAAATGTTTTTGAAATAAAATCTTATTATTATTTTCACATTAAAATCTAAAAGTAATTTTACTTATCATATTCAAATAAAAATTATTTCCTTAAACTTACTTTTGATACACTCTAATCAAACACAAATTAGCTCTTTTAAAAGTAATTTATCTAAAAGTAATTATTTTCAACTTAACCCTTTCAAAAGTAATTTTACTAAAAGATGAACTAAATGATTTTAAATAAAAAGCAAAAATGGTTGGTCTTTAATTTTGGATGAATTGATAGTATAAAAAAAAATTATACAATTATTCCCTTAAACTTACTTTTGATATATTCAAACCAAAAACAAATTAGCTCTTTTAAAAGTAATTTCTCTAAAAATAATTATTTTTAACTTAACCCTTTCAAAAGTAATTCTACTAAAAGATGAACTCAATGATTTTAAATAAAAATAAAAAATGGTTGGTCTTTAATTTTGGATGAACTGATAGTATAAAAAAAAAGTTTATATGATCATTCAATCATAAAATATTACATCTAACTCACATCCACTATTTGAGTTTAACACTGTCAATATATTAAAATTAAACTAAAAAATAATTACAAGAAAGAAATCAAGTTTTATTAGCCTTTTCAAATTTTCAATGTGTTGAAAATCTTGACAAATATTTTTGATATTTTTTAATTCTTAAATTACATAAAAAGAGAGCTAAAATCTCAATTGGAATTTGATAATTACAATAATTTTAAGGAACTAAGTATTCCAAATATGTTCATTTTTAACAATTTTTTGTGAGGATGTGAAATTGGTAATCAAAGATTTGACTTATCTAAATTACTGAGCACGTCCTAGAAAAAACTCAAGGTGCCAGGCATCTTCCTTCTGAAAAGGTGTGTATTAGTACTCCTCTCTCCATGATTGACGTTTAAGATTTTGGTACTTGGATTAAGAAGTGATTAAAGCAACTCAAACATACATAATAAAAAGGGTCACATTGACAGAATTGCCCCTCTTATTTTATTTTTCAATTTTTTTCCCCTATATTCAGTTTTTCTCGTTTATCCACCAAAAGAAGAACGAGAATGAGACTTGGAATCCATACTCAGCTAATAGTCTTATACCTGCACCTTTGAATGTTCAGCTCCAGTGAATACCTAATGACTTTTGAATATTCAAGCTCTAATAAGTTTTTAACCATCTCTGAGGCCTCAATCCCTAATGAATCTTTAACCTCTAAAAAATCTTTATCTTTATCCAATTTTCTTGTCAGTACATTTGATATATTCCAGAAAAAATAAATAAAAGAAAGAAGAGAATAGATATGTGAGTACTGGAATAGATGAAACTAAATGGTTGAGTGCTGGAACTCTTCCGGAATGTAGAGGGTTACGTTAGGCAGATGAAGAGGTTTGGAGCATAAATTGGCTCGAAACAAGTCAATACTAGCATCGCTCCGTAGCACGGAGAGAGTAAGGTGGTATAGGAAGTTGTGAAATAATTATTGTCGGTGACACAACCTATGGAAGTGCAAATACAAAAAAAGTAATTAATATATCTTTAAAAATATGAAATGCCAGATAATTTTGGATGAATTCCTTTTCTCTAAATAAACAATTAATCATAAAGGGCGGGAGTATTAGATATTGGATTAGACTAGATTAGACGACATGCCATTCTTTACTTTTGGTTACATACTACATGCCATCCTGATGAAAAGATTAATTTTTTTTAATTGAGTAAAGTGTCATTTTGATCTTTGAAATTATAAATGAGTTTTTATTTTAGTGCTTGGAATTGTGAAATTAATTTTTTTGTCTATGAAATTGTATTCCATAGGTCACTTTAGCCTCTAGTCAAACAATCATTATATTTTGCTAACATGACACATTAAGTAGCATATAAGATGCCATGCGTCATTTACAATTTCATGTCATATGGTATGTTATATGTCACTTAACATACTACGTCAACAACATGTAATGGTTGTTTAATCATGACTAAAGTAATATGCAAAATATAATTTCAGGAACAAAACGAAATGCGTTTATAATTTCAGGGAACAAAGTGATACTTTACTTTTTTTTTTTAATTAAATGTTTCATACAATATATAGCAAATCTATGTGGCATTACCTGATCCATGTAGCTGATCTCACTTAGTAGAACGAGACTCAGGTGTTGTTGTATTAAACATTGCATACAACTCACAGCAATATTTACGATTTCCCACAATTCTGTCAAGGTTACAACTAATTGTGGATCGGTTATATTGTTGTCGTAATTAACCGATGATTAAGTTACATGTCCAATTGCGTCAACATATTTGCCAGCCAACTCTATTTATATCCTTAACTCTTTGACCATCAAAACATGTTCCAATTTAGTTTCAACATTCTAACACTAGATAGTCAAGCTTATTATTCTTCTAACGGTTCTGTTTGGCTGATTAACCATTTTAAACTTTGTTTGTAACACAATTATAAAGCTTTTCGATCCAATAAACATTACTTTTATTACTATAGTGTTTTTTTCGAAAGAATAGATTGTCAAAATTATTCAAGATAAATGAAATATTCAAACATGTAATCATTTTCAAATGCGTAAAACATAAAGTCTTGCTACTAGAAAAGCATTACAGTCGTGAATTTATTGTACACGAAAGTTGAAATACATCTAAGCCCAATCCTCAGCCCTCCGTGTGAAAGATTTTGATTTACTCGTTGATCACTCTAATCCTTATAAGCTTTCACATTATTTGACTAGTATATTGTGTTGGGTTTGGGCTTACTCCTATGTAGGGAAAAGCCCAAAACTGAGTTAGCCCACTTACCTTATGAGAGTAGTCAGCTAGGGTAACATTGAGAGAGATTATTTGGTCACAATCCCGCAGCCACACAAAGTGAGAGAAGAGAGAAACAACCAAAACCTGTTTTTATTTTCCTTGTCTGACAGTCCCCGTAATACGGTCGTTGCGAATTCGTTCACCGTTGGATCGTGCTGAAATTTGGACAGCAGGTTTGTAACAGGTGGTTCTTCATTCTGAACGGTCGGATCAGTGAAAAACGTCTGGTGTGTGAGATATTGCTCACGAACAGAGGTCCTGTTTCGGTTTGCAGAATCAGCTTTTCTAGTTTAAGCTGTCACCGTAAATTGCCGTTTGTGAAGTTGTTCACCGTTGGATCATGCTAAAATTTGGATAGCAGCTTGTAGACAGGTGGTTTGTCATTCTGAACGGTTAGATTGTTAAAATAAGGTCCGGAGAGTGAGAAACTGATCGCGGACAGAAGCTCTAATTTGGGGTATTTAACATTTCCTTGTTCTCAATTTTATAAATTGATGATTGGTTGGTTTTAGGTTGTTGTTTGCACGGTTTGTGCATTTATTTGAGACTCTCTTGTACCTGTTTTGATCATAGTGGAGCTATTTCATCGGTCTAGACGACTCGTGGTTTTTGTCTCTCACATTGAGGGAATTTTCCACGTTAAAAATCTTGGTGCATTGTTCCAATTATTGTTCTGGTTAATTTGTGTTGTTTGCTGCCAATATTTCGCTACTAGAATTGTTGCTCCTCTTGTTCTTGCAAGTAGGGAATTGTGTGTTTAGTTCCCAACATATTGCAGGCAATATTTAACTGGGAGCATCAAGTGGAGCAGCTAGCTTCCATTTTAATTGTGCCTTCTGGGAAGAAAACCACACCACTATCAATTATTTTGATCTTTTAATTTTCACCATAAATTGGGGCAGAGAGACGCGGATTAAGAATGACTTGGAGAGGAGAGGCTTTGATACTAGTTAGCCCGACCTGTTCATGCATATCAACTGGTTTCCCATTAGCAGTTACAATATCAAACCCGTGCAACAAATTTGCGAGTGTTAGTTGCACCATTTGAAGAGCGAATGAGAGTCCAGGACACATTCTTCTGCCAGCACCGAATGGAATCAATTCAAAATGTTGGCCCCTGAGGTCGATGCCCTTGTGGGTTGTGAGGAATCTCTCTGGTCGGAACTCCAAGGGATCAGGGTATACCAAAGGATCTCGTTGAATTTTTGAAAGGTTAGTCAAGAGACGGGTGCCAGCAGACACATGGTATCCCCCTACAACGCAATCTTCAATGGACTCGTGAGGCGCACTAAGTGGTCCAGGTGGATACAAGCGCATTGTTTCCTTAATGATGGCCTGAAGATACACCAGGTTTTTCAGGTCTGATGCCATCACTATCCTTTCCCTCCCTATTTGCATGTCTAATTCCTGTATGGCCATGTTTAGGACATCACGGTTGTTGAGAAGTAACGAGAGAGCCCAAGTCAGTGTCACAGTCGTTGTGTCTGTGCCACCCAAAATCAATGTCTGCAAAAAATAATAAGAAGAGAAAAGTCTAGAAAAACCTGCCCTAAGTAGACACTTCAATAAAGAAAAAAAAAAGTTATTTGTATCTAAGAGTTGGGATATCATGTCAACTTACACCTCATTTATTATGAGTTGACATAATATTTCACGTTTTATGAGTACAAATAACATAATTCCTTTAATAATTAACTTTGATTCATGGATATTTTACTCCTATTACTTTAAAAGCATGCAAACTAGTCCTTAAACTTTTTTGTTTGTTCACATCACTAATTGAGCGCAAATTCTGTAAAAATAATGCCCAAATTAAAAATCCAAGAAAAAAAAATATCGTAAGTGGGGTATTTTTTTCAGTAATTTAATAGTACTTAACTCTCAACTAAACTAAAGAAGCTTAAGAACATCACATGATGCACCAAGCACGCTCAAATATAAAAACTACCCAAAACAAAAAACAATAATAGAAATGATACCAAACAACTTGGCCTTTGAAGCACTAAATTGGCAATCGCCCACGCAAAGACGCAAGTGCATTATATTATATCTACACTTTGTTTTTGGTATGCTTTCAATAACAGAAAAATAAATCTGCAAAATAATATGGCTAAAAATATTAATGGAAGCCGACTATTAACTTTGACAAAATCCTTATAGTTTTTATTTGTAAATTAAATCTAATATCCTGTTGTTTTTAATTTATGAAGAGCAAAATTATTTATTTAACGAACCAAATTCTCTAAAAGATTAAATATATACACTTTAATTCTTAAAAGAGTTTATGTTAAATAGACGTTAATTCCTTAAAAAAAATCATATACGTATTATTCCTGAAAAGATTAATATATTTCAAATCAATTTTTTTTATTATAAAGTAAAAACCATTACGTTAAAAGCTAATTTTTCCGTGTACAAACATATTAGGAATAGATGTTTCAAGGACTAATTAACGTGTGTACGTATCAGCATGATGATGCAAGAAGCTAAAAAGATACAGACCAGGCATGTGGCTTTGATTGTAGTATCAGCGTCGCGACCGTCCAACTCTTGATCAACAGTGGAAAGAAGCACGTCCATGAAATCATGGTGATCTTTCGATTCCACTGCGCCAAAATTCCTGTTGCGTTTGTGTTCATCTAACCAGATTTGAGCAAAGTAATCTAACTCTTTAGCCGTTCTCTTCATTGTTTTCTCTTGCCCGTCCAAATCCAGCCACCTCAAATACGGCAGTGCATCAGAAACCACGAACGATCCACTCAGATCGAAGAACTCTCTCACTGCTTTCCGGATCCGCTGGTTCTCTTCATCGTCACCATCACTACCCGCCCCTACAAAACGTTTTCCTACCACCGTTCTGAACATAACGTTTAGGCTTATCTCCCCAAACCATTTTTTCATCTCGGTGACCGCCTTTTCCGAACCGCTCTTCTTCATCTGTAACAAACAATTGTAGCTCTCTTTGATTGCAATTTCCACCTCGGATTCCATGACGTGTTTGAGCGTTTCTATCCGGTGGGTAGAGAGGAGCTCCAAGATGGCTATCTTGCGCACGTGACGCCAATAAGGGCCGTAGGGGCTGAAAGGCAATATTGAAAAGTTGTAACCTAACACTTCAAAGGCTACGGATTTAGGGCGGCTGGCAAACGCTTTGTCGTTCACAGTGAAGCACTCTTTAGCTATCTCGCAATTGCTGACAACCAAAGTTTGATGAGCACCGATCCGCATGGTGAAGACGGGTCCATATTTGTCGGCCATGTTACCCAATGTGACGTGAGGTGGCTGTGGGCCACCTAAGAGGTGGAGGTGCCCAATCAAAGGCCACGCACCCCCAGCTTCTGGTGGTGCTTTTCTAGCTGCGGCTGTGTGGTTTCTACTCCTGCTCGATATGCATGAAAGTGCATAGAGAAATAGCAGCAGCCCGAAGAAGGTAAATACGCCGGTTGGTTGGGAGAAAAGATTTTCCGAGTTCATGATATGGCGTTCAAAGATATTTTGTAGTATATGATTACAGAGTATATTGATTTGAAAGATGCGAAGTATATGCCCGTTAAATGAACGCTTATCTTGCCGAAGCTGTTTTCACAAGAGCATCTTTTGATGTGAGCGGCCTTTTTTTAAACGAATTTGACAGAGGGAAACGACAGAAGTGTTGACATTTTTTTACTCCATTGCCTTCGTAATATAAGTTATTTTTAAATTTTCTGTCCAATCTAAAATATAAATTATTTTTATATTTTAAAAAAATATTAATTATTTTTTTTATAATTATATTTATGATGAATGATAATGAATAAATGTAAATATGATAATTTAATAAAAAGATTATTTATAATAGGTGATAAATAATATTTTTATCTTTTATATTTTTTTAATATATCAATGAAATTTAATTATCACCTTAATTCCTCTACATAATCTTAAATAACTTATATTATCGAAGTAAGAGAGTATGATAGTGGCCCATTTATCAATGTCAACCAAGTTTTCTTAATAACTTTTTTTTGGTAAAGTCTTCTTGATAATTTATTATTTTAAGTTGATTTTGTTATTATATTCAATAATAGAAGCGTTACTGGCGAAGTTATTAGATGTTTCACGTGGGCCAATAACGAACATTAATTATGCTTCCCCCATTTAAATCATGCCGACTTTAAGAGAGACCTATCACCTAAATAATTATTCATTTTTTCAATACAACTATAACTTAAATTAATTAGGCAACAAGCATACAAGGGTTAGGCATAAGGCATTGTTGGGTGCATCATATAAAATAATTCTTGATAGTCTTAGACATGATAAAAAGTGGTATGATAGAATAGTAAAAGGAATTCATTGTGTAAATTTTTGTACGGGGGCAATCCAAGGATAGCAAGCGGTGATTGAGGGATGGCGAGTGGCGATTGAGGGATGGCGCGTGACAATCAATGAGTGGTGGATGGTGGGCGGACAATAACTGATGGATGTTGAGATACTACCAACAGTGATGGGATACCACCAGCTGAGGGTGGGGTGGGCGTTACCATAGAAGAGTAAGTAACCAGAAAAAATAATACTATCAAGTGTTATGAGGCCTAATGGAACTTGATAACTTAATCATATGGTCATAGAATAAAAATAGTTTAACTATATAACATTATATTATTACATCTGACACCAAATATATGATAAAAGTTGACTTTAAAGTAATACAATCAAGCCTTATATTGTGTATCAAATGAGGCCTAAGATGAATTATATAATGACCAATAGTGGGCTAAGCTTTAAATTTTAAAGAAGATTATGGTTGAATGAGGTTTTAGTTTCCATATATATTGTGATGGAAAGTAAAGATATCTTAAAGGAGAAAAAAAATTTAGAGAATGCTTGCATATCATGCATGCAGCATGAAGAGGGTGCAATTCATATGATTAGTATCTGTTAGAAGCTCTCAGAATTTAGAAGCAATTTATTTTATCTTATTTATTAATTAACACAATATTTAATTATGTCACAAAAAATGTATAAAAAAGAGAAAGATAATAATAACTTATAAAACTCTTATATTGATTGATAAATTACATAAAATAAAACCTTTTTTCTCCTTTTCTTGAAGCAACTAATAATGTCTCTTCACGTAAAAAGACTTATTAATATTAATCATGACATTTGTCATGAATTTATGACTTTAGAGATATTATCAGGATTATTATGAGTCTCGAAGACTCATTTGGACTTAATTGAGACAATTAATTATCATAGTATTTGGACTCAAACTATGAACATTGGACTATTACTATTTGATGTGGTTATAAATTTAGTAACATTAACAAATATAGTTTACAAAGATTTAAGTTAAGGTCCCATTAGGAATATAACATGTAAACTAGTTAGATCCTTGCTTGAAGTGATTTCCTAAAGCTTGGGTATCATTTTGAATATTTCTTTTGAAACATTTCTTGAAAGGTTCCATTGCTATTTTGTTTACTCTATGATTGTATCCTTATATAAATAAAAATATTTTGCTTATGTTAAACACATAAAGGCAATTTACCTACATATTTTCTAAAAATAGATTTTTCATTTTGGGTGTATTTAGGCCTATGGAATTAGTAAAGAAAATACCGTATGAATACTTGAAATTGAATTATTATATGATTAAAAATTACGTTGAACATATTTTATTATAATAGTGTGATTTTGTGCTTCAAAGGTAATTTACAAAGAAATGTGGGTTTTTATGGAAGTTTTAGGAATCCTATGTTGTTAGGGCTTTATGTGCAAATTTGAAAATCTTGTGGTCTATAGGCGAATAAGAAAGAAATTATTGAAACTTTATGTAATTTTCATACTTTATGGATACTATGTGCACTATATTAAATGGATAAATAAATAAATAAGTAACACTTCGGGTCCCACTTTGTAGTGGAGAAGGACTTGGTGAACACTTAGTCTTATAGTTGTTAAACGATACCTCAGGCCTCGTCTTAATTGTAATGATGCCTTGGGCCGGTCTCGCCATGCTAGCGAACAAGGATTTGGTGTTCATTGATCTAACTAGGGGATACCCTAGGAATAAAAGCTTTCGCAAATTTAATACGAAACAAATCTTGCAAACTACAACCATTAAAAGGGACTATGATATTATAAAAAGAAGTTTAAGGACACTCATATTATTATTTATTATACTTCTTTACTTCACTTTCATTATGATTGATATTATGCACTTCCATCTTGCTTGACACTAGTAAATGTTCTAATTAAGTATTTTAAATACAATTTGAGTTAATATATGTGATTGCATATTATTGCATTTCCGCATTACTCTTATTATTATTTGGATGAAGTGAGACTTCCCTAGGAACATCACCCTATTGAGAGATTTCTTTCACCCCTTTTCTTTGATATTTCCAGATAGCATAGATCGTCATCAACAGTGAAAAAGGCGTATTTTTGGTATTACTGTCTAAATAATCAGATTCTATTATGTATGCTAGATAGAGTCTTTGCTATCAAATTACTAGACTTTGGTTGTTATATCATTGTATTAAAGTGTCCCCTTATATATCTTGCATATGTAATATGTATTGTACCCTATAAATCAATTTAGTAGTGATGTATGTTTTCTATAAATGATGGTTGTCTAAATTGTGGGAATAACTGAATAACAAATAGTAGTTTCAATTTTATATGTTAGAAAAGAATCATTCTTTGTCATTTGAAAATTACCCTTGGATTGCTGAAAGAAAGTGTGCTATTGTGAAATTAAAGTGTAATGTGGAAAGGTTATAGCTAGAAAAGATTTGATATTTAAGCGTATCCATTGTGACTCATTATTCCAATATACGACTATGAATAGAAAATACTCATAGTAGTTGACAAAATTCCCTGCAAATTTAAGGTGGTAAGTTAATAATATTATGCTAATTAACTATTATCTAAAAAAAAAATACTAAGGTGCAAGAATTATAGTTTAATAGAGTGTTACATAAACCTATCATTGAGATGAAAAAACGGGATGAATGAGAACGATCATTACATCTAATGGTGATGATGTAAATGTCTTGATTTGACACTCAATTCGGCACTCACTTTTAGTGGTACAAATAATATTTTTGGAGTTTAATTTACTTGTTAAGTACCTGAAATTACCCGATAGGCTTGACTTTTTTTATTTTTACTCGCTTGACATATTTCTAATGGTATACGCATACGATTTGCACTCATATCAAATGTCTCTCCTTGTAGCAATGATTTAATAAAAAATTAATAATTTGAAACGAACTAGAATTTTTCAAAGCTGCAATGAGAAATAAATATATGCCCAATAATCATTCGTCCGAGAAAGATGTTTCTCGTCAGCATTTGCCACACCTATGTTTCACGAGGGACTAGAATCGATTCTAAAGCCATATAATTGATTTTGATTATTTAAAAATATATTTGGTTTTGAGATCTTAGAATCGCTTATTACATCTAGAATTGAATATGAGATAAGTGAAATTTTGTTACTTTTAGTTATAATTACTTTCAGATAAATTACAAGACGTAAATCGTTTTATTTTAAAATCAGTACTAATAGAATCAATTATATTATATCTGGAATCAGTTTTATAAGCACAGAATAAAAAACACACCAAGAAAAATATTAATTTATATGCGATCATCAAGTAGAGAAGCCTCCATGTTTATTGTGCCTACATCTGTCAGACGTAAACCAAGTACTTTAATGTTATCTTGATCTTTTAATTTTCGTCATAAACCTGCGTAGAGAGACGCGGAGCAAGAATGACATGGAGTGGAGAGGCTTTAATGGTAGTTCTCATTGCTTCTTCAGCCATATCAACTGGGCTCCCATCAACAGTTACAATGTCAAACCCATGCAACAGATTAGCGAGTGTTCGCTGCATCAATTGAAGACCAAATGTGAGTCCAGGACACATTCTTCTCCCCGCACCGAATGGAGTCAAGTCAAAATGCTGGCCCCTGAAGTCGATTTCCGTGTGGGTTGTGAGGAATCTCTCTGATCGGAACTCCGAAGGATCCTCGTATTCACGGGATCTCGTTGTATTTTTGCAAGGTTGGTCATGAGGCGAGTGCCAGCGGGCACATGGTACCCACCCACGACGCAATCTTCCATGGATTCGTGCGGCGCATTGAGTGTCACAGGTGGATACAAGCGTAGTGTTTCCTTGATGATGGCTTGGAGATATACTAAGTTCTTCAGGTCTGATTCTACTACCATCCTTTCCCTCCCCATTTGTGCGTCTAATTCATGTATAGCCTTCTTTAGGACTTCACGGTTATTGAGAAGCGACGAGAGAGCCCAAATCAACGTCGCAATCGTAGTGATTGTGCCAGCTACAGTTAGTGACTGCAAAATATTGCCAAAAACTCCAATTATATTTTGCTCTACTCTCCACGATATATATTTTTATCATACACGTCAATTTTAACATCGAATTTAAAACTTTATGTTTAAGGGACGACTTTAAATCCCTTCTACATAGATCAACAACTTATTAACATTTAATATATTTTTATTAATTATAATTAATAATTCTCATAAACAGATATAATTAAAAGTCAATAAATATTTTGTGTGAAATTAAGAAAAGAAATTGTAGGTGTATAATATTTCTTTACAATAAATTTACATCTCTATAGAGGATCAAGATGGGCTCTCAACAAAATGTATTGTTTTCATGTCCCTTTATAATTAATATACAGGTATAAACTTATCATAAAGAAATATTATGCACCTAGTATTTTTCAATTAAAAGATCAGAGAATTATTTGATAAGGGAATAATTAATAATGTACTTCTAATATTAAACGCTCGATATACTCATACATGTATTTACCAAAGGAAGGCACTTACCATACAAGTAGCTTTGATTATAGTATCAGCATCTCCACCTTCAAATTCTTGATCAGCCATGGAAAGAAGCACGTCCATGAAATCGCGATGATCTTGCGATTCCTCCCTGGGCCACAATTCCTATTGCGTCTGTGTTCTTCTAGCCAAATTCCAAGGAAGTAATCCAACTCTTTTGATGTTCTCTTCATTGCCTTGACTCGCCCATCCAAATCCAACCATCTCAAATACGGCAGAGCATCAGAAATCACAAACGTCCCATTCAGTTGGACGAACTCCATCAGTGCTTTCCGGATTCGTTTCCTCATGTCACTAACCAGCCCACAAAGGCGCTTTCCTACGACGATTCTGAACACAACGTCCAGCGTTATGTCCTCGAACCATTTCTTCATCTCGGTAACTGCCTTTTCCGGACCACCACTCTCCTTCGTCTGCAACCACAAATTGTGACTCTCTTTCACTGCGGCCTTCACCTCGGATTCCATCACGTGCTTGAGCGTCGTCTCCATCCGGTGGGCGGAGAGGAGCTCCGTGGTGGCTATCTTGCGCACGTGACGCCAGTAAGGGCCGTAGGCGCTGAATCCCAACATGGAAAATTTGTAACTCAAGACTTCAAAGGCTATGGTTTTCGGGCGGGTAGCAAACGCCTTGTCGTTCACAGTGAAGCACTCTTTGGCCATCTCACTGCTGCTTACGACCAAGTAATGGTGAACGCCAAGCCGTATGGTGAAGACGGGTCCGTATTTCTCGGCCATGTTGCCCAATATGACGTGAGGTGGCTGTGGGCGACTGAAGAGGTGGAAGTGCCCAATGAAAGGCTACGCACCGCCAGCTTCGGGTGGTGCTTTTCTTGCTGAAGCTGTGTGGCCCCTGCGCCATCTCGATATGGATGAAAGAGCGCGGAGAAATAACAGCAGGCCGAAGATGGTAAATAGTACGGCTGGTTGGGGGAGGATGTTTTCCCAGGCCATGATCTGGTTGGGTGTATACGATTGTGATTTGTGTAGCTGTTTTGATGTCGATGTATGTGAGCTTCTTTATGCAGTAAATAGATGCTCAAAGAATGGAAAAATTATTGGATCAACACACAATGATTAAATTTTACAAAGTTGTTTCGTGCTATATTAAAAAATCAATATTACTTATTTTATATTTTGGGGAACTGCTAGATTAATGTCATAAGACTTACTTTATATAGAAAAAATACAAACACGCGAACAAGGTGGTTATTTTATTTTATTTTATTTTAAAGGTATTAAGGCAATGAACTTTTCCCAAAGCTTTGTTGGGGAGTTTGGAGGGAAAGAAAAGTGAAGACATTGGAGGAGAAGGAAATGTGAGGGAAGGAAGGAGTTTAGAGAATTGATCATCTATCTATTTGGGAGTGCAAGATATATAGAGGAAGGGAATTCGGGAACTTATCGTTTATTTTTACAATTTTACCCTTTTTATAATATTTAATTATTTTGTTTTTATAGAATTAATTATTTTAGTGAAATAATTAATTATTTTAAAAATAAATTTTAAAAAGAAATAAAAAATAATACATTTAATTATTTTGGAAAAAAATTTAAACTATTGGTTCATCATCACTGAATCCAAAGGTATTACCCCGCGCTAATCAAAACAGCGTCGCTTTAGGCCGCTTAGGGGAGGCGCAACCATCGTGTGACTCCCCTTTGCAGCAACTCGAGCTCCAACCACACCACCAACTCCCCCACCACAATCACTAGAAAGACCTTATACATGTTGTTCCAGAGAGGAAGACCAAGAAAGTGTTTCAAAAAGGAATGCCCAACTAAAGAGGGAGAGGCATGGCGAAAGAAGGGATCGATGCAAGCTGTGGTGACCATGGAGTGATGCGGCTGAGCTTGCGGCGGTGGTGTGAATATCAGAGGTCGAATCGAAAAAGAGGAGCATAGACGAAGGTTTGAGGGTGACGGAGTGCTATGCACTGACCAAGTTGAGTGTGGAGGGGAGCGCAACGATGGTGGAGGGGTACTACTATGAAGAGGACATTGGGGGTGACGGCGGAGACGTGGCAACGACGACAGAGAAGTGCAGGAGAAAGTTGTTGCCGTCATCTTTAGGAATGGGTTGCTTTAGGAAAGTATCGTCTGGGTATTTTAGAAATTGACAAAACCAATTAAGATAAAATGGTACTTTCAATTCATATCTAACTAAAAACCTCCCAAATTGGGGAAACTAAAAATGGAGGTTAATGGAGGATTTGGGAGGGTTTTAAAATTCCTTCAAACACCTCTTTCCTCAATTCAAAAAACTCACAAACACAATGTAACCCCTCAAAGCCTTCCCATTCCTTCCCTTTCCTTCTTAATCCCATCTCACAAACAAAGCCTAAATGGAATAGGGGAGATTGGATCAACACTTATCAACAAGGGAAATCGAAAGTGTGATTGGATCAACGTGATCTGCACCAAGTTATATATCATACACGCGCTCTATTCAATAATGCTAAATCTGGATTAAATTTAATCAATCCAATCGTTGATTTATGCTATATTATATTGATGACCAAATATGTCAAATTTCAGAAATATTGGACAACAATACTCATGTAATCTAATAATCAATATTTACTTATAATTTTAAAAATATGTTACCTGTTAAAATAAATTGAAATAATGAATTATCAAATCATTTTAAAATTGTATAAAATTTTATAGGTTTAATCTATTTGGTAGGAACTAAAAATTCAACAATTGAATTAATGAAAATTTATGTTAAAAAGATTATTAGATGAACCATAGTTACCCACGAAGTAAACTTATATATAATCATTAAAAAGTTTAAATTTGTGTGGGGTCATTATGCATGCCCACCCTATGCAACATCCGTGGATCCCTGTCAATGACAATTTACAAGGGACAGGGGTCCTCCACATCTTTCGTTATAAATACTAGTGACTTAGCAATCACTTCCATGCCAATCAAACTGCATTTTTATTTTTAAAATATCCATATAATCAAATATTTTTATAATAATAACCTGTCAAATTCATGAGAAAGAAAATGATTAATCGGAAATGTCAAATGTACATAGAGTTGATGAATTCTTGCAATTCACTTATTTTTTAAAAAAAGAAATGGAACGAAGAAATGTCAATTGACAATTTATTTAATATAATTTCTTTTCTTTTCTTCTCTTTTTAATTGCTGTGAATGCCAAATTTTGAAATCAAACGTCAAAACCATCGGCAAAAATTAGGAAAAAGTGGGGTGAGTGCAACGGAGATGAAAAAACAAAAACGTGAAAGAAGGTTGTAACTTTTTTTTAAAAAAAGGTGAGTGCAGAGTAAGGGAGATGGAAAAGAATGTGGGGTGAATGAAAGTGGATTATATACTCACGAACTTGAAACAAAAATTCAATAAAATTAGGAGACACTAAAAATAGTTATTTTGGGAATCCTTTTTATACACAGTGTAGATATATCCTTATGTTTTAATTTAAACTTATTTTTATACTCATCTGTATTTGACACAACAAGATGTAAAATAAATTTAATCGAATAATATAACTTTAAATATAAAGTATATAAAATTAGTGTTTAAGAAGTAGAACGATGTCTTCAATCTTTTTGAATTAATAAACAAATTTTGGGTTCTCTTTATATATATATATATATATATTTTAACAATATTGTATATAATTTATGACTAAAATAAATGAATATTATCTCACACATTTTTTCAATCAATTGTTAAAACTTCAACTTAATTTTCTATCAATAATTGTTGTAGGTATCTTAAAATCTTTATCTTTTTTTTTAAATGTGAACAAATTAAGAAAATAAATTTTTAATTCAATGAAAAATATAATTAAAATTTTTATATGTAATTATCAATTTAAATTATAAAATTCAAAAACATTAAAAGTTATAAATAAAAATGATTAAATTTAATTTTGTTTTACTATTTAATATACTTTCAACCCCTTCAACCATCATGGTCTGGATTTGTCCCTGGTCCTGTATAAATGGATCTTATATAATGGTTTGATGGTAAGAATTTATTTTAGAGGGAAAAAAAAGTCTGCCCTTAAAAGTAATAAATAAAATATAAAAAAAATAGAAGAAACCAGAAATAACAAAAAATAAAAGAAACTTTCTGGATTATTATCCAAGAAACCCGTACATATAGTCACGACATAAGAGTGAATAGAGGAATTGGTTACAAAACACATAAAAATCATTAGCTGAAAATTTTTCAATTTAAATTTTGCTTGAGTGATTCAAAAAGTTCAATTCACAGTGGTATATATGGAAATAGGATTTAAATAGCCTAAAATGAAAAGATTAATATATAAAAATAAAATGTTAATCATTTTTGAATCAATAATTTTTATCACATATAAATTTTATAAAATAATCTAAGAACAATCAAATTTTTAATTTTATATTTATTATTTTTTTTCACTTTAAATAAATCAAATCCATGAAAAGGGCCTCTCAAAGGGAGCTCGGACTCGAAGGGGCACTCTGACGGCTGCGGATAGCCAAAAAAAAAAAAAAAAAATCATTTCGTATCTCTAGTGGTTCAAGTATAATATATTTAATACGCACTAACTGTTATATTTTAAGAAGCGACGACTCTATCCATCAAATAATTGCAATATTTGCTGGGCGCATGTGGTCAAATGTCCTGGGACACATGCAAGTAGTTGTGTTCTCGGATTCGGCAACCTACCCCTCATTAATAATTCGGGGGATTATTTTATATACAGGTGTGATCAGGTGGTGATATAAGAATAATATTGAAATTTATATGGAATATAATATTTTTTAATACAAATTATTAAGCAGTAATTTGTATGCAATTTGAATTTAAAAAATATGTATTTTTCAAACACAAATCACTAGATAATAATTTATATGATAGAATAATATTTTAATTTATTTTTTTCACATTTTAAATATACACAAATCGCTAATGATCAATTTTATTAAAAAGACAATATCCTAAATAATGACAAAGCTATTTGTAGTCCGAATCTATTAAAAATATTTTTATTTTCCTATATACAATTTGCTTATACTCAGCTCATTTTACATGAGATAGCTCACAAATTACTAGAGAGCGATTTAAGTGTGTCATATATTTCCACTGTGCAATCACTTGTATTATATCACAAAATGTTAATAAGCAATTTACATATAAAAAATACCATATCAGTCCAAATCTTCCTGTAACCTCGTATTATACCACTACATATATCATTATAAAAAAAAATTCCACCATCTTCCAAAACATAACCCCATTTCCCTTTACATGGGTACATATTCTGCTGCATTCTCAAATATTCATCCCAGGTAGAAATTTGACTAGAGAATATAATAAGCCTTTTGAAATAGTATAATAATTATAATAAATAAAATATTAATAAAGTAAAACAACTAATTAAAAATCTTTTTGCATATGCTCAAGGATGAAGAAACTTTTTGCAGATGAATATGTCTCACTTTAAAAAATTTTACTGTTGATAATGAACTCAAAAAAATTAAAAAAAAAAAATGTCGATTTCTACCTGTTATAAATGTGGAGCCACCGACGGCCATGGCCAAAGGGCATCTCTCCTCTGCCGACACTTCTACATGGCTTCAAATGAGGGGAGCCAACTAAGATTTTCATCTATGGATACTAACTATACAACGTTTCCACCGCCAAAGGTGATCCATTTCAACATCATTTTACTCATTTCCCCTTTTTTTCCAATAATTAAGAAAGCGTTTAATTTTCAAAAGGAGAATCTAAAGACAACATTAGTGTTAATGACAATGGGACTCGGTTAACAAAACCTAAAACTAAGTTTCAAATTAACACAATACCACAAGGAGTCGCAAAAGCTAACCAGCAACTCGAAACCTAGAAGCAAAATAGTCAATATACATCATGAATTTATACATGAGAGATACATCAAAGCCCAATCTTCAGTCCTCTCGGAGAAAGATTTTCCTCGTCGAGTACTTGATCAACCCCTTTAGCTTCAAAATATCATTCTAGCGGCACACCAAGCAATGTTTTATTCACATGGAAACATCAAGTGGAGTAGCTTTCATGTATAATATACATGGTGCCTGCATAGGAGGTTACTCTCCATTACCTTGAGCTTTTAATTAATTTTCACCATAAACCGACGCTGAGAGACGAGGAGTAAGAATGACCTGGAGTGGAGAAGCTTTGATGCTTGTTAGCCCCACCTGTTCAACCATGTCAACCAGCTTCCCATCAGTGGTTACGACGTCAAGACCATGCAACAATATAGCGAGTGTTAGATGTATCATTTGAAGACCGAATGAAAGTCCAGGACATATTCTTCCGCCTGCACCAAATGGAATCAACTCAAAATGCTGACCCTTGAGGTCCTCAACACCCTTGTGGGTTGTGAGGAATCTCTCTGGTCGAAACTCGAAGCTCCAATGGATCAGGGAAATCGCATGGGATCTCGTTGAATTTTTGAAATGTTGGTCAAGAGACGCGTGCCAGCAGAACATGGTTTCCACCCACGATGCAATCTTCCATGAACTCGTGTGGTATATACTAAGCGGTCCAGCTGGGTACAAGCGCAGTGTTTCCATGATGATGGCTTCGAGATACAATAAGTTTTTCAGATCTCATTCCTTTGCCATCCTTTCTTTTCCAATTTGTGCGTCTAATTCGTGTATGACCTTGTTTAAAACTTCATAATTGTTGAGAAGCAAGGAAAGAGCCCAAGTCAATGTCACAGTCGTAGTGTCCATGCCAGCCAAATTAACTTGTGCCTGCAAAATGTAGTAATAACCTCCTATTTTATTTTCTAACAATATTATTTCAACATTCAAATTAACATTCATATCTTAGAAAAAGTATAAGACTCATATTAGTTTTATTTTTCACTTATTTTCTCTCATCATTTTCTCCTCTTTTACTCTTGAAGTGTTGGGTGTCTACCACAAAAAAAGTGTTGGGATATTTTTCTTTTTATTCTTTCACTCAATTCATATACTAAACCTATTAAGAGCGTATGATATTTTTTTCACTTTCCAAATTTCTATCATTTTAGAGGAGTGAAAACCAAATATAATGTGCTATGATATTGTATATGGTCCTTATTCTATTTTTAAATAATTATTTATTTTAAAATTTATTTCATCTAGAAATAATTATTTATTTAAAAGAAATTAAGTAATATAAATTATTATTTTTTAATAAAACCTCCATTAAATACTATTAAATGAATAAAGAGATATAGTAAGGAAAGAGAGAGATATATTAAAAAATTGAAAAGAAATATAGACAATTTAGTATAAGTTATTCTTAATTTGTTTAAATATTGATATTTTTTTCTGTTATTTTCTTAATTTTAATAGGTAATTAACACGTGGCAATTCTTAAATGAGGGAAGGATTAGTTACCACACATGTTTGAAGATGAAAAATATTTAGTTACACTGAAAATAAAAAAAAATATTTACTCTAATCTATATATTAATTAACATATAAATTTTATAAGCATTATTATTTTTATATTTTAAATATAATAGCTAATTTGTTAAGCAATAAATAGAAAACAAAAAAATACTTTATGCTGTGAGACAAAGAAATACGGAAATAAGTACGTCCATGAAATCGCAATGAACTTTTGATTCCCCTGTTCCACAAATCCTATTGCGTTGATGTGCTCTTCTAGCCAAATTTCAACAAAATGATTTGACTGTTTTGCAGTTCTCTTCATCATTTTCTCCTGCGCTGCTGAGCATCCAAATCCAACCATCTCAAATACGGCAGTGCATCAGAAACAGTGAACGACCCAGTCAGTACGAATCAGTGCTCTCCGAATCCGTTCGTTCTCTTCACTGTCAGCATCACCCCCCGCCCCAACCAAACTTTTTCCCACCACCATTCTGAGCAAAACGTTCATGGTTAGGTCCCCAAACCATTTCTTCATCTCGGTAGCCGCCACATTTCCCGAGCCACTCTTCATCTGTAACCAAACTCTTTGAATGCGACTTTCACCTCGCATTCCATGACGTGCTTGAGCGTCTCTATCCGGTGGATGTAGAGGAGCGCCAAGGTGGATATCTTGCGAACGTGGCGCCAATAGGGGCCGCAGAGGCTGAATCCAATCATGGCAAAGTTGTAAGCCAACACTTCGAAGGCTACGGTTTCATGGCGGGAAACAAACGCTTTGTCGTTCAGTGCTCTTTGGCCATCTCACTGTTGCTCACAACCAAAGTTTGGTGAACGCTAAGCCGTATGGTGAAGACGGGTCTCGGCCAAGCTGGCGGTGCTTTTCTAGCTGCAGCTGAGTGGCTTCTGCGCCTTCTGGATATGGATGAAAGAGCATACAGAAATAACGGCAGTCCGAAGATGATGGTACAGATGCTTGATGGGAAAGACACAGATTTTCCAGGTCCATGATTGATCTGGGTAGATATGATCGATAATGGGGCTACGTTGATGTGAGCTTGTTTATTTATATAATAGTTTGCTTTCAGTGCTAGTTTGACTAAATTTCTAATGCGTAAAAATAGATATCCAATCGAAACACTCATTCCATCACCAATGATGTGATGATGGTCTCAATTTTAGGTGGCTGTAACTGAATATTTATTTTTGGGTGTTAAAGTAACAATACTCTAAACTGAAAGGATAACAATTAAGTTGAGGAAAACGAGTCTTTTTGGGCACCATGTGCAATATAAGGATAAATAATATTTGATGTATTACTTATTGTCTAACAATATTATAACCATACTTATAGTATTATTTTGTTTCATAGTATATCAATGCTCATTTTTACTAAAAAGATAAAATAATATTATCATATTATTATATAACTTTATTGTACTTATAACATAATTTTATAAGGAGTTTTCTATAGTGAAAATTCTTTGTATAGGCCAGCCATTCAGGAGAAATACCCGCACAGCCGCACTGATTACTCATTTTCTTTTTTGGTCATGGCACCAATTATTAATTACTATTTGATATGATACCAAGATTATTTATTTGGACTGGTCATCGAATCGAATGAATTACTAGTTTAGGACTTTCGGTTTAGAGGTTTAATATAAATATAATTAAAATATAATAAAATATGTATTTATATAAGTATATACAAGTTACTTATAATATTTTAATCTTATAAAATTTTATGTAATATATTAGTTTAATTTATTATGTACTGTAAATATCAAATATAAATCTTTTTAGTCATTATATTTCTCTTACAAAGACCAACGTAGCACGATACAAGATAGAAAAATCAAAAGCACACAAAAGCCCAAGGCTAAAAATTAGAGTGGGAAAGAAAACATATAATGGTGGAACCCATCGTGGGACCTTTGTTATAAGAGATAAGACCATCTTCTCCTCTTAAATCAAATGCTCAACAGTCACAAATGAATAACGGCTGGCTCTGATAGCAATATTAGGGAGAGCCCAACAATGAAAGATATATTTAATGGACTAAGTGAAAGCATTGTATTATGGTATTAGACACCATATTTTGATTCAAAAGCTTAAAATAATGAATCATGACTCCTTTTACATTATATACTACTCGCTTGGTTCATTCTCAACTAATATGAGTCATCACCTTCTTACACTTAACTCCAATAGGACATTTTCATTAATTAACTTTTTTAATTTTAAAATCATAAAAAGTCCATAGTCAGACCTGTATTTATGTATGAAAATTTAAAGAATAGATTTTATAAAATTTATATAAATATTACTTTACTAACTTGTGTTGCGCCTTTATTAACTTTTATTTTTTAAAAAGTGAAAAAAAATTAAAATTCCCTTTCATATTTCTTTTTTTATGTTTGAAGAATTATTAAAATATATTTATAATCATACGATATGAATATGTGTTTTTAAGTAAGAAATAATGTAGTTATAGTTAAATTTTTACATATATTTTAAAATTTTAAGTAATTGATTAATTTCCAAAAAGAATACTTGAAATTTAAATAAGCACTACAATATATAATGATAACCTGATAAGTATAAATTTTTATATACTCTCGTATCACTTGTTAGATAATATTTGTGTCCTACCAAAAATTGTCTTGAAGTTGGGAGGATGATGAAGTCCTTTTAGTACAATTCCTGACTTGCACATTAAAATTCTATATAATCTAAACACTATTTATACTATTTTATAAAAAGTAATTAGCAAGTCATGTATAAACTTAAATTAATAAATAAAAAAATATTGATTACATAAAACATTTTTCTTAATACATAATGCATCAACCACGAAATTCTGAACACGCACCAGTTATTGGGGGGAATTAAATACAACAGCAATGAAGACAACGAAGGCCAGCAGACAGCAGCAGTTAAGTCAACATAGAGCAACAAAAAACCAATACGCAAGCGTGCCAGGAGCTAGCGGTGCATATAAAAGATGGGTAATGTCACTACAATGCGCTTCATTGGTAAAGAGGCGGTGGTAAACGAGGTTTGGCCAGAACCTCAAGTGGCAGGGTTTTGATGATTGTGAGTCCAAACGAGGCGCTCATATCGACCGGGGCATTGGATGGGGTTGTGACCTCAAATGCTTGCAAGAAAGCAGCCAATGCTAAGTGGGTCATTTGAAGGCCAAATGCTATACCAGGGCACGACCTTCTCCCGCCGCCAAAGGGAAGCAGCTCAAAATGCTGGCCCTTCACATCCACTTCCTTGTGGGTGGTCAGGAACCTCTCTGGTTTGAAGTCCAGTGGATCTGCCCACACGCGAGGGTCTCTGTGCAGCTTCCAAAGGTTCAAAATGAGTCGAGTACCTGCTTGGATATGGTACCCTCCTAAGGTGCAGTCCTCTGTGAATTGGCGCAAGCCTGATAGTGGCCCAGCGGGATACAATCGCAATGCCTCTTTAACCACCGCTTTAAGGTAAACTAGTTTACTGATATCTGATTCATTCACTAGTCTCTCTTTGCCCACCTGATCGTCCAGTTCTTCTTGAACTTTTCTCAAAGAATGGCGATGATTCAGCAGCAACGAAAGTGCCCATGTTATAGTCACGGTTGTTGTGTCCGTTCCCCCTGCAATCAGTGTCTGCAAAATGCAACAATACCATCAGAAATTTCAAATTTTCGACTATTGAAATTCAAACCCATGTAATCGTGTTGGTTTAGATATAATTTAAGTATGGCGCTGATAAAGTTAGACATAACTGAGGTTATGCTAGTGAGAATGATGAAAGAAGACTCGTTGCAAAACAGAATAAAACGGTATAATATGTCAAAGTGCGGTTATTTTCATCTTTATCCTTTAATTTAAAGCAACAAAAACTAAGATTTTGAGCGATAAATATTTCGTTCCACCCTTTTTATTGGCTTCTAATTACAGTTCATTTTATTTTGGTTTTTTCAGTCTATGTCATTCAATCTCTTTTTCGTCCTTCCAAATTGAACATATCATAAAGCAACGATGAAGGCAATAAACGAAGCTGATACAGTTAATTAATGAGTTTAATATTTACTAACTATGCATCGATCATAAAGAGAGAGATGGGAAACGGGAATTAAGTGAAGTGTACCAAGCAGGTGGCTTTGTTGACAGTGTCAGCATCATAACCAGCAAGATCAACACCATCAAGAACAGAAAGCAAGACATCAATGAAGTCTTGTTCTGATTTGGCCAAACCAGAGTCGTCTCTGCTCTGGCGATGTTCATCTACCCATTCAGATACGATGATGTCCATTTCTTTAGCCGCCTTTTCCATCTCCTTGATTTGACCACCCAAATCAAGCCATCCAAGAGCGGGAATAGCATCCCCAAGCACAACCACTCCTGTCAAACGGAAGAACTCTCTAAAAGCCCAGCGGATCCGCCGAATCTGCTGCTCATCTCCACCTTTCGCAGAGTATCTCTTCCCAGCAACCATCCTCAGTGTCACGTTAAGGTTCATGTCTCCCAACCACTGCTGCATCTCCACAAACAAATCGCCAGAGCCGTCTCTTTTCTCCACCCATGTTCTGTAAAGCTCCTTCAACGATATCTCCACTTCTGAATCTCTAATGCCTTTGAGCATTTCGAACCGGCGAGGGGAAAGTAACTCTGAAGCCGTTATCTTACGCATCTCTCGCCAGTAATCCCCATAAGGGCAGAAGCCGAAATTGGCATAGTTCTGTCCCAGTATTTTTGCGGCGGTGTATTTGGGACGAGAAGAAACTATGACATCAAGGGTGGTGAAGCACTCCTTGGCTAGCTCCCAAGAACTCACGACAACAGCTGGGTGGACACCGATTCGGATGCCGAATATTGGTCCGTATTTGTCAGCCAAGGCTCCTAGGGTGACGTATGGTGGCTGACCAGAACCATCAAAGAGCCGAAGATGACCGATCAAAGGCCACCCACCCGCTGCTATGGGTGGCTGTGGCGGCTTGCGGGCATCACGTGTTGGTCTTGCCCTCTTGATGGAGTACAAGCAGTAAGATATGATTAGTATGCCAACAATTCCTGCAACTGTTGCGTCCAGATACTGGTTCATCCTGAGACCCATTCCAATTCGATTTGATCTGCCTCTAATGGAGGGCTCAGTGTATTTGTTCGTATCCTGTTGTAACAGGACAGAATTTTTCAACGAATTTCTATTTTTCACTTTAGTTACGCATAGTCAACTTCATTATACTTAAAATTTTATTGAATAAGTCGGTTCAGCTGCCTTGCTTTAATTTAATTTCGAATGGAATTGTCGTGTTTTTTGGCCCAAGTTTTGTCAAGTGAATAATTTGTTTTTTAAGCTGTGTTTTGACTATTTGTTTGGTGATTCTTGCAGTTTGGAGTACTAAATATATAAACCATGCATTTTGAAAGTGTTGCTTTTTTTTTCGTGTATCAATCAGTTAGCAGAAATTGAACACAACAAATTCAAATTTCTCGTGTGTGATGATGAGAAACAAGAACTAATTATCATTGATCTGATAAATTATCTAGACCCCTCAGAACTAACAGGAACCTCATGACTTTAAGTACTCCTTCGTACCATTCCTAGAGAATTAATTTTGTTTGATTTTTTTTTAGTATTATTATATGGTTATAAAAATATGTACAAAATTTTTGGTAGAAATTATATACTATGGTTATTGAATAAAATAAAATGATGTAATCCGCTTATTTATGTAAAGGTTAACTATTTCGCTACATTATTTGGATGATAAAATTATGTCAAATTTTTTATTGTTTATTTATTTCTTTTCTGTAAATGTAATTAGGATATAATTAGCTACTTAAAGAAATGTTTTTGGTACTATAAATTTTTGTTCGCATAACTTTTAATAAGTGTCATCAACTATAAATTATTATTAAAAGATTAAATATATTAATAAATTATTGACTTAATCATGAATGAGAGTAGAAAAGATATATTAATAAAGCTAGATAAATGATTGAGTGAAAGTGATAATAGTTAAAATATGATAGCAGTAGCATTTCCAAAAGCTTGTCTTCTTTCGGTGTAGGTCAAAATTCTCCTAATAAGGTTTGAAATCCGTTAGCATTTTCAACAAAATTCCATTTTATGCAGCAGTTTGGGGCAGGCAGTGTAAAGCAATATCACTGGAGGATTTTTGGCATTTCAGTGGAGCACAAACATTTGTCGTACATGTGCATTATTTATATTGGTCAAATTGATAAAGCATCAAACCTCGATAGTGCGTTGCGTTTACTAAAGTATCACACTGGCACCCCGGCATTATTTTTTTATTTTTATTTTGTTTTTGGTAATCTGGAGGGCCAAGTCCCAAAAAGAAAAGAACTATCAAGATTCTGAAAATCAAACGGTAACCGAACTGGTCAGAGAAAATGTTCAAGAGTTCAATAGTTTAATCATAATATAATCAATATATAATAAAATTTATATTTATATAAAAATATAAAATAAAATATAAATCATAAAATAATTAAAAATTAAATTAGATATTAACACAACCCATAAAACATAATATATAACTTATTAGACAAAATAAAATACAATTAAATTCATATAATCACGTCAAAATCCAACAAACAAATAAAGTTAAAAGCTTAAAATAAATAGTCCCGCACAAAGCCACAAATCAAATTAGTACTAAGTGCTTAACTTCAAATAATCAAGCCCAAAATTTGCTTCAAATTACAACAAACAAATGTCCTAAAAAAAATTGGAATAAAACGTAAAAAACGTGGGCTTCAGCATCTTACTTCAACGCAGAAGTAGAAGCATATTTTGATGCAGAAGCAGAAGAAGACTCTGATGGAGGTAGAAGTAGATTTTGAAGCAAAAGCAAATCCAAAAGGAGATGTAGAAGCAGAAGCAGATTTCAAAGGAGGCAAAAGACCGCGATCGGCCTATGGTAGACAGTGGTGGTGATGCTGTCCTCTGCTTCACTATTCGAATGGTGGCCGGGGGAAGAAAGGAAAAGATGAAACTAGGTTTGGTTTCTCCTTTCCATATCAAAGAAGGAAAGAAAAACTGAAAAAGGCCAAATGGCCAAACGCACTGTTAAGCTTTTTCCCTTATGTTTTTCAACCAAAAACAACGCCATTTTGCATCAAATTGAGAAAAAAAAAATCCTGGACTGCACGGATCGGTCCAATTTTCCCAGTTTGGTGGTTTGTGGGAAGTTCATAGCAGTTTTTTATATAGCAATTTTCAGGTCCAACCTTGACCGAATAGTAGACCAGTTTCCAATTCATCCAATTCTACCGGTTGATCTGGTCCGATTTTTAGAACATTGAGAACTACACAACAAGCACCCCAGCATTATGATTCACCTGATTAAGTCCGACGAAAAAAAAAAAAAAAAGACTTGGTTAAGGTCCCGCTTAGGTAAATAATTTATTTAAATTTTTATATAAAAGAAACTTTTAAAAAATAATTTATGAATAAATTATTTTATATTTAAATATATAATAATAAAAATATTTTCTTCTAATATTTTAGAAAGTACTTTTGAGAAAGCTAGATGGTTTGACTTCTCAGAAAAAACTAAAAATAAAGTAATAAGTTGTTTAGTTAAACAGGATAAAAAGTAAAAATATGATTTTTGACTTTCAGAAAGTTAAAAAAAATAAAAAATTATAGTATTTAAATGAATATTAAGCACTACTTTAGAATTAGTCATGCTTGAAAACTGTTTCTTTATTTAACATATGTTTTGGAGTATATATGAATAATAAAAAAAATTTAGCACAAAAAAATGAATAATAAAATATTTTGCATTTTTTCTCTGTGTAAAACAAGTTTACAGGAAATTTCTAGTTCAAACTTGGTATAAGATTTAGCTATTAAGAAAAATGTTATTTAGATATGCATTTTTAAAGTGTCAATTAATCATTGATGATTTATTACAAATAATTGAAAAATTAAAATGCATAAGTATGATCGGATAATAATATAATTTTATATACTATATCTTGCACTCACCCAATTTTCAAATTATGTAACTGCTTATTTATACGTAAATTAAAGCATAGTAGTGATCAACTGGATGAATATTTCAAAATGAGGGTCAACAATGCCCTCTGATCTAACCTATATATGACGTAAAGATATGGATACGGAGTATGGATTAATACAATATACAATAATTAAATTTAGAAAACATAATATGCAAAATATTTTTAGTATGACATATAAAATTAGTATACAATTAATATACTAGCATAAACTGACGTAAACAAAAAATTAGAATTGCATCTACTCCTTAGCAAATGACACTTCACTTATAACTACCAAACAAAAAAGGACACTTCACTTATAAAACAAAATCGATCGAGATGTATTGGAGGGTTATACAGCTGGTCATTAATCAATTCAGTTAGATTTAGTTAGACTTAGTTAGACTCTTAATAGAAGCTGAATTACGCAGACTTGAGAGGTCTCACACACACACAAAAATGCAAGGAATTGTATTAAGAGAGAAATGAAAACTCTGATTTACATATTGTGCACACTTCAATATACATACATCACTCAAGCGTGCTGCTACAGAAAGATAGCAGTCAGAGTAACTAACATAAGAGTCTAACCAAGTCTAACTAAATCTAACCGAATTGATCAATAACTAGATAGCTGTCAGTATAACCCTCCAATAACATGCACAACGTTTCAGGTGCAGTGAATTTGAGTGCGCTTCATTAATAAAGAGAAGGTGATAAACGAGGTTTGGCCAAAATCTCAAGTGGTGTGGTTTTGATGATTGTAAGTCCAAACGAGGCGCTCATATCGACCGGGGCATTGGATGGGGTTGTGACCTCAAATGCTTGCAAGAAAGCAGCCAATGCTAAGTGGGTCATTTGAAGGCCAAGTGCCATACCAGGGCACGACCTTCTTCCGCCGCCAAAGGGAAGCAGCTCAAAATGCTGACCCTTCACATCCACTTCCTTGTGGCTGGTCATGAACCTCTCTGGTTTGAAGTCCAATGGATCTGCCCACACGCGAGGGTCTCTGTGCAGCTTCCAAAGATTCAAAATGAGTCGAGTACCTGCTTGGATATGGTACCCTCCTAAGGTGCAGTCCTCTCTGAATTCTCGCGGACCTGATAGTGGCCCTGCTACATACAGTCTCATTGCCTCTTTTACAACAGCTTGAAGGTAAACTAATTTACTTATATCTGATTCATTCACTAGCCTTTCTTTGTCCACATGCTCATCCAGTTCATCTTGAACTTTCTTCAGAGTGTGGCGATTATTCAACAACAACGAAAGTGCCCATGTCATAGTAACTGTTGTCGTATCAGTCGCCCCTGAAATGATCATCTGTGAAATGCAAAAGTACCACCAAACAACTTCAAACTTTTTGCATAATAAACCAATCTCACTCTTCTATAATCAGAATTTTAATAGCTAAGCTGATACTGAAAATAAAGAACATGGGTAAGTACAAAGTATACGGCAAATGGTCAGGTTATACATAAAAATTTAAGTAAAGAGGAAGATTAATTGGAAGTAGGGATTGGTGTAGTAGTGCGTACCAAGCAAGTGGCTTTGTTGACAGTGTCAGGATCATAACCAGCAAGATCAGCCCTGTCAAGGACAGGAAGCAAGACATCGATGAAGTCTTGCTCTGCGTTGGTCTCACCAGAATCTCTTTTCTGACGATGTTCTTCTAACCATTCACTAACGATGCTGTCCATTTCTTTGGCTACTTTTTTCATCTCTTTCACCTTACCATCAATATCAAGCCATCCAAGAGCAGGAATCACGTCCCCAAGCACAAGCACTCCCAACAGACGAAAGAAATCTCTGAACGCCTTCCTCACCCGCCGCACCTGCTGCTTATTATCTTCACTCTTGGCAGAGTATCGCTTCCCAGCAACCATCCTCAGAACCACGTTTAGGTTCAACTCCCCAAACCACTGCTTCATCTCCACCAACAAATCACCAGACCCATCTCTCTTCTCCACCCATGTTCTGTACACCTCTTTAACCGAGATTTCCACCTCTGAGTCTCTAATACCTCGAAGCATCTCAATCCGGCGAGTGGAGAGCAACTCTGAAGACACTATCTTACGCATCTCACGCCAGAAATCCCCGTAAGGGGAGAACCCAAAGTTAGCATAGTCGTGTGCCAAGATTTTTGCGGCGACAAACTTGGGCCGAGAGGAGAGTATGACATCAAGGGTGGTGAAACACTCCTTGGCTAGCTCCCAAGAACTGACAACCACAGCTGGGTGCACACCGATTCTGATGCTGAATATTGGTGCGTATTTGTCAGCCAAGGCGCTTAGGGTGATGTAAGGTGCATCACCACCTAACAGGAGAAGATGACCGATCAGAGGCCAGCCACCCGCAGCCACCGGTGGCTTGCGGACACCACCCGCTGATCTTGACCTGTTGATGAAGTGAATGCAGTAAGATATGATTAATATGCCAACAACTCCTGCAACGACCGCTTCCTGATACGGAATCATGATGAGACCCTGTTGTGGTTTGGTGGACTTAATTAAAATGTAACATCAAATTAGCAAAGATACATACATGAGTAATGATACAAATTTACAATTAGTTGTATGAATTTCTCAAAACTTGAGTAGAGTAATTGAATAAGTTAAAATGAAATTTAGTAGTTTAAGAAAGTATAAAATAGTGTTAAGTGTAAGAACAAATAACACAATTAGTGTGATTTGCTTATAATCTACATATTTCCCAACAAGTATTGCAATCCAATTTTTTAATAAAAATATGTTAAAAAATTATAAGATTGTTCAAATGACAAATACACTATATTATTTGAAACTATTTTTTTACCGTGTATCAAGCTAACAGCCAAAGAGAACAACTGAGAATCACCAAATCTTCTTTAATTTGCTGGTAGAATAGCTGAGTGTGTGAATGACTGAATGAGAATTTGATGATTTACAACGTGCAACAAAGCCTCTGTTTATACTGTTGCTGCTGGGTATCGATCTAGGCATTTAGCGCAACATTCTTCGTCAATGATATTCACCATACGAGGCGCGTTTACAGCCGTTGATCTTTTTGTCATGAAAAAAATATCTTTCCTTTGTAAGTGTGGTGTGAAAAGTCAAGACACCTTGTCACAAAAAAAAAGAAGCTATTTTAACACCTCTAAAGTGGATGTCTATTGAGACACCCACTTAATAATCATTAGATGTGATGGTGGATCCTACATACACCATTTATTACATCACATCCAATAATTATTAAGTGGGTGTCTCAATAAATACTCACTTTTAAAGTGTTTAAATAGCATTACTCAATCAGCTGACCGATCACAATATGGGCAGCCTCTGTTAATTGAATACTCAGTTTTTGTCTGCTTCGAAATATATGTCGGTTTAAGTAGTTTATCGTGTATTTTTTTTGATAAGTTTTTAAGTCTTAGTATAATAAATAAAAAGAATTAATTTTAATACATTAATGATATTTTAATGTATAATTCTTCATGTAATTATTTAGTTACATCTTATCATATTAAGAAAATAATTTTGATTTTAATGTACTATTTCCATAAACACATATATAAAAAAAATTTAATTGGATGACAGTATAAAAAATATTATATACTTAATATGTTTAAATCAATGCAATAAAAAAAACCTAATATTCAGAGAAATTTTATTTTTATACTTACTAATATTACTTAGAATCTACTGGAATCCAATAAAAAAGAAACTTACAAAAGGACAGAAACTTTTGGTGGGCATGCTTATGACTCCCTTCCTCATTGGGCATGCATTTCTTATAATTTTCTTACAAAATTATCTTATATGAGAAAGGAGAAAGAAACTTTTCTTGGATATGGTTGCGACCTCCTTTCTCATTGAGCGCCCAACATTTCAGTGTACTATGTGGCCGACAACGGAAGAAACACATAAGTTACGTGCACCAATAACATTTTCATATAATTTTTTTTATATACCAAATCGGTTACCTGTCTATTTGATTAAAACAAAAAGTCAGAGAAATATCATAATATATTGAGGTGGTGTCTTTTCATTTTAGAAAATATTATCAAAAAGAAAATAATTTAAAATATTATGAAAATGGTCTAGAAAACAATATCGTCCCCATTTCAATTTTTTTAAAAATGTAATCAATATATATATACTTGCAAGACATAGTTTAGCATATATTTTAAATATGTATTTAGATAAGTTTTATTTTTTTGGCTATGGTATTTACATTAATGTATTTTATATTGAAAAAATTATAATATAGATATTAATGAGAAATTTTCTATAATTTAAGGATCTTTTTATCTAGGATAAAAAAACTAAACAGGCTATAAATTTAACGAATTATCAAAATCTAAGGAGAAACAATATCACATAAAAAAAATTATGAATCAACATTTTTATCGCAAACACAAACAAACACTATATTTAACGATGTATTGTTTAATGAATTCGTTATTTTCACGTAATCATCAACAATATCAAATTAATTAAAAGTTTGAATAAATTTTTGTCAGTACACGTACTTTTTCTATTTTGTTTCAGTTTATACTTTATATCGTAAGTTTTGGCCAAAACATATGAAACATATCTTTCAATCTCCATCTTAAAGAAACAAAAAGTTCTATCCTAAGGTAGCCTTAACGGTAAAAAAAAAAAAAATAGAGAATCATTTAAAATATTAAGGTGATATATGAACTTATATTACGATTTCACATGTATAAATTGTTAGATATAGAACCCAAAATGATGGATAATTCTTAAGATGGTATTAAAGTTTTTATAACCAAGTATTTTAGAGTTGATATTTTATTGTTCCCTCTTATTACTCAAAATAAGAAAGTGAAATTTCAATACAAGATTACATGGATTCGTGTTACTCTACACACTTTTAATCCCAAAGGATGGAGATGTGTTAGAAGTATAAGCTAGTTGTGCTAGTTGTGGTGCTTGTAACCATTTTGCAACAAACTCTAGCTAATAGTTAATTCAGGAGCTGTACCTATTGCAAACACAGTAACAGAATACGCTTTACTTTCAGCAGTTGATCTCATGACCCATTCATTTCATAGTAATGGCCTCGTGGCCTAACATCAAACTAGTGGAATAGCTGATTCCTTATTCACGAATAGTACTTTAATTCAGAAAGCCTACTATAACATTGAGCAATTTCAGCAGGCATATAGTTGATCTGGAAGGCGGGGAGTAAGAAGAACCTCCAATGGAGTTGCCTTAGGAATGGTTAAACCTGGACTCTCAGTCATATCAACTGGCTGATTTGATGGAGTTGCAAATTCAAATGCATGAAGAAGGCGGGCAAGTGTTAAGTGAAGAACTTGCAGTGCAAATGACATGCCAGGACATGACCTTCTACCAGAGCCAAAAGGAATGAGTTCAAAGTTTTGGCCTCTGACATCAATGGCATGGCCTGAGAGAAATCTCTCAGGTTGAAAAGAAGAAGGATCTTGCCAAATCCTTGGATCCCTGTGAATCTTCCATAAGTTAACCACCAAGCGGGTGCCAGCTGGGACATGATAACCAGCAACATTACAATCTTCCTGGGCTTCCCTCGGACCTAGGAGGGGACCAGCTGGGTAGAGCCTCAGGGTTTCCTTGATAATGGCTTGAATATATGTGAGGTTTCTGATGTCTGAGTCCTCGACCTGCCGATCCATACCAACATTTAGGTCCAATTCTTCTTGCGCCTTTTTCAATGCATGGCGATTGTTGAGGAGTAAGGAGATGGCCCAAGTAAGAGTGCCTGCTGTGGTATCACTGCCACCAAGTATAAGAGCCTGCATATAGTGTTTACCAAGAAAACACAAAAACAGTATACTAATCAAAATACAAGTAAAAAATATTACAAGGATAACTTCAGAAATTTAGTCGAAAGTTTCCCACACTCAAGGGCAACATGAAGTTGACTGTTACAAGAACAAATTAGTCTTTCGCTTTGTTGACTTACTAGGCAGGTGGATTTGATGCTTGTGTCCGAATCATGCTGGAAATTCGATAGTTGACCTCCCTCCTGGAGGGACAACATCACATCAATGAAGTCCTGTTCACCCTCTGCCTTAACCTCCCCATCAACTCTATGCTTCCGATGCTCCTGAACCCACCCTTCAAGTATGGCATCTAACTCCTTAGCCGTCCTCTTCATTGCCCTCTCATGCCCCTGAACATCGAACCAACGCATGAACGGAAGCGCATCCGAAACAACAAAAATGCCAATCAGATGAAAGAACTGACTAATTGCCTTCTGGCACCGCCTTGCCTCACCATCATCACAGTTAGCCGAGGCACCAAAATAACGTTTCCCCGCCACCATCCTAACAACCGTATTCAGGGACAAATCCTCTAACCATCGGTTTAGTTCAACAAGCACAGGCTTTGAGCCATTTCCGACCCAAGAGTTGTATATGTCCCTTACGCCCAAGTTGAGCTCAGAGACTCTGACATGCTTGAGCATTTCGAGCCTGCGGTTGGAGAGAAGTTCAAGTGTAGCAATCTTTCTCATCTCACGCCAGAAGGGGCTATAAGGCGCAAAACCAAACACGGCGTAGTTGTAGCCCATGTGCTTTGCGGCAACTGTTGTGGGGCGTGAGGCAAGCGCCTTGTCATTTGTTGTGAAGCATTCCTTTGCCACTTCCCAGCTGCTCACCACAAATGCTCGGCGACTACCTAGCCATATATTGAATGCTGGCCCGTATTGATCAGCCATGGCTCCAAGTGTTCGGTAGAGGAGTTGATCATCGCCGCCCAAAAGGTGAAGGTGACCAATTATTGGCCAACCAGCTGCTGGGACAGGAGCCTCTTTACTCTTGCTACTTCTTTTAATTCTCCTCTTGGTAAGAAAAACATTGCAGAGGAATAACAGGGGCACCAAAATGCCAATAATAGTTAATAGTAAAGAGGGATTCATGGTTTAAGACTGAGTATATTGCACAACATGGAGATAGCGCTCAATCCATTTATAAGGCAAGTGTGACTGAACTCAACAGCATGAAGCATGCCGAGTCTTGAAAGGATGATTTAAGGGCGGCCTTCACCTTACCATGTTATCTGTTAGGCAATTAAACAAATTCAGTGTATTGGATATTCTAGAATTTCAAACATCAACTCTGCAAATATCAAAGTAATATGTCGTGTAAACTTTCCAAAATAAATTGCATATGCTAGCAGGACTCGTCACTTGTGAACAAGTTGGCAACAGACGATTTGTACTCTCGAACTAGTATAAGATAAAGCATTAGGTCACCGTGGAAGTCAGTGCATTTTATCAACCACCGACCACGGAAAGTGCAAAGTTCATTATTCATGCCGCTTCCTTGTATCTAATCATTTTTTATGTCATGGCATTTTTTTTCGGGGGGTAATACTGGAAGAGGATCGAATGATTCGCAAAGCCCAAATTCTAGCAGCGGTATTGAATATTGATGACTCGCAGGCCCACATTCTAGGACTCCGAAATGTTCATCGTCAGTTTCATATACTTTCGCTCGCTATACATCGTGTTCTACTTGGGCTTCCGCTTTTTTTTTTAAATGTAACAGTTGGGCTTACTTTGAGTGCCTGAAACGACAACATTATGAATTTAATCACGGTGTATGGACTATTGACCCCAAAAATATCACTATTTACCAAAAAGACTGAAATAGAGAAATTACTGGGTGATTTTAGTAAACATTTTATTCACTCTAATCACAGAATGACATTTTAATTTATGTTAATAGTAGAATTCCCAATTAATTAATTTGTACATTTATTGTTTTCATCATGTTTTCGTACACAAAGTAAATGTTAAATGATTTTACATTTTCATCTAATTTTATACATTATTTCACCTTTGACCCAAAAAATGATTATGCCCAAGAAAATGAAAAGCATTAGGAAATGGAACTCCAGCCGACAAGACAAATTAATGTCGTGATAGTATCATATAGATCTTGATGTAACCAAACAAAAAAGAAAATTCATATAGATCTTGACCCACCGGTTCAATACCTGTATTCCCCGACTGTATAGGGGTCCTCTTATGCAGTCTGCACAACTACAATATGCATGTGGTCCATGCCCTGAAAGAGCCATTATGATTCTTTTACTCTTATATCTCGAATTCTTTGGACTGAAGCAAATGTTTCGTAGCAAAAGATTTATCCCATTCGTCATCCCTATTTTCCAGACAAAATTCAGTACAGAAAATCATGTAACAAAATCATTCATACAAATAATTTGAAGTTCCTCTCTCTCTCTCTCTCTCTCTCTCCCCCTCCCTCCCTACTCCATATCATGCATGTAGGAGTAGTACATAATTGAAAAAGGGATGGGGTTAGTATTTATTCTATTAACACTTTGAGACGAGTTAATTCTCTTGATGATTCGGCCTGGTCCCTTTGCAAAGCGGGCCTTCCAAGGGTGAATTCTAGGTCAAGCATCACCTCCGAATGTGACAAAGAGCAAGAATCCAACCTCTCCATCATGCAATTAGACGGGCCTCCACAATTCTGTACATCCATTTGTTTTGAATATATTATTAAGCCAATTCAAAACTTGGAAACATATATATGTAGTACACACTACAAAAACGACAGTGAAATTGTGTAAGCCATGCTTGGTCCAGGTCTGGGTCTATATGTGCCAGTGCCAACTTACCATGATTTCGTTTCCTTCAAGATGAGAATACATCAAGCTGATTTCGGATTCTTGTCTAGTAATATTTGTATTTGTCTCTATTGGTGACTGCCAGAAAGCCCTAAGTGTACACAGTGAGAGAAGAAATTAATTAGAATATAAAAAAGGTAAACATGTTTAAAAGCAATGATGGAAATGATTAGCCTATTTCAGCACTCAATCAATAGTCGCAAGCAAAACACCGGGCACAAATTCGGGAAACTAGGTAGCATCGTTAGCTGTTTGTGATTGGTTTATTATGGTAACATGGCTATTAAGCGTCAGCAACCGATTGTTTCAATTTATTGCCAAGGAACATGGAGCAAGACGTGTAAAGCAGTAGGATATTTTCTATGAAGAAAGAGCTGTAAAGAGGAAACTGCATGCATCTAATAACCACATCACGAGAGGAGCTAAGCCAATGAAGGTGGTAATAATCTCAATTTTGGTAAGCTAAACTCGAAAATGAAGACTGGCTACAGCAAAAACTTAGGGAAATATTATTTTGGCATCAGCCTTTAAGTGGTGGTGGTGATGTCAGAAAAATAAATGCCTAGGCTTTGTGTGTTGCTCTATGTGCGGTGCCCATCAATTTCTCTCATTCCAGCGAGCCTTCAAGGTCTGCGCCCCCTTTTTTAAGTAACTGTATCACGTCAATCCCCCTTTCTTTTTCCTTCCTCTTGAAGCTTGCATGAAGTATGAACACACTCATATTTGCACCAAATGCTGGACTTGGTGCTACATATTGGGATCAATACAATTCAAAGCCTAGCGGATTAATATATGCAAAGCAATCATGAAGAACGTAATTAATGACCACCCACATACTAGGTTTGTCTATTAATGAGCAATCCAATGGTAGGCTTGTAGTCATAGAATCCGTAACAAAAAAGAATTTTATCAAGAGTGTCACTCCTTAAGAATCTAGAAGTGAAAAGATTCAAGAGTTTAATATGAAGATTTATATTATCATCTAAGACTTTTAATGTAATAGATGTCAAATAATTTTATCGATGAGACAATGTATGGTCGGATATTTATCTACATATTTTTTACACTGATAATATATATGAATTGAACAAATGAATTTTCATGTCAGAACCTTTTATTTTTTAAATCTTAGAATTAACAAAACCCATTAAAAAAAGATAAGTAAAATAGCCAAAGATAGACAAAAAAAAATTGGCCAAATAAAAAACAATAAAATATTTGACCCCACTTTTTATATCTTACTGTTGAGTGTCTTAAATTTTGTAGGATTGAAAAAATATTGTTGAACAAAAAAGGCCGCTAAACTCGAAGCATTTGCGATATTGGTGCATGTACATTAACATGCTCTAATGGCCATCCAATTGAATTTGCCAATATATATTATGAATATTGTTGTTTGAGCATTTAAAAATATGTGTTCAATTGGCATATTCACTCTATTATTATTGTATGTGATAAATAAATAGAGATAATATGACTCATTATCTCATCCAATGAAAATGAACTATTTTTAGGTGTTTAAATAATAACATTTTAAAAATATTAGACATTTACGTTAATTTGCACAGAAAAGGCACTTAACATCTATCACAGAATCCATACACACTGCAGGGACTACTAGTCATAGAGAAAAAGATCGACGTGGAATGATGAAATGAATGGAACGACGAGTATTATTTTGTACTATTATTTAGTGTGTAACGCCTTAATTTTGTGACCATATTTTTTCCATTGTAAGTAAATTTTTGTTTAGCATTAAATGATATGCAGATTTTATTTTATTTTTCTTGTGCGGAGAACATCATTCACCTGTGGGATTTTTGCACCGGCATTGGCAAACGGGCTATGTCGCAAGCTGAGACTACTCCATGCAGATTCACGACCCCTTGCCTTTGCCTCAAGCCCGTATCTGTCTGCCCATGACCTGCAATTTCATCACCGATAGAGCCATTGCTCTTGCTTTGTCAGACACCGCCTACTTAATAATTCACATGAGGACTTTGAAGTCACTCCCGTCCCAACCTACTTTTGTTTTTAACTGGGGGAACGGTACTAGAGCATATATCATAGAGGTTCTGTCACACTCGAATCACCACAAAAGTTTTCAAACAAAGAGAATAACAATAATAGAAGAGATGAAAAATGGGGTCATTGGGAGGGAACATCGATCCAAATTACCTGTTCCTTTGTCAGTGCTCTTCACTGTTCTGTACATCTGCATGAACACCCCGCATGAAATAAAATGAGAACAAAGGTCCACGAGGCTAGGATTACCTATCTAGATACCCTTTGTCCCTAGTACTTGTTCTAACTTCCCCACAACTGGAAGCTACTTTAGAAACCAAACGAACTCCTCCTCTTTTCTTTTTTCTTTTTTTTCTCTAGTTAGAATATATATTTATATATAGAGAGAGATAAAGAAAATCTTCACTGTACTCATAATTAAGCTGAAAGACAATGGAGAATGGAGAGAGATGGGAACAGTAACCCCACCTGCAAGTGACTCTTGACGTGAGCTAGGGTTAGATCCTTAACATTCATCAACTCCAACACAGACTTCGGAGTTGCCCCTGCGGGTGACAAAACTCCCAAAATTAGAATAACTAGCTAGTAATAAAGTCCAGCGTCCAACACAAATTAACCGAATCAACTTTTATACTATACAATAAGCAAGAAATTAGTGCTCAAACGAATCATAGCATGTAATCATTATGCGATAAGAATATTTAATTAATTGATTTAATTACTTTCATGGCCGCCAAGAAGCTGAACCGCATGAACAAAATGGGCATGGAGGGTGGTAGTCCATCTCATCCGGGGAGCTCTTATGCTTCTTTTCACACCATTAACGACTCTTGTATTTCGTTTGAAATCGCGGCAATAGATTTGAGGTTGGTAATTGTGGAGGTGGTTGAAGCTTCTTGAGAGACCTTGTACTGGATGGAGGTTAATCAAATTTGCGGTTCCAGAGCCTAAGCTCAATATCGGCACTCGACAGCCAAGGTTGTGGACAGTGTCCGCGTGGAAAAGGCCACCATTTTCATGGCTTAAATCACTTCCACTGCAACCGGAATCAGAGGTTGAGGAGCACATGTCGTTGTAAAGCGCTTTGCTAGTTAAGCCATTATTGTAGCTTCCCACTTCTTTGGGTTCAGAATCTGAAAGAAAAGGTGGGCTAATGTTTAAGGAGAGGTCTGGCTCCGGCAAAGGTGCAAAGGTTTGCATTGCTGTGTGACAAGTAGTAGTGTACAAGGGGATGGTAGGCAGAGAGATCTGGGTCATCAGTTACAGAACTGGGCAGTGCTGTGGTAAAATATACATAAGAAAGGGAAAGAATGATGAGAGTTTGATTAAGGGTTTCAAAAGTATACAGTGAAGCAAATCAAGTACACGGTAAGCAAGAAGAGCTGAGCTATGAAACAGCTGGATAAAGAAGGGTTTTTACTTTTTATTTTTGTGTTTATGTTGTCATGACTCGTGACTGCCGTATGATCTGCATTAATATACTTTGGTGAGAGGAGTTGATAATCTTTTGAATCGAATCCCACTAGGAATGAAAGAAGACCACAGGCAAGGTTTCATTTCATTTGCAGGGAGGACTAGTAGTCAGTGGTCACAGTCAGACTAAAAATATGCAGAGAAATAGAAAAGATCAGAGGTTTTTGGGGATGGTGGTTTGAACGAAAAGGTAGTAAAAAAGGAAGTAGTTATTTATGGAAGCTGAGGGATTAGTCATCAGAGAGGACTATGCACAGAGAAAGAGAAGGAGAGGGAGGTGCTTGCAGCCAGCCTGAGGTCCTTTTTCTCCCCTCACCTCTATATTGGTACAACACAGGCACAGGTAAGGTTTTTTAATTAAAAGATAAAATTGTGGGTGCAGCGTATAATGGTGGTCCTGTCAGGAATGGTTGGAATTCGTGAAAAACAAAATGGGAACTATTCGATGGAATATTGGAATGGAAATTGAGTCTCTCTTTAACTTTGATGGATTGCGACCCATTAAAATTCCCGGCTCTTTCTGTTTCCATATCAGGTTTAGTTGATCTCTTTTTAATACCATTTCATGAATAGTAATATTGCCATTTAATTATAGATGAGGATTGACTGGCGGGGAGGCAAAAATATTCCTGTTCTAAACTGATATCTCCTGACCTCTATTGCTCTGTTTCATGCAGATATGTGGCATTAAACATCATCAGCTTCTGTTATCTATGACTGTGTGACATACCTTGATCATGCTCAAGGTTCATGCAGGAGTATGTCTTTTTCAATCCCTCAATTTAGGATAGCACAAATATGAAAGCAATTTATGAAGACTCAGCTATTCATGTCCTGATAATTATGGTGTTCTTGAACAAGGGAAATTCTTAAGTGAATACACAGCCAAAGAAAACTCTGAAATCAAAAGATGGCAAGGATTCATGATAGCTAAAATGTAAAATTATGAATAATCCATAACATAAATATACTTTTTTTTTTTGTTAGATTTACTACATTCATTCTCTAATAAGTGTCCATCTATAAAATTTTATTTTTCTGCTAGTGGTATCTATCATTTTAAAAATTATAGGCAATATTAATTTTTTTTTCACTTGATACCAAGAGTTAGTGGATAGATTAAATATGAGAGGAAGAATATTCGAGTAAATGATAAGGGTAATGTTGTAAAATATATTTAAATTTATCTAACTTTAAATTCATCCAATCATTTTCTTAAAATGTGTACATAAATGAACATGAACACTTACTGAATAATGGAGGTAGTATTTTTTTTCTCTATAGATATAAACAAATTTTGTTTTAGCCCATCTCAAATCTTGTGTTCGGTTTTAGTCCGTCATTCTTCTATTTATATATATAATTAGTTTGTATTATTGCATGTCAATATTTATAAGAATCTTTGAAAATATTTATAAGGACAAAAACCAAAAAAAAAATATTTATATAAATCAAATGTATATTCTAAACTATATAGAATACAAGGACAGAAAAAATAATATTGAAAAAAGGGATTAAAAGCCAAAAACAAGTCTTTCTAGAAAGACTAAAATCAAAATGACCTATATTTACAAGTATCAAATACATATACAACTCTTTTTTTAAGAAAAAAATTGGGTGCACTTAAGAATATATTTAACTCTTAAATAAGAAGCAAGTCTTATTGTGTTGCATTTAACGGTGTGGTCATTTAACATTGAAGAAGCTACTTCTTTATATTGTGTTCCATTTAACATTGAAAATATGGGGAAAAAATAGTTGAATCAAGTACTTATTCTTAGATGAAAAACTATAACTATTAACAAGAGTATACCTTTATTCTTTAAAAAATTTTACAAATTAGAATTACATCAAACTTGAAAGACTACACTTACTATAGGCATCAGATTGGGATATTAAGTCCATTAAACTCTAAAAGCGATGCTAGCCAAATAAAATCAATAAATAGAAACTAAGGTAACCTATAAAATTTATGTGCCAAATAATAAGTATAATAGAGCAAAACTTTCTTACTCCATAAATAATTAAAAGTTTATTGTCATAAACTAGTATGAAGTAAGAGTGCAATTGAGAGAGAGTTTTCATTTCGTTGTTTAAAAATACAATGAAGTGAGAGAGATGAAATAGTAAGATTTTTAATTTACATACTTTAAATACGTTTTAACTTGGATCTTTTTTTTACATATGGTTTTTGAGTAGTGTATTTACATCAATATGGTATTTTAAAAAAAATTCACACGTTATGATGTTTTCAGTATAGAATCCGTAAAAGGTAGATTTAACACTGAATCTGCCACAATAAAAAAATATTTGTATGCTGAATCCGCATCGAATTCAGTGTAAAAAATATTATTTTATTGAATCCATCATTAACAGATTCAATAAAATAATATTAAAATAAAATCCTGCCGTCAAAGTTAGAGACTTAGAATCCACCAAAATAATATATTTTTTTTATTGAATCCGCCAATGGCGGGTTCTAAAATATCATATATAAGTAAATTTATTCGTTTTATCATATTAGTGTAAATCACCTATACAAACACCATATATAAATTATTTTTCCTTTTAACTCATCTCATCCGCCTAAATGGAAGAAAACTAAAAATAAGAATATTTTACAAAAAATGGAATAGATTCCTTATAGTATTATTCATCTCATTTCAAAATATTAAGAAAATAACAAAACCTAACATCTTTTTTATTTTAGGTCGTTCCATCATTTTCCGTTAATCCAATTTTAAGCAGAACGACGAGTATGCAATGGCAGAGGAGTCCATTTGCCGTCCCATTGGCCACTGCAAGGGCAGCCGAATAATGAGAGTAGCATTACATCTTCCCTCTCACCAAATAACAGCCCATCAATTTAAACAAAACATACATTAGCGTAACTTCAAGGAACATAATCAAATTTGACTAAGGAATCCGAATGTGTGTCAGAGTGGCTGTGATGTCCGGCGACACCAGGAAGCAGAGTGCTGATGCCATCTACAGTAATGCCCCTCCAACCTTTGCCTTTATTAATTTTACGCGCTTATATTTACTAAAATCTCAAATTGGCCCCTCGGATTTATATTGAAAGATAAGTAAATTCCTCAAGTTTTGAAAATTTCAAATTGATCCATCACATTTAAAAAATGGGGACAAATTGGTTCCTCCATACACTGTACGAAAGTGTACGGAGGACTAATTTATCCCTTTTTTTAAAACTTGAGGGATCAATTTGGAATTTTCAAAACTCGAAGGACTAATTTATCCCTCAATATAAACCTGAGGGACTTGTTTAGGTATTTAGTGTTATTATTATTTAAACGGTAATATCATGAATTATGAATTTATTGTAATGTTCTTTTATATAATATTTAGACAATACTATCAAATGTTAATTACATTTGTGACAAATATTAAAAAATTTATTAAATATAATTAGTAATTAATAATCAGTATGTCAGGGGTTCGATCCCTAACTTTGGGTATGGAGTAATTTCTCCGGATCAGCTGTCTCACCCTTTGAGGTGCCCGCACAAATCGACGAGAGGATTAGTCATTGTAGTCGACGGTGGATACTCCTAGGTTGTGACCTTGCACCTAAAAAAAATTTAATAATCAGTAAAATATCTTCCATGTTGAATAAAAAAGTATATGTATACATTAATCACAAGATGGGCCGTGATGATAGCTCACCTTATTTCTTAACCATATGGTGTGGGGTTCAATCCCCACTCATGAAAATATAGCGTATTTTGTGGCCAGTAATTTATTTCTTTAGGATAACTCCTGCGATGAAGGGATTAATTACTGTTGCTAATGGTGAATTCCCCGATTTTACTAAAAAAAAAAACGTATAGACTACAGAGTAATGCCATCAAAATAATGTAGACTCACTCACCATTTATAAGATTATAAAATATGAACTTTTAAGAAAAAGGCGAAGTGGCACTTTTTTCTCACTTTAAGTATACAGATTAAATCAACATTTGACATGTATAATGTTACATTATTTTTATTTTTTACTATTATAACTTTACACACGTTAAGAGATTTATAGTGTCTTTGGATTTCAGTCTTGGAGGACTAGAGTCAATTTGGATATCTCAAAATTGATTCTACCAATTCTTTATGATGTTTGATTGTTAGAAATTAAAATTAATTATTACTTTTAGAATTTATTACATGAAACATGTAAATTTATTACTTTATGTCATAATTATTTTTAGATAAAATATCAAATATAAATTACTTCTATCTTAAAATCAATTCTATTTGAATTAGGGTGTATTTGTTTGTGATTATTTCAACAAATAACCACATTTTTTGCCCAAAAATATTATTTTTTCGTATATTTGAATTATTTTTAAAAAATAATTGAAATTTCAAAAAAATTAGTTTTTAGTTTTTTTGTAGAAGCTAAAATTAGAAGTTTATGAAAAAAAATCAATTTTTAAATTTTTCATTTATATATAAAATTTAACTTTCTTAACCATTTTTTTTTTCAAAATCTAAAACAAATGCATTCTTAATTTGATCTAGAATTAATTCTATAAAAATAGAATCATACACACTCTTAATTTTGATGCATTGATAATATAAATTTTTTTATACAATAATTTAATTATGTATTGTCCACATATGTATTTGGCTATCACCTTATTACTTCAAAAATCTTGCATAAGGGAGCATTTAGTGGATCAAATTAAAATTAAAACCATATATAAATAGTGTACACACGTACATTATATTGTAACATTGGAGTGGACTTGATTATCTGTACTTAAGGAATGAAAAAGGTGGGTAGGGAATTAGATCAAGTGGGAATTGTGGAAATAAGTCCATCCTCCCAAGGTTACAGATTATATTCAAGTTTCAACGGCCATTTGTTGTGTAATCCTGCTTACAACAGCACACTCCAATATTCCCTCTCCGTGTTCAAATGTGTTATTGCAAAAACTCCTTGAATAACTCACCTATACGCGGGTGGAATCTTCAAAATGAAAATGGAACACCAACGTCCAACAGTACCATATTCCTCGGCGTCAACATGGCTTCCCTAACGTGACTTGTGAGCGCGACCTGGTCTAGGCGTTAGGCTTGTGCTTTGTTCTCTTCTCTTGGCCATATATTCTCCCTCGTGGGCCTCAGCAAATATTTAAAAGTAAACTAAATATGGCGTCGTAGTTGTATTTGTACAGAGTCCCACTCCCTCTTTTGCTTTAAATATGCTCGCACACCCCAATGGCATGCTCAATTCATCTCTGGCCTTTGTTAATTGGGAACGAATTTTTTTTATTACTCAAGGATATCCCTTAACTGTCAGTTAAAAATTAATCCCTCAAAGGTTTGGAAATCACTCAAGTGGGTTTTGTTTTTCCCAACAAAATCCTTTTTTATACACACAGTAAGAGTCAAACCCCCGATACATACTTAAAGAACTCAACCACTTTACTAACTGTGCCAGACTTTGTTGATTTTAGGAACAAATCTTTCAACAATATCAGGTGTGATCTCTAATCTTTAATCATTTTATATATCTCTTGTCTAAATTTCACATTTGAAATTAATAATAAAAGATCACATGACAAGACTATGTAGAACTATGATATTAGAGAATTCGTTCACTTGTACATTAGTTACATCCTTCTTAATGTCACAACAAGATAAATACAATATCTTAGTAATTTCTTATTAGTTTCCGAACCCCAGGTCAGCGCCTGATGCGCTCAAGATTCTCCGGGAACTGAAATCTGCTTTCGTTTATATTTTTCTGTAGAACTGGTGCTTTTGTTCGTGTTAACAAATCTATTCCTACTCTCTTTGTTTGTTGATTTGTTTATTATACAGATTGTCACAAAACGTCCTCTATGGTTGAACTGCTATGCTGTCAAACGCTTAGGCCATATGCCACATTCCACATTCCATGTGTTTGTCCTGTAAGAACAATAAGAACCCACTTTTTGCCAATGCTTCTTATATATATATATATAATCGATTCAACGGATGCATTTTTTAATCATATTTTCATCCTTCTTTCAAGCATTATGAATTACAGGGTACTTTATTATTTAATCTGTCATTTGAATTATAATAACATACAAGTACCGTATCAGATCCCTGGATTTAACTAATCTAATTTGAGTAGCCAAGTTAGCTCAATATGACTAAATATAATTATTATCATAATGATGTCATATGATTATTAACCTAATAATTTGAATGAATATATAAATTTTATTACTTTATTTTATTTAATAATCATGATAAATTTTCAGAAAGAATATGATAATATACTTTTTATCACGTAGTACTCTTCTCCTTAAATAACATATAATTTGGGAAAATTTTCTGTTATGAAAAAGACAATTAAAAGTGGATGGAGGAAATAATAAATACCAGTCGTATAAACTACCGGTGATTATTGAGACAGTAAGATCACTAGTTTCAAGTTTTATTTGAGTATATAATTTAATGTGTGAAGCTCCTTGTGTGTAGCCAAACATCAGTAGAACCCGAGATTTGAGCTGTGGTTCACCTATACATGATGCCAATCCTATTAAGCAATTGCGTATTGTCATTAGTGGCTTGCATATAATATTCAAACGGAAAAGGAAACCCACCGAAAGCATGGACAACATCATGAAGTCCACCAAAGCACCAAGCTGGAAATTGAAAGTGCATTGAATGCAAGGAGTGGAATGGCTCTATAAATAGAGGCCAACGTCCCAAGCAATGCACATAAGCTGAGAGCAATTCCTCAGCAGTATTAGAAAGAAGCAAAATAAGCTTTTTGTAGTGTGAGAAAAATAGAGTGTGTGTAAGAAAATTCTAAGAGTGTAGTGTGAGTATACACTGGGGTTTTGGATATATTCTCTATATCTCTATAATACTACTCATTGTAGTAGAAGAGAGTCACACTGGGGATACACTATATTGTAATTACTCTTTAAATATAGTGAAATATTTTTCGGAGTTTGGCCCGTGGTTTTTTCCCTCAAAATTACTGGAGGGTTTTCCACGTTAAAATTTCGTGTGCAGTTCTCTCAGTTTATTCTTGTTGGTGTGAATACTAAAGTTGGTCCTACTACGAAGTATAATTCACGTGCTTTATTTATCCGTTACTCTCCACAATATTTTGGGCACGCTTCCGCTCACATCCATAAAGTGTTTATTACACTTGGGGTGTAACCGACTCTGATGATGATACCATAACAAGTGGTATCAGAGATTATGGTTTCGGTGGGATTTATTCTTAGTATGCTCTGTGGTTGCAGCTTAGTCTGATCTTCCACATCAGAAAAGAATTTTTCCCTGGTGCTTGAGGATCATTGTTGGTTGCTGTTGTTGAAAGACAGTGTGATACTGTGAGAGTGCAATTTGGAAAGATTCTGGCTAAGGAAAGACTTGGTATTTAAGCATGTCCATTGTGACCCACCTCTCTTTCCTGGGAACCCTCTTGGTGCACTGTTTACAGCTGATTTACACTATTTCAGTATACGGTTATCAGTATAAGGTTTTGAGCAAGATCCAAGATGTCAGTGCCAAAATTTGATGTGGAGAAGTTTGACGGGTCCAATGATTTCAGGCTATGGAAGGTGAAAGTTCAGGCATTGCTAGGTCAGCAAGGCCTTGCAGAGACTTTGGAGGACCCGGGATCATTACCTAAGGACAAGAAGAAGGAGATGATGGTCAAAGCACTGAGTACAATACAGTTGAGTCTTGCGGATAATGTTCTGCGAGAAGTCATGGATGAAAAAACCACTGATTCACTATGGAAGGCTTTGGAAGAAAAATATTCTGTAAAGACTTTGTCCAACAAGCTTTATCAGAGGAAGCGACTATACACGTTCAAATATTCAGGAGGAAAATCAATGCAAGAGCATATAGATGATTTCAATCGGATGATCTCCGATGTTGGAGCAGCTGGAATTAAAGTTGAAGATGTTGATCAAGCCATGATCTTGTTGACTTCACTACTTCCGTCCTATGATAATTTCTGTGATACCATACTTTATGGTAGATCCGATATCTCAGTGAAAAATGTCAAAGAATCATTGATGGTAAAGGAACATCAAAAGTTAGTATCCGGATCCAGTGCCGAAAGTCTTGCAGATGGGTTGTTCGTGACAAGAGGGCGTAGTCAAGAAAGAGGATCTGGAAGCAAAAGCAAGAGAAGATCGAAGTCCAAAAAGCACAAATCTATAAAGTGCTTTCATTGTCACCAGACGGGACATATCAGAAGAAATTGCCCAGAAAGGAAGGAGAAATCAGGAGATTCTGCCAACATAACAATTGATTGTTCTGATGATAGTGATGTTGATGCTGGTTCAGCCTTGACAGTATTCACAGGTGACACCAGAAATGAGTGGATCCTGGATTCTGGTGCATCTTTTCACATGACACCTAATCGAAGCTCTTTATTATCCTATAAAAAGCAGGAAGGAAAAGTTAGATTGAGAGATAATAGAATTATTCCAATTGCTAGTGAAGGAGATGTGCAAGTCAGTTTGAATGATGGTACTAAAAGGACGTTTCAAGCATGGCATGTACCAGAATTGGGTAGAAATCTGATCTCATTGAGTGCCCTTGACAATCGGGGGTACAAGTTCACTGGAGAAGGTGGTTTCTTGAAGGTATTCAAAGGCTCAATGGTGGTATTGAAAGGAAAACTACAGGGCGGGATCTATCTATTGCTAGGAAGCACAGTTGATGGAACTGCTGCTGTTCTATCCTCTGAAAGAAACAATGATGCTACACGATTGTGGCATATGCGACTTGGTCATATGAGTGAGAAAAGAATAACCATACTTGCTGGCAGAGGCTTATTGAAAGGCTTGAAGAATTCCAAACTTGGTTTCTGTGAAAATTGTGTATTTGGAAAGCAGAAACGAGTGAAGTTCAATTCTAGCAACCACAACAGCAAGGCGATATTGGAGTATGTCCACTCAGATGTTTGGGGTCCAGCCCCTGTTAACTCCTTAGGTGGAGCTCGCTATTTTCTTACTCTGATAGATGATTATTCAAGGAAAGTCTGGATTTATTTCCTGAAGAAAAAAGAAGAGGTGGTCAACAAATTTAAGCAATGGAAAGCCATGGTCGAGAAGCAAACCGGGCGGTCAGTCAAGAGACTAAGAACTGACAATGGCGAAGAATTTTGCAGCAAAGAATTTGCAGAGTTCTGCAAAAATGCTGGTATAGTAAGGCACCATACTGTACCAGGAACACCACAGCAAAATGGAGTTGCAGAACGGATGAACAGAACACTTCTAGAGCGTGCAAGATGCATGCGAATTAACGCAGCACTCCCCAAATCATTTTGGGCTGAGGCAGTCAATACAGCTATATACCTGGTAAACAGATCTCCATCAACTGCTATTGATCTGAAGATTCCATAAGAGGTATGGTCCGGTCGACCCGTAAGCTATTCTGATTTAAAGATATTTGGTTGTCCTGCATATGCCCATGTGAGTGATGGTAAACTTGAGGCAAGGGCAAGAAGGTGTATATTTCTAGGACATGCATGAGGGGTGAAAGGCTACAAACTGTGGTGTACAGAAAAGGCAAGTTCACCTAAAATCATTGTCAGCAGAGATGTCACTTTTGACGAGGCGACAATGCTAAATCAGAAAAGGGAGTCTAGCTTAGATGAGGCAGAGACAGATCATGGTGCTAAGAAGCAGGTGGAGCTAGAGATTGACTGTGGGAAAGTAAAGCAAGAAGATCAACCAAGTACTTCAGAAATTACTCAAACTGAAGTAGAACAACAAGATGAATCTGACTGTGAGGAGACTAGTAAACCAACTAGAGAAGCAGAACCATACAATATTGCTACTGGCAGAGAAAGACGAGAAATCCAGAAACCAAAAAGATATCTGGATTCTGCTGCCTGTGCACTTGACTCATTAGATGCAGATCCTATAGCCTTTGCTTTGGCTACGGCGGATAGTGCAGTTGGAGATGAACCATGTACCTACCGTGATGCAGTAGAAAGTAAGGAGTCAAAAGAGTGGCTGATAGCAATGAATGAGGAGATTGAGTCTCTTTAGAAAAATCATACGTGGGAGCTGGTACAACTTCCAAAGGGGAAAAGAGTAGATGGCTGTAAATGGGTCTACAAAAGGAAAGAAGGAATCCCTAACATTGAACCTTCTAGGTTCAAGGCAAGACTGGTAGCAAAGGTTATACTCAAAAGGAAGGTATTGACTTCCATGAAGTATTCTCTCCTGTTGTGAAGCATAGCTCTATTCGAATTCTATTAGCTATTGTGAGTACATTTGACTTGGAGCTAGAACAGCTTGATGTGAAGACGGCGTTCTTACATGGTGAGCTAGAGGAGCAGATCTACATGAGTCAACCGGAGGGGTTTGTAATTTCTGATAAGGAAGACCATGTTTGCTTATTGAAGAAGTCATTGTACGGCTTGAAATAGTCCCCAAGGCAGTGGTACAAAAGGTTTGATGCATTTATGTTTGATACTGAATATAGTAGAAACCAATATGATAATTGCATCTACTCTAAGGAGTTTCCAGATAGTTCGAAGACTTATCTGTTGTTGTATGTAGATGATATGCTAATTGCAGCTCGAAACAAGGCTGAAATTAGTATGTTGAAAACTCAGTTGGGAAAAGAGTTTGAGATGAAGGACTTGGGTGTGGCACGAAAAATTCTTGGAATGGAGATTCGTAGGGAGCGGAGTAGTAGCAGGTTGTGCTTGATGCAACAAAATTACATTATGAAAGTGTTACAACGCTTCAATATGGATCAGTCCAAACCAGTTAGCACTCCGTTAGCTACACATTTTAAGTTGTCTTTGAAAGAATGTCCGAAAACTGAGGAGGGGGTGGAGCACATGTCTCGTATTCCTTACTCTAGTGCAGTTGGTAGTCTTATATATGCCATGGTGTGCACTAGACCAGATCTTTCACATGCAGTGGTAAGCAAGTTTATGAGCAAACCTGGAAAGGCACATTGAGAAGCTGTGAAATGGATCATGAGATATCTGAGAGGATCCACTGATGTCTGTTTGGTGTTTGAAGGTCAGAAGAACCATGGAGTTGTGGGTTATGTAGATTCTGATTATGTAGGTGACTTGGATAAAAGGAGGTCATTGACAGGCTATATTTTTACAATCTTTGGATGTACTATTAGCTGGAAAGCGACATTGCAATCTACAGTGGCATTATCAACTACTGAAGCTGAGTATATGGCATTAACTGAGGCTGTCAAAGAGAGCATTTGGGTGCATGGTCTTTTGGATATCTAGGGTTGAATCAAAATGTACCAGTTGTACATTGTGATAATCAAAGCGCCATTTATCTGGCCAAAAACCCAGTTTATCATGAAAGGACAAAGCACATTGATGTTAGACTTCATTTTGTCAGAGAAAGTATTAGTAATGGTACTGTTGCAATTCAGAAGATAGCCACAACTAAGAATCCAACTGACGTGATGACAAAATCATTGCCGATTGACAAGTTTAAACATTGCTTGGACTTGGCCAATATTTGCAGAAGTTGAAGGATGTTGCAAACTGCAAGCCAATGTGGAGATTTGTCAGTAGTGGCTTGCATATAATATTCAAAAGGAAAAGGAAACCCACCGAAAGCATGGATAACATCATGAAGTCCACCAAAGTACCAAGCTGGAAATTGAAAGTGCATTAAATGCAAGGAGTGGAATGACTCTATAAATAGAGGCCAACGTCCCAAGCAATGCACATAAGCTGAGAGCAATTCCTCAGCAGTATTAGAAAGAAGCAAAATAAGCTTCTTGTAGTGTGAGAAAAATAGAGTGTGTATAAGAAAATTCTAAGAGTGTAGTGTGAGCATACACTGGGGTTTTGGATATATTCTCTATATCTTTGTAATACTACTCATTGTAGTAGAAGAGAGTCACACTGGGGATACACTATATTGTAATTACTCTTTAAATATAGTGGAATATTTTTCGAAGTTTGGCCCGTGGTTTTTTCCCTCAAAATTACTGGAGGGTTTTCCACGTTAAAATTTCGTGTGCAGTTCTCTCAATTTATTCTTGTTGGTGTGAATATTAAAGTTGGTCCTACTACGAAGTATAATTCACGTGCTTTATTTATCCGTTACTCTCCACAATATTTTGTAAGACGCTCGCCACATCCATAAAATGTTTATTACACTCTTGCCAGAACTGACTACGATAATACCATAACAATTGAAGAATATTAGTTTCCTCATGGTTATTCGTGAGATCGGAATACAGCCATGTATACAAAGCATATTTTGCTTCGAAATTTGAGTTTCAGCCTTTTTCTCTCTCATCTACTTGAGCATCAATATAATGAAATGACAAAGAAGAAAGGAAGGAATCACCGAAATCAACGCCGTTTAGGCTGATGTGCTCCACGACATCCCATGTTGCATATAATATCTTTATACATATTTCATAATATTGTAACAACTAATGGAAGTAAATTATTAACACTGTACTGCACCCAGGGACCAGGAGTTGTTTTGCTAGCTTCAACCAATGAAAAGCTTCTATAGCTAGCCATTTTTTGTTATTGATCAGCTTCTATAGCTTTTTAGGCTTCCTTTTTGTAAAGTGTGGCAGCTTTTAGGCAAGACCACCGCTGGCAAATGGCAAATTGTCATTCAAGATTAATCATGGGATAATAATGCGCTAATGAGTGGACACTAAGGTCAAAAACTCCATTTTCAAAAGATGTATTGAACCTTGCTAATTGCTATACAGTATTCACAGTCCTCAACTCCTCATCAACGGGTTATTTTGTTTCCATATCAGCTACTACACCTAACAGCCATTTCAAGGTAAAAAATAAAAATTAAAGGACATGGGTAACTGCAGGTTGCAGAGCTGAGGTCAATTATCAAATAGATTGAGCAGTCGTCATACTAAGTGAGAATGAAGTCAGAGCATACGTAAACCTAGTTAACACTATTTTAAAATTCCTGTGCTTGACAAACATATCTCCAACTTCGAAACTTGAAAAGTTTCAAAATCATTTTCTATATTAATAAGCTACTTACCTTTCAATATCAGATTCCCCTAGAAATTCAACGGGATGCCACCGTATACCGGCTACTGATATCGTTGAATGAATTCTAGCGAGAGATGAAATTGACTATAACTTTTGATGACATCATGTTAATGTTTCTGATTACCGATAGTTTTACCAAACCCATGTAAGGTATGAGCAAGCTAAATAAGCTGAGTCTCATCATTTTACTTGGACCACAGATTTTGAAACTGATGTCAGCGAAAACAAATGCTAGTACCGTCGTAGTAGACTGAATGTGTGATGGGGCACTGGACTAAATAATAATAATAATACTAAAAACCCCTCAAAACCATGATTTCAAATTGTGGCTCCAGTTCAATTCCAATCCAAAAAAATACCGCAAATATGACATCAATTGCCTATATGAATCACAATTTAAAGTCATGCTCAAAATCGTTCCTATCAATTTTATCATCTTCTCATGGGGATTAAATTATCAATCATCTTAAATGGGTAGGAATTGATTTATCAATTTTTTTATTAGAAACTAATTTATCAGATGATAAAATTGATAGTGATCATTTTTTAATTTACTATAAAAAAAAGGTGGAACTCTAAAAGTAAAACTAACAAAAAGAGGGGTGGAAGAGGCCCATCATTTCATGGGAAATATATTGTGGCTGAAGTACTGCATCTACCAGACCAAAAAAAAAAAGGCACTGCATCCATGTGTCGGGGTCGATTTCCAGGCAGAAAATCATGTGCCTGTAATCAGATTTTGTTGGACATTTGACTGTGGCCACTGAAAATTGGTTTCAGCCTCATCCATGATTGGTTTTTTCTTTTTATAATTATTATTATCGTTTTTACTTCATACTGAAATCACTTTAAGGACAAAGATGAAAAAAATAGTCCAAAACACATTATTTTGATGATCATTAGGATTACAATCACTTAGTTAAGTAGGAATGTAGAAGCATGACAATGGACAAGGCGATAACAAAGGGAGGGTCGTTCCTATCCAGAAATGTTAGAAACGTTCACACCATTAAACTAAAATACGATATCAGAAGTCCGTGGAAAAAAAAAAATCAAAATAAGAACTTTTTGTTTAGTATGATATCTAGAATTTAAGGTGATTCATTAATATGTTTTGTCCATTTTCTGTCTGGCCAGTTCCAGAAAAATGATTTAATGCTTATAGACCTAATACGAAATTGTGTTTCAATTCATTTAAATTCTAATAACAGTTAACTCTAACTAATGATAAATTTTATCACCCGTTACATTTTTTTCTTTTTCATTCTTCTTAAATAAGGTTGGGATGATATTAAGATGTGAACAGTTAAATTAAGGATTCCATCAATAATTAAAGCTGAATGTATAAAGAAAATAAGCATAATCATCCTATCCCACGTGACACATTTCAGGATTATCCAATAATTTTTCTTGTCAAATCTCAAAATTAATGGCAACACAACAAAATAAAATTGTACAGTGTCCCTGTCAACAAAGAAAAGCTCAACCAAATGACGCACGGTATTACAGTTTTTGACATGATTTTAATTATGTTTTGATTTTGTAGCATAAGTACCTCTATAAATAAGTTAATCACGAAGGTGAGAGCAAAAGCCAAAAGGTAAAGACCAAGGCGAACAATAGTCATCTCGCTCCTGTTAGGTTTTGGCAATTGGCATGGATGTTATTATTATTCAATAGTATTATTTCAATACTCCAAAACACAAATAAATTAGACACCCTGGATTATATTTCTCATAAAAAATATGTGACTTATAATTCTTTTTATTCCCAATTTATTCTCGTACTATTTCTCTTTTGGATGTTGAGCGTCACCTTTTAAAGTGTTAAAATATTTTTACCCCTTGTTATTGCCCGTTTAAGATTTCCTTCCAAACATGAAAGGCTAATTTAGAGTTTGTCAAAAACTGATAAAAAGCATATATAGAAAAGGACGCACATTAAAGATATTTTTATTGTACCCTATCTGGTTAAGATAAATTCAGTACAAGTTGTCTGCGTTTTGATAAATTCCACATGGTTGTTGAAAGCGAAAAAACAAAAAACAAACAGAAGAATTCAAGGGACATGATGACCGCCTTATCATATTACGTCCCAGGGCAGCTGCATAAACTTTCATGGCATTTCTTATTTATTGTCCAGCAATGTTTGATAGTGATGAACATGTGAAGCTGGGGGATACCACGTACCCAGGAATTTGTCGTGTGGGTATGTCCTTCAGTACAAATTTGTTGTTGGGATAGCAATTCCGTTGGACCTAGGCACTTAGCTAGACTAGACTTGCTACGCGTGCGTTCAATCAATAAATTTTGTTGTCATTATTCATAATTGTAACTTTTTTAAAAAAATTAGTAAAAATTCAGTATATTAAAACTTTAATATATCTAATTTAAATAAATTGAATTTTTAATATATTAAATTTTTATTAATTTCTTAATAGATAGTTAAAAATGAACGGACATAATACAAATTTTTCTTATGAGAATGTAAGGATGGCGAATAAATTTTGATAAAAGTTAAACCCTCATCGATCATAATAATACGTCACTTTCAGACAGTTACTTTCGAGGTGTATTTGGCATGGGGGCGGAAGTAAAAAAAAAAAAAAATTATAAATGAGATTTATGTACAAGAGTTCATTGAAAAAAAAAAAAATCTTATTCTCATACTAATTAAACACGATCCATTACATAAATGTCAACCCAGCAACATAAACTTCTTAACTAAATGCTCTTAAAAGAGAGAAAAAAATCCATTGTCTACATTTTCCATGTAATAACATTCTACATTTTTTACGCAATAAAAGAAATATCAAAATATAAATAAACTTACGAATTTTTGTTTTTTGGGAGGCAGAACACTTTTTTGTTGTACCGTGACAAATTGACAAGAAACTTCGTGAGTATGCTTGTTATGGTATTTCCGGACCAGACCCTCAACTTAAACTTTTATTTGTTAAAAATATCATCAGAAAATATTAATTTCTCACCAAAATAATGTGAAAAAACTCATAAGAAAAATAAATATAGAGAATTGTTTTGATTTTATTGTAAGCTATCAAAATGTCACGAAGTACTTTAAGAATAAAATTTATTTAAATTCTATAGAATAATCCTTAAAAAAATCAATAAAAATTATTAATTTTTATATATTAGTAGTTTAGAACAATTTTATGCTATTAATTAATAGAATTTAAAAATAAATACCAAATTATACTGGATAACTATCCATTATAATAACTACCCACCGTGATTTGATATTGTTTTAAAGCAGTAGTTTGACCCGTGCAATGCGCAGTGAAATAATAAAAAATGGTTTATTTGTCATTTTTTAAAATAAATAATAAATTATTTAAATATATCTTTTAGAAATTAAGTATATAAATTTATCTTAAAAGTAAATAAATGGTTAAATAATTAAATAAGTAGATAAAATATAAATGTGTCATTCTATTTTATATCTTATTTTGAATATCATGTTTATAAGGTTAAAAAAATTTTGATAGATGACCTATAACTAATAATAAAGAGACTATTTTATGAAAATTTTGCATATTTTGAAAGTTGAAATTGTTGAATAAAGAAAGAGAATAAATAGATAATTTTACTATATCATGAACCATTTATAGGGATGACAATGAGTATCTATGAGAAAAGAGATATGCCTTATGCTTCTCATTATCATTTAAAATTTTGCTCCCCATATCCCTTACGGATTCCCATTTCCTATTTATCGTGGAAATTTTGAATCTCTATGATGTCCAGGGTTTATTAACAAATTTCAAAAATAGAAAAACTTTAAAAATATTTAACAATTTGAAACATAAAAAATATCCTTAATAACAAATACTATTAATGTAACATAATCCAAATTAAAATTTAAAATATATACATAATGAAAATACAATAAAAATAATTCAAAAAATAAAGTTGTGTTATTGCTATCCCTATACTGTTTAATAAATGGAGACTTAGCCCCAATTAATCGTCTATATGAAGACAAAATATGTCTCAATTCCCCCATTGTGGGTAATTCTAGCATGTATCCATTTTCAATTTTTTTTTATCATCCCTAGTCATATATATCTTTTTAGTAAATTAAAATATTTAATTTATAAAAATATTAAAAAATATATTTTCTAATTAATAAAAATAATGAATAAATTTAATTTATATGACTTCAATTACATGTCATTTCCTTGTACATCCTTTTAATACATTAAAATATCAATTTTAATATATGTGTTATAATTAATATGTAATAATTAGTAAAAAATGATATATAATTCTAATTTATATAATCTCAATTATTAGAGTAATATATTGATTATAATATTATTTTTAATAAAAATTAATATAATTATTTTATTTTTTAAAAATTAATAAATATTTAGTATCATTATCAAATAAATGTAAATTGTCAAATTGATTTTTTAAAATATTGTAGTGTTGAAAAATTGAAGGTAGTTTTTTCAAAAAAATTAGTATGAAAAAATTATGGAATTAACAGATTGGAATGTTCAAATTGTAAAAATTTAAATAGGATATAGCGATATAGGTAGATAGAAATTTTTTTTATTATGATTTTTAAAAGTTCTAAATTTTAAGTTAAATTTTTTCCGTAATTTTATTTTCATTTAGAATTTTGCCTCTATTTTTACACATATTACTATTAAGATTATGAAAATGATGAGGTATAATTTTTCTATGAATAACACATGAAAAACTTTTTATGTAATGAGTCTTAAATATTAGTATTATATCAATTATTATCATATTTGATTAAGAATAAATTATCATATTAGTGTTATAATGAGTCTTAAATATTTGATTAAGAATAAATTTGGTAGAAATTGAACTTTGAATTATTATCAGATCAAATTCAATCAATTAACAATTCATTGACAATTTGACCTACTCATTTTCTTTATAAAAAATTATACTGGTTTTAAAGTTTATTTATTCTGGAAATAATTACTTTATAATTTTTTATATTACTGTCATAATGTGAGGCTATTAATAATTTTTAATTTAATTATATTGATATGGGTTCTCTCTTAGTGCAAATTATAATTTTTAATGATTGTAATATTTGATTCTTTAATGATTTAATATTTGATTTTATTTCATATGAAAAATAATTAATAAGCAAATTGTAAATTAAGTTTTAAAAAATATAGACATAAAGATTGAAAAATGTAGGGCCTAAATCACTGTATGAATGACACATGAAGCCTAAATTACTATATGAATAACACATGTAATAGTTTCTATGAAATTAGTCTAAAATATTAGTATAGTAGATTTGTATCAATTGAAAACATAAAATTATTTAAACCTTTTTTTTCGGGTAGTTAAATTATTTAGACTTTCTTCCATATAAAAATCAAACTCAAACAAAAATGTTAAGCCAAAAACATCCGAAAACAAAACTACAAATCCATATAATCAAAACTAAATCCAGAAATCCATTTTATCTTAGATAAGAGTGGGCTATTTTTGTCGACATTAGAGTGGACTTCATTTTTCGACTGATTGTTGTGGACTTCAAGCCAAGCTCTGTTGATAAACCGGGCCATAGACTTCCCACATTTCTTTTGTCAACAAGCTTTTCAGATTTAGTTACTCATTATTGGCACGGTGCTATCATCTATAACAAAAACTATTCAATTGACCAACATGAGAAAGATGACCAAAGCCCAAAAGTGCATCTAACACAAAAAGAGAGCCCTAAAAAAGCAAACCTTTTCCACTAAAAGAAATTTTTTTAAAAAAATTAAATAAATTGGTATAGATTGCCAAAAAGATAAAAAAAAAAACGATTGCGTTCATCTTCGAATATTTTAGGCCAAAGTCTTTTTGCAGAAAAGATAAATAATAGATCATTTATAAACCCACACACAAAAGTTGATTTAAATAATGTGCCTTTTCTTTTTTTTGGTACAATGTGCCTTTTCTTTACATTTGTTCTTTTGCAAGGGCTCTTTCTGTTTTCCTTTTCTATTGATTGTGGGGGTTGCGGGTTGTGCTTAATTATCCTATGCGGACAACATTGCTTGCAGTTTATTTCCAAGGAACTTTTTGACAATCTTGATCTAATCAATTTACTCCTAACAAATAACAGTACTTAAAATTTTGCGCCCCTCCCCCCTCCCCCAAAACAACAAAAAAAGAAAAAAAAATCTGCGTTTCAGCATGTTCATAACTATATTTTACAGACGATTTATCAATTACAGATTAATAATTAGCTAGTTGTGAACATGGATTTGATCATTGCAATTGATCATGATGATAGGAATTGCAAGACTTGTCACATTCGTTTGTGATTAGTTCTTGAGATTTTGCTTTTATTTATATGATGAGTATTTTTTGGATAAAAAAAAAAAGATACTCATCATGCAACAAATGCTGAATCTCAAGTCAGTTTAACTTGTTTGATTGTGTTGCTCTAGAGCATTTTTCGAGTCTCATATTAGTGCGTGTTGAATGAAAGGTTTTGTTTCTTTTTTTTGGTTACAAAAAGCGTCTGTTTTTTTATTAAAAAGATTTTTATTAAATCCTGGCTTTGGGCTTTCTAAATGATAAGCCCAATATACTAAAATATAGTTCCTTTAACTTGATTTTATGAGTCAGACCAAGAAAAAATGAGGGAAAAGATTTCATGAGATTCCATACATTCAGTTTAAGTATCTGCCCTTTTAGGTTTATCCCGAGCTAATTATCAAACTTGAAAAAAAATCATCTAAAAAATTAACAAACATACAAGTTAGAAAAAGTTCAATATATTTATGTAGTATTATTTAATTATAAGTTATTAAAAATATTTCATTTGTACAATAATTATTTTAAAATCATAGTTATTTATAAAAACGTAAATTTGAACCTAAAATTTTAAATAGACTCTATTTCTGGTTGAAAATATGTTTTAATTCGATAGTTAAAACTTAAAACATGTTTATTTCTTGAAAAAATTAAAAAAAGCAAAAAATAAAAAAGAAAGAAAATTTTGATTTGGTGGGAAGTAGACCAAGAGAAGCAAATATTACGTCATAACTCATCATATGAGTGGATTCCAATGATAATGAGGTTGAGAAGCTGAAGTCGAGTCGAGGGGTTCTTGTGTTTCCTTCTCGGCAGTGGTCGTGTTTGAGTGTTGTGTTTCCGTTGGATCTGAGTCGTCTCGTGTCGTGTGAGTGTGTGTGTGTGAGTGAGAGTGGTAGAATCAAAAAGATGACGGTGTTCCATTTCTTTAACTGTGCGATTCTCACCTTCGGCCCCCACGCCGTCTACTATTCCGCCACGCCCTTGTAAGTAAACTCGCTTTCCCCTTCTCAATCCACCACTGTCATAAATCAGATCTATCTATCTATTTTTCCACTTCCTTAAACAATTAACCTATCTATTTTTCCACTTCCTTAAACAAAAGCAAAATATTGTTCGTTACCAAAAGTTTATTTATATGCATCATATAGCTGTGATTGATTTAAATATCCTAAAGTTACTGGTTGTTAAGCTAATAGATGTAATCAACCGCTTATGACAGTGCAAGTTCAATTTATTCATGACTTGATGCATACTTGATGTGTGAAGAAGCATTTTTCGTTTTTTCTTTCCTTTTCTTTTTTTAAGCAAAAAAGTAGCTGTTGTACATGGTTTTTTTTTCTTTTTTTGTGTTAGTGCAATAATGAGTTTGCATATGCAGATCTGAGTATGATACACTCGGCACCTCTATCAAAACCGCCGTAGTTTATCTAGCAACAGCATTGGTGAAGGTTGGTGAACACTCTGACTTCTCAACTGTTTGCATTTTTTTTAAGTCAATTTATTTGCACAAAGTTAAGATTAAAAATCTGAGTTTATTATCTTTTTCTCTGCATACTTTGGCAGCTTATTTGTCTGGCTACTTTTCTCAAGGTATCTGAAAGTGATAGCTTTGATCCATATCAGGTATGCCTTTAAGTTGCTTATGAGTACATTTGCATTGATGTGAGTAAACATCAGATGCAGCCATTGATGCTAAATAACAATTCAATAAATGTGTTTTAACCCATAATTGAAAATCACTAATTCAGAGTAAAAATTTTTGTATTGGTGTTCTGCGTTAAGATAGAGTAAATGCATGAGTTGTGTTTTTGAAATGTTGTGCTGCATGGCTACATTTATATCATGGATGCCAGATACAGTTGCATAACTATGTAGTTATAGAAAGAAAGAGTGTGGTATTTCAAGATGAAAACTTGGCAGGCTTTTTCAGTACCCTGACTGATTTATCAGAGGAAATAAGATTATATTAGGTACATAATAGAATTTTACGAAATCAATGAGAATTGGAATGAAATGAGCATTCCCCTTTGTAGTATTTGGTTTGCTCAAGAATGTAACTGTTCTATCCGCCTTTATATTTGATACATGGACTAAGCATAAAATGAAACTGCAAATCCCAGTTATAACTAAGAACATAAATTAGCAACCCTGCTCCCACTGGCATCAAGTTATCCAGAGCATGTCTTAGACCCAGATGGTGGGGTGTTAAATTAATACAGCTAGCTATGATTTTTAGTTTAGTACTTGAAAATTTATCTTACATGGTTATTAAACCTACAGTGTTGTTTGATCCATATAGCCTACTCCCCCTAGTGGGAAAAGACTTGGTTTTTGTTGGTTATGTCACCAGTTTTTTATATCCTTGAAGGTAGATGATGTCTTTCATGTCAACTTTTGGGTGGACCATTGGTAGGAGACTACTTTAAATTCCTTCTTATGTCTTTCTTACTCAACACTCTTTTCCACAATATTTATAGTGTTCAAGACTCCACTTTTTCTTATGAGATTTCCAGTCCTTTAGTTTTTGTAACCTAGTTGACAGAGAATATTATACACAGGTTGGTCTCTTGATCCTGCTATGGTGTTCTCAAGCAAATCATATTTGCAATTCCTAACTCATTTGTCTGATAGAGTAATGTTCCTTCTTGATAAACCTCTTAGGAAGTTCAAAACTCTCTCTAAGGTCAAGTTTTTATTTGGACCTGCAGTACTTAATAGAATAAATACCACCAACTACACGTTCTAGTTTTGTATGCCACGTGATTATTACCCCTGTTGCGTGTAATGTGTGGTACTTGCTGAGAATCAGTTCCTTGTTAGTTGTTTGTTTTCACATAGTTCTCCTGCCATTTCTTTATGGAATTCTCTGTTTGGCCTTTTGGAGAATGTTGGATATGCACTAAGGACATGTATGAAGGAGGCTTTTAGAGGCATAGTAAGGCGAGTAGATTAGATGGAGGATTAGTTCTGTAACTAGAGGGTAGAGGGAGACCTAAAAATAATATCAGTGAAACAATTAAAAGAGATTTGATGTTAATGGTTTAAACATAAACATGATCTATAATAGAGTATTATGGTGTTACTAGATCCATGTATTCGACTGCACATGGTGGGATAAGACTTAGTTGTTGTCAGGCATGTTTGAAGCCCTTGACCAATTTTTATGACTAGGTTTACTTGTTTCGGTAGAAATAAAGGAACCAAATTTTTGTAGTATTTTTGTAGAAATAAAGGAACCAAATTTTTGTAGTATTTTAAGGAGATTTCTTCAGTTGAGCAGAATTTTGGGATTAGATTAGGCTGTTTTGTTCCACTTGGTGTAAAGCACATGATCCTTTGACATGTGTTTTCCTTTCGAAAATGTTAAGGGATTGGATAGCCTTGCTTCATTAATTAATGTCTTTCTTTTATGCTATGTTTATATTTTAAGTAGGATCTCTATGCTACTAAATCTTAATTCTTTGTAAAATTGCAGGCCTATTCTATATATATATATATGAACAAGTGCATGTGTGTGTGTAAGGAAGTAAAACAAGCGCTGATTCCTTCCAGCCTAGAGGGAATGAATTCTTATCTGTTCAAAATCAAGGCCTAGAGAATGACATTGCCACTTCATGTCTTTTTTCCTACCAAATTAAGGAGTACTCTGATAGGAACTTGATACTCATGGGGCAGAAATGAACTAGAATAGAGCAATTATAAAGAATTATATTCTGGAATTAAACAAGGCTACAATATCAGTGTGATATTGAGCTTGAAGGAATGAATAACAAGATGAAACAATAAAAATAGCTATGGCACTTTAAGAGCCAAATCTCTCCTAAGGTAGCTCTTAGAGAGGCCACCACTCTCCCAAGACTTGCCCACTAATTTCCTGAATGATTTCCTCCCACCCCCTCTCCCTACAAATAACCTCCTTTAGCAGAATCCCTCAAAATCCTCACTCCTTTCCACTTTCTTTCTGCCAACTCAGCAGTTGATTATACAAGAGTGAGCCCTCTTATTCTCTCTCATCTCAATACTCACTAATTACAATTAAGTCCCCAATCTATATTTTTTAGGTACCTAACAATACTCCCCCCTTCAAAGAATCACCTTGTCCTCAAGGTGATGTGTGGAAAGGAAAAAACCATAGTGCTGAATGAAGACTTCCCCCTGGATCCCATATCTTGAAAAATAAAGAAAGTGAGCTTGCATTGTTGAGTTGTCTCACTAGGTCTGAACCATGACCAACACCCAGAGTTTCTTCATTGTCATGACTATGCAGCAAATAATCTTCATGATTGGTCAACATAATTGCTTGCACTCTTTGTAAACCACTGATTTCAACCCCCATATTTGCTCGAGGAATTATGCCCATGTCATATGCATCATTGCCTATAGCTACTGTTGTTTTATCGATTCCAAATTTAGCCAACCAAGCGAGCAGCAACAACTGCTTTGGTGATGAGTGATAGGAATTGCCCTTCTCCTTCATATTCTCTTCAATAAAAACCCCCTTGGTAGCTTTTCTAAACTCTTGGTTAGGAGCGAGAACTGCTTGGTTGCTTATTCCCATTCCAGTCTTCGCATGGGTTTGAGGCTCAAGTCTTATGTTTGTTTCTGTAAGGTGAATACGTGGTACCTCACATATTTGGGTCTGCCTCATTAATAAATACACTACATCAGCATCCCAATCCTTCTCCTTATTGAGTTGGGCTAGGCTCCATAACTTAGCAATTAAATGCCATTCTTCAGACCAGCCATTCTCCTCTTTTTGCATATGGGCTTGGCCCATTTGGTAAAAAAACTTATCCAAACCCTTGCATGCTTTGCCCACTGCCCATCTGTCCTTCTCTTCCACGCAGCAGCTCAAGAGTACTTCTTCAAAAGCAATCACCTCCGTTTCAGACAAATCATCATCAGCTCCACTTGAGGTGGCGGTGTCTTCCTCACACGATAGTCCACTTTTAGTATGTCTAGCAACTGTTGTGGATGCAGGAAAATGCCTTCCACATACACCAGCAGAAGTTTCAGTATCTAAATCACCAGCATAAATGGGACAACTCGAATCATTGTCCCAATACTTGTCTCCTGCACTAAGTGATACCCAATTCTGATGGGAAGGTTGCTCAACAAATGGAAGCAAATTTCCAGCAAAACCCTGTGGAACTTCCCTATCGCAGCTGGGAAAACTTGGGGTTGCAGCTGCCACGACTACTAGTCCCTCCCTCGAAGGCGTTTCGATGGCCGCCGTACATTGTGCTAGCTCGGATGGGTTCAGCGGCAGTGTTTGTTCGATTGGCCGTCTCCACAGTTGGCTCCTCAAGCTTGACATATGAAATGCTCCCCCCCCTAACCTCCCTTGCAACACTGTTGTTGGGCGTGCTTTTCCTGGCTGCCGTCTCTATCAACAGCTTCATTGCCACGCTCGTGGCGGTTTCTGGGTTTAGCAGTTCCGGTGGTGGGAGTGGAGCGGTTCTCTTGATGACCCATACACCATGTGACTGACTGAGCCTTTCATTCCCCACCCTTCTCATTCTATAAAGACCCTCAACCTGAACATTTGCAGCGTTTTGGGCTTGGCTCATTGGGGTTAGCAAGTGAATCAACTTTTTAATCTCATCCACATTTTCCTTTTCAGGCTTTATCTGCTCAACATCCTTCTTCATTTGGGCCACCAACCATTTAGAGAACATATTCTCTTCAATTAATTGGGCTTGGTCCATTAGGAAAAAGGTTAGTTCCCAGTCTCCTCTTGTTTTAGCTGCCCAACTCTCCTTCTCTTTCATGCAGCAACTCAGGAACACTTCGTGAAGAGCTATCATCTCCGACGACATCTGTTGCTTAATGGCATATGTGTTTGAGCGACTTGGTGAGTCCGGCAGCTTTGGTGGAGGTAGTTGGATCAGCAATATCCAAACCTGAAACATCTTCCCCATGGCATTCTCCTCTCCTTTCTTCTTCTCACTGATCACGTTACCTGTAACAGTTTGTGTGCCTGTCGTTTCTGGCCACTTTTCCGCTGTCATGCTCGGTTTGGCATCTCGACTTTCCAGCAATGGAAGTTTAGCCACCATCCTCAAACTTTCTGTTACTTCCTCGCCGGACACCTTCGTCTCCAGATTTGGTGGTTTCGGCGGTGGGCATCGGTTGACGTCAACACCCACACCAACCTTGATGGTGTTACCTTCAGCGTCGTATTCGTGTAAACCACCATCAGCTTCCTCGTTTGACTTGGCCTCCTTCGCTACTAGAATGCAACGACGTGGTTACATCTTTTCCGTTTTCCTTTTCTCGCCATCACTTGAGGACTGTAGTGGAAGCAGTTGCTCAATCCCTTGCTCCCCACGATCTCCAGAATGGTTGTCGGTCTTTTCCTCGATAATCACCGCCTGTACCTTGATCTCTTGATGGCGTTCCTCTTCCTCTGTTCCACCCACCATTTCTTCCTCTTCCACGAAATTCACAGAAGTGTGACCACAAGTCACTTTCCCCGTTTCCTCTTCTTCCATTTTTTCTTCCATCTCCATCAACTCAAAGCATGAAAAATGGTGAATGATCTCATCTTCATGCTTGCCTTCCTTTTTCTCACCGTCTTCATCGTGTTCTTCCCCTTCATCTGGTTGGCTCTCAAAGAAGACACGAACATTAGGAGGCCAATCGTTCATGGAGGATCTCCTTCTTCGCCTCTACCACCGATCTTCATCATCCTCCCAAACCGGTAGTCGACGACGCTGGTGTACCTTCCTCTTACTAGATTTTTTTTTTCCTTCAGTTTCGGCTCCATCTTCCTCTTCTGCTTCATCTTTTTCTCTGGCTCTGACTTCGCAGCAGCAGCTCGCATGGTTTTTGGCACAGGGCTCCCAAGATCGGGAGCTTTGATACCAGTTGATAGGAACCTGATACTCATGGGGCAAAAATGAATTAGAATAGAGCAATTATAGATAATTATATTCTGGAATTAAACAAGGCTACAATATCAGTGTGATATTGAGCTTGAAGGAATGAATAACAAGATGAAACAGTAAAAATAACTATGGCACTTCAAGAGACCAAATCTCTTCCAAGGTAGCTCTTAGAGAGGCCACTACTCTCCCAAGACTTGCCCACTAATTTCCTGAATGATTTCCTCCCACCCCCTCTCCCCACAAATAACCTCCTCTAGCAGTATCCCTCAAAATCCTCACTCCTTTCCACTTTCTTTCTGCCAACTCAGCAGTTGGATATACAAGAGTGAGCCCCCTTATTCTCTCTCATCTCAATAATTACAATTAAGTCCCCAACCTATATTTTTTTAGGTATCTAACATACTCCTTCCTGCATAATAGAAAACGGAGGCTAGAATGACCATTTTGCATAATATCCTTCAAGATTGAGCCTGTGACGTATATGAAAACAAAGTACAATGACACATAAAAATAGATGGCTATGAATTATCATTTATGTTGAGTTACTGTCATTAAGCTTATTATCTTGAGTGATAACAAATGGCTTTGTTCTTCAGGAATTTTTGAAGGCATTAATAGGTTTTATAGATGTTGCGGGGCTTTATTTTGCTTTGACCCAGTTGACTCACAGGAACATCTCTCAGAATCATAAATTTCAAGCAGTTGGACTTGGTATGTGTGGCAGGTTATGTCATTGTATAACAAAATAAATTTTATATTTATGCATATGTCAGAAGTGATGCCCTCCTTCCTATATCAGCCTCTGGTGTTACTCTACTTCTCAAATCCTCATTTCAGTCTTAATGGGACTTTTGCTGTGGCAGGCTGGGCATTTGCTGATTCTGTACTGCATAGATTGGCACCTCTTTGGGTGGGTGCTAGAGGATTAGAATTTACTTGGGATTACATTCTGCAGGGCCTTGAGGCTAATGCAAATTTGGTACTTTCTTTCTCTCTATGCTAAAAGTCACACGCACATAAACATGTACACACACACACACACACACACACACACACATTAAGATTGAAATTAATCAAACTAAACAATTTGGTCAATATTCTCCTTTAGTTTGGAACTCATTATAATTCTACATTGGTTAGAATGCTGAAACAGATTGTTGTTATTATATACTATAGATGAACACACTTCTGACTTTGTATTCAGTTGTTCTTAATTACCTGTTTTTTAAAGGGTTTCTGCACTCGTATGTGTACAGGTGTTGAGCATATCCCTCGCTGCACTGGGATCTTTGATGTGGCTACGAAAAAATAAACCCAAGACCCTCATTCCTATAATATACTTATGTGCAGGGATTGTGGCAACCATGCCATCAATCACAAGGTCTTTCCTTATTCATTACAATTAGTATTATGATGTTAATGTGCAATGTGTAAATTCATGTTCACAATTTAATTTTTCATTTCCCTATATAAATGGTCCATTAGGATAAGTTAGCCAATCACATGGTGTTTGATACACGTATTAGATAAGTTGGTTGGCTAAATGGTACTTGTTATCAAGTCAGTCATAAGTTGCACTTTTATGTTTCATTCGCTTGGTGTTTGCTAAACTATGTCTTCTGCAGCTATCTGAGGCGTGGATTGGGATGGCACCTTCCTAAAGTGGTAGGCTTTGAGCTCTTCACGTCCTTGGTGATGGCTTTTATAAGTTGGCAACTATTTGCTGCATGTCAGAGACCTTCAATGTGAGAAAGCTGATTACATAATGATAGAATCCTGCTAATTATTTAATGGCTAGTGTCTTGATCCAGGGTCTGCTTCTTTGGTAACTGCCTTGTTGTTTCTTTAAATTATATCAAGTTAGATGTTTTTATCAGTGACAATTTCTTGGTAGTTTGATTTTCTTTGGTCCTCTTATCTGTGTTTCCTGTGGCAAATTATTGACTGCAATTCATTTATAAAGTTTTGATTACGAGAAAATGAGACGTGATTGGTATGGTTAACACTATATTTTAGGGATAAAATATTGCAACCTATTTCTATCACTCGTTATCTGTAATTTTCTCATTATTAAATTGATCATCAAACTACCTCCGATAGCTAGACTTATGTTTTTTTTTCCGGCGAAACTAAGCTGATCCTGTTTCTTTACTTTTGCGCACGCGCTCGCACCCGTGAAAATGGACGGAGGGACTTGAGAATTATAGTTTCTGTGCCTGTGGTGCATAAATAAAATTCATTGATGCTTGGTGTTCAAATGACACGGAAAGAAATTGTACAAATACCTGTGTTGTTTGTGCATATGAAACTGAAGTGGAAGATGACAATACTGTCCCATTATTGGTACACTAAGCATGAACATCAAATATATCATCCTTTATATTAGCATACAGTACTTTTCTGGCTTGATTGTATTCTTCATATTACTAGTATACAATACTTTCGTTTCATCTCGACATTCATTATATTTCAATATCTACTCATTTCCTTAAACCAGGGAAAAAAAGTACTCATTTTCACTTACATCTTTTTGATACGATGTCTATAAGTATATAAGCCTAGTATTAACGAAAAATCTTCCACAACATCAGAGTCATTGTAATATCACCTTGATTCTCATACAAATCATTACGCCCTACAGACTTGACACTTCTCCTTATGTTAAGAGTCGTTCTTGAGGGTTAGTTAAAGTAGTAATAGAAATCTACTCCGGCAGAGAATTAGTTTTCAGATATCAGGAGGACATTGTAACAAAATCATTTCCAAATGGTTAATTCGCTAATAATATTTCTAAAACACTCTAATCAAATGCGGAAAAAAATCTCAAAACATGGTTTGAGTGCCATTTGTATTCTTCGTCTACTCGAAGGGTTTCTCTCAGGACTTCCTCTCTCGTGGGGAAAGAGATTAAAACAGCCTGAGAACATGATTTTAAATTCATTGAAGTCCAGAGGTTCAGAAGCACATGCCGATTATTGATATGACGAGAGATCCAATTCCAATTGCGACAACACAAAAATGAAACTTGACAAATGAAACGTTTTAGTCATCATAAAGGAAAGCAGAACAAAACCATTCGATATACAAACGTACAACTATTATGAATATATTACTATCTTATCTGATTCGAAGTTCATTCTGTCTCGGACTCCTCCAACCATGCTTCAACTCGTAGAAGAACAAACCCAACAGCAACCCCAACAAGAACAAGCCCATTCATGATAGCAGCAATGGTGAATATCTCACCCGCGGCGTTGCACGTGGATGAGAGAGCCCCTCCTCCCTTTCCTTTCCCATTGGCTTTCACTGAGCTCACAATCTTGGCAAAGCACTTCTCAGTGCTCATAGGACGCCCCAAAGAGACCACGGCGTCGGTGGCCTTTAGACCGCCAAATGAATTCAGGCCTCTGACGTGTACCACTCTCTTCTTTGTCTTGCTAGTGGCGGCTGAGCTCACCATGGCTCCCGTGATGTTCTGAGGAGAGAGGACAGTTGTTGCCATTCCCATTTTGATCCTTGTTCCTCCTTCCTTGCCCAGCAACAAATAATGATTAACCAAACTTTGCAGAGTGAAGTTAAATGGCTCGCGGATCAGTTTATCTGTGTGGAGGAATGAGAACAAAGACGATCAAGTGGTAGGGAAAGTGAGTATTTATTTGGATAAGGGACTGAGCGATTGATTGGCTGATAGGCTATAAATGACTGTTGTTGGATTAGATGATCATAGATAAAAGGAATTGTGGGCCATGATTCGGGTTTGCACCACCTCACATGTTTTCAAATTGAGAAGTGATATTTGAACACCTAAAAGTGTGTGTCTGAAACAGACACCCACTTTTTAATTGTTGGATGTGATGGATGTTAAGAATAAGTGAGGACATTTATCACATTCAATGATTATAAAGAGGTGTTCAAATAGTTTTTCTCTTTCAAATTATTGACACTAGCTGCTCAATTTAGTTTTATCTTTTACAAAATATCAGCGTAGTAATTCATGAAATTAACCAATGCTTAAGTGGGTTATTAAGAAGAACGATATTTGTTTTCTTATGTTTAGATTGGATTTAATTTTTAATGGAATAGGATTTCTCTCTCATCCAATAATGTATTGACCTAACTAAATTCAGTCAAATTTAACAATCATAATTTATAAAATTATATAAATAGAAGGAACTAATTGAATGAAAATATAAAATTATTTTATATTATTAATATATGAAAATTAAATTCATTCAAATTTTATAAATAAAAAACTTAGCGTTATTAGAAAAAGTTCATTTTACGATAAACGTAACTTTGGCTAAAACAGTTACCAAAAAGAAAAGAAAAAACTCGGGCTAAAATCAAATTAATGAGTCTTATGCATTTTAGATACAAGTGATTTATACTAAAATAATAAGAATAATTAAGTTTGCTCAAAACTTTGATTGTAATTATAAATTCATTCTTTTCAGACGAATCGTAAGATCTTGATTAATTTTCATGGGTTGAAGTCACGGTATTTAGATTGATGCCTGAGCTTAGCTTCACAAGTTAAGCAGGGAGACCATGTCCGCCAATCCGGATTTTCTTGAAAATATGGAGGTACTGCATTTTATGAACTCAACAAGATCGAACATTTGCAACACAAAGAGGAAACCTTGTTGATAATCTATAGATTTACATGATCCACAAAGTATTCAGACTGTCCAACAAAAGATGAATGAAAAATTCATCTCTTTTTCTTAAATCAACTTATAAGTAATTTTTCAAATTTAATTTTATCTGCATTGGAAGAGGACAGATGAATGAAGTATTTTACCGTATAATAAACATATGAATTTTAAGGATAATTTGCGGTCCATATTTGATGCGGCCAATGTGAAGCCGTGCTCGAAGGAGAAATTTTCTCAAGGAAAATTACGATAACTGAAGAGGACAGGGAAAAATCGAAATTCCAAAAACTAGTGCGAATTCTAAAAGTAGAAAACTAAGCAATATGCTTAATGGAGTCATTTATCTTTTGCACAAATGTATTGACCAGATATGTTTATTTTGCTCTGCCTAAGCGACATCCCGTTAAGCGCAAATTTAGGTGAGGAGGCAACATTTTGCCAAATTAAACCAGTTGAATCCATGGTTGAAACAGCATCTAAGATAAGAGGTGTTACAACAACAGGAGTTAGCAAGAAACAAATAGAAATAACAACCAATCTAATTTTGTGGCACCTAAAGATTGCATAAAAGGCATTCCCATTGTGAGTTCAGAAATTATTGCAGAGCCTCTCATATGGCTTTTAATGCATTTGTATCAATCTCCCAATATAATAATCCTTTGTAATTCACCCTCTCTCTTCTCCTTTTTTTTTTTTCTCCATCTCTATAAGCAGCCCTTGGGGCTTACCAGGGTGGCGCGGTTTCTCAAAATGCAGGCCTCGGGCTGCTTCCTAATATTTTTATCCTTGTTCATCCTATCACCATCTTATGCACTTTCTAGTGATGAAGTCTCTTTCATTGCTCGTCGCCAATTGTTACACCTTCATGAGAACGATGATTTACCCGATAGCTTTGTAGATAACTATAAGACAGATCTAACATTCCCAAATCCTAGGCTCAAACGTGCATACATTGCACTTGAAGCATGGAAAAAAGCAATCTATTCAGACCCAACAGATTTCACATCCAATTGGGTGGGTGCAGATGTTTGCTCTTACAATGGTGTTTTCTGTGCACCAGCTCTTGACGACCCAAAGATTGAGGTTGTTGCTGGGATTGATCTTAACCATGCAGACATCGCTGGCTACATACCTCCTGAGTTTGGGTTGTTGACTGACCTTGCACTTTTGCATATAAATTCAAACAGGTTTTGTGGGATTCTCCCAAAGAGCTTCTCCAAGCTGAAGCTCTTGTATGAGCTTGATATTAGCAATAATCGCTTCGTTGGTCCATTCCCCATACCCGTTCTGTCTATTCCTGACATCAAATACCTCGACCTCAGATTCAATGACTTTGAAGGGGAGTTGCCTTGGGAGCTTTTCAACAAGACACTTGATGCAATCTTTCTGAACAACAACAGGTTCGTATCCACAATCCCAGAGAATTTAGGCACGTCTCCGGCCTCGGTAGTGGTTTTGGCCAACAACCATTTGCATGGATGCATTCCTGGAAGCATTGGCCAAATGGGGAAGACCTTGAATGAGTTTGTTGCAATCAACAACAACATCACTGGGTGCTTGCCTGCGGACATTGGAAGGCTTAGCAATGCTGAGGTGTTTGATGTTAGCCAGAACAACTTTGTTGGTGTGCTACCAAGGACCTTTAACGGGCTCAATAAAGTAGAGGTGTTGTCCATTGCAGGCAACAAGCTCACAGGCTTTGTCCCACGCAGCATATGTGGCTTGCCCAAGTTGGTCAACTTCACATTTTCTTATAACTATTTCAATGGCGAGGAAGAAGGATGTGTGCCACCTAGAAAAGACATTGTGTTGGATGATAAGAGCAACTGCATACCAGATAGGCCAAAACAGAAGGGACAAGGCACTTGCAATGCTGTCATAAGCAAGCCTGTTGATTGCAGAAAGGCACAGTGTGGCCACCCTTCAACCCCGTCTCAGCCTCATCCTCCAGCTAAGAAGCCAACACCATCGGCACCAAAACCAAAGCCAAAGCCTTCTCCTTCCAATCCTCCATCTAAGAAGCCAACACCACCTTCAGTACCAAAACCAAAGCCAACCCCTACTCCTTCAAAGCCTCCAACACCATCCGTATCGAAACCAAAACCACAACCAAAGCATACCCCTTCTCCTTCAAATCCTCCAAGTGGGAAACAAACACCACCCGTTCCAAAACCATCACCAAAGCCTACCCCATCTCCCCCCAATCCTCCAAATGAGAAGCCAACACCATCAGGACCAAAACCAAAGCCACAACCGCCCAAAACACAGTCACCACCTGAGGTTGATCCTCACAATGAATCACCTGAAGAAAGAACAAGGCCTCCACACTCTCCACCTTCTTCACCAATCCAATCCCCTCCGCCACCACCTCCTGTCCAATCTCCTCCCCCACCAGTTTTCTCTCCACCACCATCACCTCCAATCCACTCTCCACCACCACCAGTCCACTCTCCACCACCTCCACCTGTTTATTCTCCACCACCACCTCCAGTACACTCCCCACCACCACCTCCAGTTCAATCCCCGCCACCTCCAATGCATTCTCCTCCTCCACCAGTTCAATCCCCACCCCCACCACCACCAGTCCACTCTCCACCACCGCCAGTATACTCCCCTCCACCACCCGTCTACTCTCCACCACCACCTGTTCAATCTCCTCCTCCTCCTCCTGTTAATGCACCTCCACCAAAAGATGATACCATCCTTCCTCCTCACTTCGGCGCCTCATATGCTTCGCCTCCTCCACCCATCATTGCTGGCTACTAAATGATGCACACAACTTATTGCCAATTTTGCTTGTTTGTAGCTGGAAAACGACATCTCCGGCTAAATTAACATGATGTGAGAATTTGCTTTCTCTTACCTGATTAAATATGCTCATGAATTCGCTTCAACTAAGCGCAAATTGAAGATTCTATCATGAAAACATTGTAACATAGAGAATTATCACTTATTAATTTCTTCTTGGCAAGTTCAGATGTCACGTTGTTGTTATTCTTATTTTTATTTTCTTTTTTGGAGTCCTAAGTAGGACTAGGAGAGAGGAAGAGAAGTAAGAATGGGCAATCGGAGAATCATATTCCCGACCCAAAGTCACAATAATCCCTTAGACAGAAAAACTAGGAGATAGTTGTATATGATATTGGCGTCTTTTCTTTACATGCTTGTTATACGAGAATAGAAATTGAAAAAGATCAGCAGTGTCAAATAACAGTTAAGAAAAAGAAGGTATATATTACATAAGTTTCACAAACTCGCTCAGTACCTGATTAAATATTTAAACTATCTTGTTTAAATAATAATGCTAACAAGATAGTTCTTAGATTTCAGGATGGAAAATTTCCCCTTCTACTCTTTCTGTTTTTAGGGAAAACAACTTGCCAACTCCTGTCTTCTTCTTTAAGAAAATTGAAAACCAATTATTTTCCATTTTAACTTTTTTGAAAAAGAAAAGTACAAACAAATAATGATACAAATTCTTGAAGTATTTTTTCAATTTTCTCTGAAAAAATACTTTTTCTTGTACCAAAATCACAGACAAACACACCCACTAACATCTGTGATTCTTTATTTATTACTAATATAGTATTGAATTAAATATAAGAGAGAAAGATGGTGTACAAAGCACAAAGTAGCGAAAAAGAAAAATATTCGTTCTTTTATTTTTTTGATAAAAGATTTAAGAGAAACTTTCTAAGTTAGTGAGAACAAAACAAATATAATCATACGGAATTATTTTTAACCAAAGCAAAGCAAAGTAGGAAAAGTTCTTCCTTTGAATTTCTTCATCACTTTATTAATTACTCCAATAATTAAAAGGCTCAGTTGCTTAGTCAAACCTCTGGTTCCAGAAATAAATAAATAAATAAAGTCTGGTCAAATGTTGCTCATCAAGAAAAATTGCAGAAGCAATCATATATATGTTTATTGGATAATCAATTGATTTATACTTAAAGCACCAATCAGCTATTTAATTTGGCTTAAAGATTAAACTTATTTAAAATTATATGAATTTTGAAATAAAATTAAAATTATTTTAAATTTAAATAAATTGAAATGTAATATATTTCAAATTAAATTTATACTTATTTCGTCTATAATTGAATCCCGTCTATCATTGAATCCCGTTTAAAAATAATATTTACGTCATAATTGAGTTCCGGAACCTGCGTTTGAACTTCGTAATTAAGACTGCTTTTCATTTGTGATAATCGTTGACTTCAGCTTTTTTTTTTTTTTCTTTATAAGAAATGATAATTATATTTATAAAAAATATAATATTATATTAATTTCATACATTATTTATTATTATATAAAATATAAATTTTATTTAAATAATATTCATATTTCATTCAATTATGCATTAAATATGAATCGATACTTTATCTAATAAGTATAAATAATGTTCTTTTTTTTGTATGTGGATATATACGCGAGCCAAGTCCAATTTTGATGCTCTATAATTGTCAGGTGACGTGCGCGCTTATGTCACTTATGGCATAGGCGCCTTCCGGGTGTGGCTGGCCATCTTCATTTATGTTATGAAATCTTTTTCCTATGTTAGTCATAAAATAATAGATTTATTATATATGAATTTAGTTTAATTGATATTCATTGAAATTATAAAAAAAATTATATAATCATCTAATAATATAAATAAAATGACTTGATTAGATAAAATTATAAATTTTTTTACACTGATGGTGTATACAAATTAAAGTCATATAAATTTTCATTATTTTTTATGGATGAATTTTGGTGATGTAATCTATTTTATTAATCTTTATTAAAATTTTATTTTATATATATATCAACACAATTAAATATTTTGTGGACCGAACGAGTTTCACATTTGAAAAAAAGATGACTTGATTTTGTTAAAGTATGTTTTTAGTCGTGGTTAATTGTGTGTTGCAATTTATTGAGTTTCCAATAGAAAAATATTGAAAATTTTACATGGTATGATAATTCAGAAAATATTAGTGATACCAATAATATTGTATATAAGGAAGTATTTAAAAATATAGGTTAAATGTTATTTTTTAATATCAATTATTCATATATAATTTATGAATAGATATTTAAGAAGTCTAACTTACTACTTACTGTATTAAATCTTATAGTTGTCTTCATTTATGACTATAAACTCTTTTCCTTTCATTCACCTAGGTATTATAATTTGAAAACAAATTGCTTTTGGGCGTAATAATGGTACTAAGGTTTGAAGCCATTATAAATTAGAGATAACAGTATACCACAAATCACATTAATATTCTTAGTGAGTTGAATTAATGTAATAACTAATTTCCTGTACGGCTACAAAAAATATAATGATACAGGTAAAAATTAGAGATAACAGTACACCACAAATCACATTATTATATTATTATCCATTAACATTAGATATTTTCTTAAACTTTTAAAGATTGATAGTATAAAATTATTTTATATTATCAACGCATATAAATTAAATTGTGTGTTTGGTTTTACATTTGTAAAATTGATTTTAATGTAAAATGATTTATATATGATAGTATATTGAGAAATGATTCTAATAGAATATAATAAATTTTTACATTTTCTAGAAGTAATTTTAAAGGTCATAATTGATTTTAAAATCTTTGAACCAATCTATTTGCATTATTATTTTGGTAAATTACACTTACTTTCTTAAAGTTTAGTGAAATTCAGTGTATTGCTCCTCTATTTATAAAAGATCTCATGAGGCTCCAGAGTTGATGAAATTATTGTATTGATTTTCTCTGAATTTATAAAATTATTACATTAGTCTCTTCTCTATTATATAATAAATAGTATATACAACCAACAAAACCTGAAATAGTTGGTAAGATGGTTGGGTCCTTTAAGCATGTGTCAGGGGTTCTATTCCTACTGTGTGTATAGAAAAAGACTTTATTGGTAGAGACAAAACTCACTTCAATGATCTCTATACCTCGGAGGGATTAGTTTTCGACTTAACATCCTTGAGCAATAAAAAAAAATAGTATATAAAAAAAAGGTCATAAATAAAAGGAGCTCCGTATAATTTATTCTTATTATGATTTTCACTCAAAATTTGAACTAAACGCACCCGTGAAGATTGTTAGTGAGGGAAATTGAAGTGCAGGTAATGTCGGAAATAGATGAGAAAAGTCGTCGGCTAATGCAAAGGGAGGAGTAGCCGCCCTTGATTAAAAACCCACTTCCTCTTCATTTCTTTCCATTTGACTTTCCACTCTTCCATCTCTTCCTCTAGCCCACCCTACCCTCTCTCTCTCTCTCTCTCTCTCTCTCTCTAACTGTCTCTCCCACGCGCTGTCGCTCTGAGCCTCCCAGTTCCGTCCTCGCTTTGGGAGTGGCATCGCTTGCGACTCCCTACCCTCTGCACCTCTCCACTCTTCAATTCCCCCTTTCTGCCCTCCCTTCCCTCTATCCTTCCCAAAAAATGGCTTTCATCGCTTGCTAGGGTTTCGTCCCTCCCCAATCTTTCTACCCCAAGAAGCCACCGTGTACCTAATCTTCTTCCTAAGCCTAATCAACGTCGTCGTTATGGCTATCCGCGTCACCTTCTCCTTCTCGGGCTACGTCGCCCACAACCTCGTATCCACGGCCAGCGCTCGCGTCTCCAATTCCCGCTGCCTCCAAGAATGCTGGATCCGCTCTCGCCTCTTCGGACCCAACCACCACAAACACGATCTTGATCCCTCGTCCGGCGTCCGAAACCTCCATTCCGATCTCCGAAGGCCCAAACCCAATTCTTGGCCCAAGAACTCTGCTACCTCTTGTGCCTACACTACCCTCGCCGGAGAGATTCTCGGCGACAACTGCAAGAACCCAATAATGTTGGGCCTGATCGCCGTTATGAAGTCAACTGTTGGGGTTTCTGGGTCGTCAACTGCTGCCATGGGTATTTTCGGTATTTCGCCTTTCAAGACCACCTCGATCATACCCTTCTTTCAGGGTTCGAAGTGGCTTCCTTGCAACGAGTCACTCCCAGACCCCACAACAAGCTGGGAGGTGGATAAGGGCGGAACGCGGCGTTTTGAGGAGGGTGCTGCTGTTGCTGTTGCCGCTGCTGATGCTGGGAAGAGTAGCTGGCTCTCGCGGATGTTGAACGTGTGTTCCGAGGATGCGAAGGCTGCGTTCACCGCTGTCACCGTTAGCTTGCTCTTCAAGTCGTTCTTGGCTGAACCTAGGTCCATTCCCTCTTCTTCTATGTACCCAACTCTCGAAAAGGGTGACCGTATTATGGCCGAGAAGGTTGGTTCTTACTTGACCTTGATAATAAATCTTTAATTTCATGAATTTTTGGTCTTATATTTATTTTTGCCCCTTGTGTTGATGTTGTCGCAGGTTTCTTTCTTCTTTAGAAAGCCTGCTGTTTCAGATGTAGTGATTTTCCAGGCGCCTCCTAAATTACAGGTATGGTGGGTTTTCTCAGTAGCTGCTGTGCGTATTTTTCCAGCTGCTTTCTTAATCTGGATCTTTTTTTTGTGTTAAGTTATTAATGAGTGTTTATGAATAATGGTGTTTCTCGTTTGGTTATTCTTGTCTAGGAAGTTGGTTTCTCGTCGACTGATGTGTTTATTAAAAGGATTGTGGCCAAGGCTGGGGACACTGTTGAAGTGAGTTTCCATGTTTTTGAGTAATTAATTGATCAGCTTCAAAGTATTGTACCCCCTTTGATATCTGACATCTTATACGTGTTATTGGCTCCTTGCTAGGTTCGTGATGGGAAACTCCTGGTGAATGGTGTTGCAGAAGAAGAGGAATTCGTTTTAGAGCCTCTTAATTATAAGATGGATCCAGTGGTAATGTTTTGTATTTGCCATGGTGGTGATGTTTTTTTCGGTCAATGGCATGTGGGACTTGACAGCATGGTTAATATCACATTTTTTATTTTGTTGTTCGGTTTTGGTTGCAGGTTGTGCCAGAAGGATGTGTTTATGTTTTAGGAGATAATCGTAATAACAGCTATGATTCGCATGACTGGTAATTTCAGTCTCTTTACCACTGACTTTTCTCTGTTGTTTCCATTGGAGAGTATGTTGCTTTAGGTGGATGACACATTTTGGCCCCTTTGTTGATGCTGATCTTCTCAAAACATCTCGCTTATGTAAACATGCTATCTTATATGTCTGTAGATGCACATTTTAAGTCTTAACGTCCTACTGATCATATTTGCTATTTTCTTTTTTATCAGGGGTCCACTCCCTATTGAGAACATTGTTGGTAGATCCATGTTTCGGTACTGGCCTCCATCCAAAATATCTGACTCTGACATGCATCATAGACTTAAACCCGCACCAGCAAACAATGCCGTGGCAATTTCTTGACATGATTCCCTATGCTTTTTGATGGTGATCAAGGGGTTACAGATACTTTCATTTGTTCTGAATCGATCGCATCTCCTGTTTTAACTGGGAGTGCGCTGTTATCGGTGTTCAACACTTCTCCAAGATGATGATGAGCCTGCTTAAGCCTGCTTATCGTAACTACAGTTTCGGATGAATCTTATTCATTGATACGAATTTGTCAATGACCTAATAATGATGAATATCTTATTCATTTAGTGGTATGCTGAAATATTTTTCTCCTTGCTGAAGTTCGGGGTGAAAAGTGAAAACGAAAAGATACCTGATGATTGATTTGTATTGTATTCCACATGTATGGTTTCTGAATGCTAGAAACTGAGGAAAGCTTTGACATGGAACTAAATATCTTGCTGTTCCTGTAGGTTCCATAGTCAAGCATCCTCCCAATCTTTGGTTTTTTTATTTTATTCGGCTGAAATAAAGCATCCTCCCAATCTGAATCTAGGTCGTCATTCAGCCATTTGTGAAATTGTCTTGAGCATGATTATGGTTGGCTATTGTAAAAGCGATGAGGTCCCGTGCTGGTAATGAACTACGTTTATTCATTGGCGCAGATTCATGCAAAAGTTCGTTTAATATGACCCAACCAAACTGATCCACGAAGGAGATTTTTCAACCCCTTAATCCGACTCCGGCAGGGCTGGGTTAGCTTTTAGTTTCCTTCAACGTCATCCTGTTCAAGATTCAAAGCATTGTAGGTCAATCCTTAATTTAGCATCATAATTAATCATTAATTAGAAGTAAATCGTGTTCATTTAATACCTGGTAACATTGTTAACATTTCCTTGAAGCGAGATTTACTTTCTGGCTTTCGGGTTTGTCTAGGTGGTTCTATACACTTCTCGAAGGCGCAGACAGCATTTTTTTTTTTTTTTTACTCTTTAAAACTATAATTAGCTTTTAATTGATTTAATAATGTTTCACTATATCTGTTATGTTCACGTCTTGTTGATCATTCTTTGATTGTGATGTTTCCGTTATCAATTTTCATTAATTCTTCTAAATAAACTAGTGTTATTTGGACAAAAACGATCTCCGCCAAAGTGAATTCATTTTATATGAAAATCTCGCCGCTATAAACAAATAGATACGTGGCATTTTTTTGCAGCGCTGGAGAGCTTTTTTTCTGCTAATAACCTGGGCCGAAGCCCAAAACAAAATTTTTCTATTTTGTAAAGCCCTTGGGCTCGACTGAAAATGAATGCATTTTGTTTTCTGCCTTTATAGTTTTTACCCACTAAACCGACCAAATGCGATATTACTTTGTTTTGTTTCTCGAGGTTAAAAGTATTTCCTGACGAAAAAATTAGAAGGTTAACGATATTTTGTTGTGACTCCTGCTCTTCATGGGATGCCTATGGAAATCTATAATAGGACTTACTTCCACGGTTTCACAATAAACGTGAATAATCAAACAACACATATTAAAATAAAAAAACACACATCTTGGTAAATATATAAAATTATATGAGTTGATAAAACAATTTTGTGTAGTTATTATACTATTACTCATTTTGATAAATGTGCTGATAACTTATTAACACATTTATATTAAAGATATAAATGAAAGAAAAAAAAAATAACATTATTCAGATATTATAAATGGATAGATGAAACATGAAAAAATTGAAAAAAAAAATTGATTGTTAGTATAAAACAAGGGAGTATAATATATCCAAGTTAATTATCATACTATAAGTAGCAGCAGTCTTGACATTTCAATAAATTCTGACATTGTTTTCCTGATGAGTATTGCTATCCTAGTACTGGTTTGAGACACATACTTGGTGAGGGAATTACACAAAAAGTAAGAAGACCTCAACAAGTCTCTCTTTTTCACCCATCCGATCTTTGACCTGCTAATGGATGGAAGTTCCATGTTTAGTAAGAGGAAGAGTTATTTACTTACTTTTCGTCCTTTCGGCAATCAACTTGCATGCCTCTAATTCCGACACACATATTAGTGTCTGCATCATTAGCTACTTATAGAGCTTGGAAAACTGATGTGTACTATGAAGCTACATTCATTTCAAAGGACAAGTATAACTGCTCTCGGAAAAATGCTGTCTTGGTCATATGTGCAGAAAGCGAGCTTCCTCCATGGTTTCCTTAACTGTGTTGGACAAAAATTTGAGAGCCTTCTTGGTCATACGGTCCTTAAAAAATCAGGGATCTTGGTCTCCTTACAGCAAATATTAAAGCATCAGCTACTGTCTGGTTCCCCTGAGAATTGGGAAGAAAAAATCAGGGATCTTGGTCTCCTTACAGCAAATATTAAAGCATCAGCTACTGTCTGGTTCCCCTGAGAATTGGGAAGAAATGTTGTGAGCAGTAATGCCACTCTCAATGGAAAGTTACCTGATTGGAGGACAAGGCCCAGTGTAGAAAGGGTTTCGTTTGAGATGTTGGCCAAAGTTGAATCGGACCAGTTAAAGCATCTTTAGATCAAGAAAGATGTCAGTTTCAGTTTCCTAGGGTAATTTACTGTCTAATTTGCTGTTCACAAAGCTGCAATTTGTGTTTTTGATCATGCTCATTGCTTGCATGATTCATAAATAGAAATCATCCGTTGGGGAGGTGGTGCTGTTAATTTTACAAGATCAAATACTAAAAATTTAGAGTACCAAAATTAGAAATACCATAAGCGACATGAAATATGTACCTCTTGAAGTCATATTGCAAATTGATGTAAATGTCATAAACATAGCCACGTATGCTATACGTCAGGTACAGAAAGCTTCCACTTCTTCTCTGTCTCCTGTGTCAGACAATGCCTCAATAGAGTAGCACAGTTGAGATACAGATTGAAGTGGAGATCCTATCCAAAATGAAATATATTGTAACTAGACTCTGTCCATCATGGGTCTGAGTTACTATAGACTTACACACCCTTATATGCATTTGCAATTGGGCCCAAGCCCAATAATAAATGATGAATTTCAAATCTATAATTGGGTCATAAGATAATATTAAATGGGTCTCTAAAAAATAATTAAGTTATTCATTTAACCCATTTTATAAGATTAAAATACACACTAACTGCATGTGCATGTGTTGTTTTGTTCTGATGAATGCAAGTTGCAATAACTTGTGAGCATTAATATTAATTATAACGGCACTTCGTTGACATGCTGAAATTTTGAGGATGACTTGGTTTGTTAGCAAAACGTACTGAGATCAATCTTTCAGTTTGGATGCTGATCCTGGCTCTTCCCTGATCTTTGATTACTTTGTTCAACTGGCCGTGTGATCAATTGTTAGATGATCGATGAATGAATTTGGAAACTAATAATCAATAATATCATATTAGGTACCATAACAGAAGATATCATAAAAAACTTGCTTGATAAAGATGATTCAAGATTTGTTATTTAGTAATATGCAAATGTGTCCTTACTTTCTTTTGTGCTCCTAAATTTCTGAAGAACAAATATTTCATGGCTAAACCTATTCCTCATTTTCAGGTTTTCTTTGGCGTATCATAATAAAAATATCTAAGCATTGCATTGCATTGCATTTATCTACGGTCGATTATTGTCGCTATTAACAATCAGTCATAACAGTTCCAATAGACTAGTTTAAAGCCATTTTTCTAGAGCAATTGGTAAGTTGCTTTTGATCATACACTCTACAGCACAATGAAAAAGAAAAAAAGAAGAGAAATGATAACTACTCTTTCCTCCCCACTATTATTATTTTATTTTTATTTTAATAATAATAATTTTCTTGTTATGCTTTTAGCTAGCTTCTAAGAAGTAACAGCAACAAACAAATCACAGTGAACAACCTGCAGTGTAGGCCTACACGTTGACCATTTCAACATTATCTTTTGAATCACCATGCTTGTTTTCTACCGTTTTGTATCTATACCAGGAAGCACAGACCAAGTAAAAGCCGAAGTTTGCAACGCTTATCACAGACAATAGCCAATAGAAGTAGTTGAGCTTGTCTCTATTCAAGTTATTACTTGCCAGCCACCCTCCACTGACTTTGTTGACCACCTCAACCACCACAGTGCTTGTGAAGTAACCAAATGCCACAGAGCTCCAAGAGATTGCAGTGCCTAATGACTTCATTCCAGCTGAACTTTCAGCATAGAAAAATTCCAGAAGGCCTATGAGGGTAAACATGTCTGCAGCTCCAAAAATAGCATACTGGAAACCCAGCCAGAACACACTCATTGGCAAAGGCTCTTTGCTATCTACCATGTTGTGTTGGATGGCCACAGACTTGCGGCGTGTTTCCACAAAACCAGCAATTGCCATGGAAATAGCAGAGAGAACCAATCCAATTCCGATCCGCTGAAGGTGTCTAATCCCAGTGGGGATCCCTGTGATTCTTCTTGCAAGTGGGACAAAAATGCGGTCATATAAAGGGATCAGGACAAATATGAACAACAGAGGGATGACTGGAAGTGAGGGACCTGGCACTTTAAACCCCTTGATTTTGGGGTTCATGGTGGTGGCTGCTTGTATGCTGAAGGTCTGAAGCTGAGCCAAACATGTGTTCATGAATATGGTGCTAAATATTATTGGCAGCATGCGGATTAGAATTTTGGTTTCCTCTACTTGTGTCACTGTGCACAGGCTCCATGGTCCTGAGGTTATGGATGTTGCTTCCTCCGTGCTGCTTCTGGCAATTGCTGCCCGGTCCAAGAATCTGGGAGTTCATTTTTTTCGTAGAAAACCAAATGAGGAAGAGAAGATCAGTATTCCTAATGAAAGGCTACTTGTCATCTAACTGATGTAACATAAGGAATTCACAATGTTCTTTTCTCATATTTATAACCTGAATTGATCTGTCCTCCTAATTATTTCATAATTGTCCACTCTTTCTTTTTCATGAATTTCATGTAGTTCCTCTGCGTTCTCTGGAATTTGAAGTTTTCTGTTTCTGAAGGCTGCCACAAACACCTGGTGGTTCAAAGATATAAGAGTCCAGTGGATATTATACAATTTTCATTTGAAATATAAGAACATTTGGAAATATGAGTGTTAAAGATCATAATAGTGTTATTTACCTGTATGATTCGAGCTAGTGGGCTTCCCTTTGGGGTATTGTTTCGATATAATGACTTGCCCATGCAAAGGAATACAATTCCAAACATGACTGCTATAGTGCAGACAGCAAAACTCAAAGCCCATCCTTGGTTGGTACTGATCCAAACAACGAAAGTAACCCCAAGTATGGCTCCTATGGTGAGGCTAAACAAGAACCAGTTGAAAAAGCTTGACATTTGGGCAGCCTCCTTGGGGTCTTTCTCATCAAACTGGTCAGCTCCCAAGGCTGGCAAAGCTGCCTTAATACCGCCTGTTCCTAATGCAACAAGGTATAGGCCACCGTAAAGTATTGCAGCTTGGCCACCTGTAGCAGCCTTACATTGGCTCATCTGGGATGGTGCTACATCTTTGCAGGGTATGGGTCTTAGCTGGTGGAAGTGCGCTTGAACTGTGAGGAGACCATATCCCTGCAATTAAAATATTTGTTCTATGATGAGGATTCTCTTTCTCCAAACCAAGCACATGATGTTAAGGGAAACATGTGTTCATGAATATGGTGCTAAATAGAAGGTTCAGACTTGTTCATTTATGCCTTTATCTAATTGTTCTCTCTCCAAAGGAGGAATTTTGATACTTGGTTGATAGATCCCTATATTGGGAGACTTCAATTGCAAAAAAAGGGTAACAAAGCTGCTAAATGGGTTGGACTAGTTTTAGCTAACGCCAAGGAACGATGTTGAGTGTTGACCGAAACAAAATTAGTATTATATTTGTAATAATTGATGTCTTTTGGTGTCGGCATCCTACACTGCGAATTGCGCTACTCTTGCTAAGATTTTGAGCTGTACCTACTTCAAATTCTTTGTAACAGGTTGCGAGTCTAATGACAGAAAGAAACGTGCCAGTCAAGGCACCATTGTGCTTCAATAATTGAGCAGTTTACTATCCATTTTGTTTCATTTCGGATTATTCAAAGAATTCTTCCTTAGCACTTCAGTGCTTATTTCCTCAGTGATAGCTGTAATCATAACCACTTCAAAGAATCCTCTCTCTCTCTTTGTCCATCTAATCTATGTTCCTATCCTTCTCTTTTAATCTTTGATGGGCAATGCAGTCGTAAGAAAAATTTATTATACAGTTCTACTTACCAACAATTCCATGCATGCAAACAGAACACAAGTCTTGAACCTAGACAGATAGGTATCACTGATGAACCCACCAACGAGTGCCAGTAAAAAAGCAGTTCCCAGAGCGTTGGTGAGGGTTGTGGCAGATTTAGTCAAGCTGAAGTTCATGTACCCAAAGAAATAAGTTACTAGGCTCACTGCAATGGCAATGAAGGCCATGTTCTCTAGCCCCTCCATAGCTGAATCCACAAATTGGAAACTAAAAATCATTAGACAAACACAACAAAACACTTTCCAGTTTCCACATATAAAAAAACTGACAGTCAGGGGGTTACCAAATACAAAAAGTGCAGCTCTTCTTCCTCCTTGCCTTTGTATCCTTGGTTGGGTACCCATATTTCTGCAGATTCCCTGGTGAGTGACCCAACAAACTCAGTTAACAAAGAAGTGTTTTGCTTTAACAGTTTAGCCTATGGAAGGACACACATATATGACACTAATGCATGAGAGAATAAACTTCAACAAGGAGGCTTAAGATCACTACAAAGTGGTCTTGAACCTTGACTAATGAATACTATTCAGAACATGTTTGAGAGACCGATTCTTTCTTCTTGATTGGTCCAATAAAACAACATTCAAAATATCTGGCAAGAGAAACGAAAGGATTAATTACCATTGATAGAGCAGTGCTTTCTTTGAGCCGAATAAACAGAACCCGCTTCTATAGGTACTAGCTAGTGATTCATTCGCTATGAATTTATAGAGGAACCAATTATTTGAATAGATTACGTGCCACAAGTATTCTTGCAAGACTGAAATAACTATAATATGCCAACTTGGCATTAGAAAAATACTTTTGGTTACATTTTGTAATCTGAGAGCTGTCCCGGCCTGTTCTCCTCCTCTTCCTGTGCAACCCTACAACGCAGGTCTTTTGACTTTAGTAGTTGACTTAATAATTCCTTTCTAACTTGAAGAAATCAATTAGCTGCCGATACAGCCGAATACAATGTTAGTTAATGGGGTTGATGTGCATCTCTGAACTAACCTTATTATTCATGCATGTGTTAAGTATCATGTATGTATCCATGTATTGACCTTATTGTGAAACTTACAAAACTTCATCCTTGCCTGACAAATGCACGCCAAACATATAGAATATCCTCCAATCATTCCCTTATTGGAGTTGACCCTAACATTTAAAAGCTGAGTAAAACAATTTTATGCTATTAATTAATAAAAATTAAAAAAATTGTCGAATTATGGTGAATAATTATTGTAATAATAAATATCCATCATGATTTGTTTTTTATTGTCCATACATAAAACTAATCTAAAAAGATAATTTTCTAAAAAGAACAATGAATTTATTGACAATAATAAAAGGGTGTTATTTTAACATATCAAAATGGGGTATCATAAAATAGACAATTAGACACTTAAAAATAATAAACCAGAGAAAAGACTGAGCCCTAATAAACTCTTATCACTGATTATATTACACTTCATGTGGCTCTCACAAATATGCATTACAATTCTGCACAATTAGTATTCCTACAGTTAAAAACCTATTGTTACATGAAATATTTATCCGGATAAATAATTCTCCCATCAAAATACTACGATAACTAGAAGGCGTTAATTTGTACAAGTCATTCAATAACCAATTGTTCTATTCACGCTGATAGTAGAGGCATCAAGTCATCAACTATGAACTCTTTTTGCTGCGAACTTTCGTGCAAAGGCAACTACGTACACCATAGGTTGATTTCTTTCTTTGTTTAAACTTTAAGTCGATGTGTTTTTCCCTTGTATATTATGCCTAGAGATTATATTTTTTTATTTCTTGTCTTTTTATTTGGCTCTTGCTTTTGTCCGTTCCTCCAGTTTTGATTCTGCTTATGCAACTCATAGCCTTAGCTGGTCCTTTAAGGTATGCATGGATGAGAATGGATGGAGTGGAGCGAAATGAGATTAAATGATTTAAAATTCTATTATTTGGTTTTCAAAAAAATAGGTAAAATAGAATGGAAAAGGATATAATAGATTTCATTCAATTTTGTCATCCTTATCTTCTTTTTCCGAAATTAATTTAGGTGAAATAGAATAATTATGTCGCTCCACCCCACTCATTTCCACTTCGTTCTATTTTACTCCACTTTACTCTACAACTTATCATCAATCCAAGCACAAGACCACACAAGAAAATCCCCTGCACGTACTGTTGTCTAATATAATGTCACGGAATTATTAATTAGCCCATAGACTCAAAGGTTTATACCTAGAAACACGTACTTTGCGATAATTTCCTTCAGGAAATGTTGAGTGAGTTCGTGGCACGTAGGTTGATTCAATGATTGCAGCCAGTGTTAATTTGCAACCATGTTGTTGTTAAGCTTCTCTTTGAATAATGCACATGTGATCCAAATCAGATGGCCACTGGTCAACACATAACTGTTAGTTTACGAAATTATTGTCAAAGTTCGCATAACATAAATACTATATATTGTGAGATTCATCAACTCTAATGTAAGAATTAATACAGTTCTATTATTTAATAAATTTTTTAAAAGAGATTTGACAAATATTTTTGCATTGACATAGTTCTTTTTTAGTATTTTATGCATGGTTATACTTTCGATTAAAAATAAAATCGACAATAGTAAAAGTTATAATTTTAATTTTGATGCAGTAACATTATAAATTTTTTTTTATACAATCATTTAATTACATATCATCACATCAATAAAATAAATTTTATTTTATTATTTCGAAAGTCATGTATACAAGAGAATTTGATTTGATGACCAAGTAAAAAAAGTTTTGCACTATCCGTCCATTTAAATTAAATTTTTTTTTATTGATAAAGAGTTTTAGATTAATAAAAAAAATGGTTTTAATTTACACGTTTCATTAACCATTATATTCATGTTTAATATAAGTATGCGGTTTAATGATGGTTATACCGACCAAAATATATCTCTCATAAACTATTTGCGTGTCAGCATAGCAACGGGAGCAGATATGTTGACAAATGAATTACCATCACAGCGCAGAATATTCCAAGCTGGCCTTTTGTTTTATTGAGGGAGACGCTAACAATTATAGTTTGGTTCACTTAAGACAAACACATTAACTTATCAAAATAGACAAGTTGCACCACAGAATAGCATGCTTTGGGTTTAATTTTTCAAAAGCTCCAACCAACAATTTAAAATACAGCACCTTGATGTATTTTGGAAACATAACATTTTTTCAAAGAAGTTCGTTTTCAAGAAAAAATAAGAAAAGTCCATTTTGCCATAAGAGTAGATCATCTCACATGTATCGTATGTGTGCATTCTCACCATTACTATAAAAAAAAAAAAGAAATGAAATCACGCCATAAAAAAATGAAATTGAAAAAATAAAACAAAAATGTGCATATGATCGACTAAATGTGTAAATTTCACGTAAGAAGATTCTTTCATATTTGATCGTACCTAGTTGAATTAATGAATTGGAAAGAACTTACCACCTTAAGAAAACAAGATGGGAGAAGAGTTAAAATATGTGAGGTTTGTTAAAATGGACATGTCAAGCTTCTTTCAGTTGCTTTCCATAAAAATCGAGTTCTTGGTATTATTCGGGTCCCATAGCATTTTAAATTGAATTGCTCGTTTAGCTAAAACGTTTATTTTCTGTTCAGTCACTTCACAAGCCCGCTTAACCTCTTCTGCCGTCGCCAGAATCATTTTCATCGTACGTGGTGACAAAGCCTTATAAACTACATTACTTACTTATATAGTTGATGATTTATTAGAATAATGAATATGCATATATATAGACAAATGTAACTGTCCGTATATTACTTATCATTCACTCGACAGGTCAGGACAACACACAATAACAAATGAAATTCAAACCACTTGCATGATTATGTGAATGTCCTGCTCAATGTAGATGGAACACAAATATCCCCAGCGCAGCTTCGGCATAACTACTTAGTCTGCAAATTTCGTTTGAGGAACATCTTTCATTTTTTTCCTATCTAAACCTCTACGGAATCTGCAAGACAACAAGCGACGCGCAGTATTTGCGGAGTCTAGTGGAAACTTGATTTGGCAAGAAAAAAAGACAACGGTGCTTGAAAATGATTCCGGAATAATGAGCATAAGTCTTGACCATGGTTATACCATTACCAGAAAGTATTTTATCCGGATTTTTTACAGATTTAAAATAAAAAAATTGATAAACTTGATATATGTCCTGTATTGATGGAAACTCAAAATATGTCCTCTCTTTTTATATATAAGTCGTACAAGGTTGGTGCGAATTAAGTTTTGTACACAAGTTGTGCAACCCTGAAACGACTTATGAACTAAATTATGGACACAGTAGTATATAAGTCGCATTAAGTTGAAATGGCTTACACAGAACATAAGTCTACCAAGGGTGGTGCGACTTATGTTTTGTGCTAGCCAAAACATAAGTCTACTAAGGGTAGTGCGACTTATGTTATGTGCTATTCAGAACATAAGTCTACCAAGGGTGGTGCGACTTATGTTCTATTTTAGGTCGCTCCAGCTTGGTGCAACTTATGTCCTACTAGTGTCTACAAATTCGCATAGAAACTGTTTTCGCTTGAGACCAGTGTGATATCAGGTGAGAAAAATAGCTTAAAGTTGTTATATACTAGTTCACTACAATGACGAAATTACAAATATTGCTGTACAGGGAGTCACTACAATGGTGAAGTTAGACTAAATTACACAAAAAAAATTAAAACAATAAATTATACTTAGAACTAAAATAATATATAAATTAAATTAAATTAAATTTTTTAAATGAAATGAAAAATTGTATACTAGATCGACAAAACAATAATAACCTACTAACACTAAATTTAAACTAAATTAACCAAATAAACTAATTAACTAACAAAATAAAATTATACTAAATTATCCTATACTGAAATTAAACTAAAATCATAAATTAAACTAAATTAATAAAACAATAATAAATTACACAAAAAAACTAACCTAAAACAATAAATAAATTTAACTAATTTTAATGAAAAAGGCAACTAGACTGATTAACTAAACAGTCTAATTAATTAGTTTTAGGTTAATCAGTCTAGTTGCCTTTTTCATTAAAAAATAGTTAAATTTATTTATTGTTTTAGGTTAGTTTTTTGTGTACTTTATTATTATTTTTATTAATTTAGTTTAATTTATCATTTTAGTTTAATTTCAGTTTAGCGTAATTTAGTATAATTTTATTTTGTTAGTTAATTAGTTTGTTTGGTTAATTTAGTTTAAATTTAGTGTTAGTAGTTTATTGTTGTTTTGCCGATCTAACATACTATTTTTCATTTCATTTAAAAAATTTAATTTAATTTATATATTGTTTTAGTTCTAAGCGTAATTTATTGTTTTAATTTTTTGGTGTAATTTAGTCTAACTTCACCATTGTAGTGACTCCCTGTGCAACAGTATTTGTAACTTCGTCATTGTAGTGAACTGGTATATAACAACTTTAAGCTATTTTTCTCACCTGATATCACACTGGTCTAAAGCGAAAACAGTTTATATGCGAATTTGTAGACACCAGTAGGACATATGTTGCACCAAGCTGGAGCGACCTAAAATAGAACATAAGTCGCACCACCCTTGGTAGACTTATGTTCTGTGTAAGTCGTTTCAGCTTGGTGCGACTTATATACTAATGTGTCCATAATTTAGTACATAAGTCGTTTCAGGCTTGCACGACTTATGTACAAAACTCGATTCGCACCAACCTTGTACGACTTATATATAAAAAATAGAGGACATATTTCAAGTTTCCATCAAAACAGGACATATATCAAGTTTATCAATTTTTTTATTTTAAATATGCAAAAAATCTGTATTTATCCCGTAAGAGTGATCGGTTTCATATATATATATATATATGCAAAAGTATAATAACTATACATGTGATTTGAAAATATTTTTATAGTTTTAAGGGGGATACACATGTGTTTAGTTAAGCTTGAGACATCATTAATTAGCCACTCAAGCAACGTTGACAATTGAAGACAGAAGCGTATGGAATATAGATGATATTAGCAAACTAAGAGATCTGATTGAAAACAAATTGCCTTAAACAACCCATATGTTAAATTTGATACACTAACCATTAAAGAATTTTGTATTATTCAATCATATGTTATTGTTTATATGGTTTTTGAAAAATAATTGTAAAAAATAAATACTTTTGCTAATATAGTGACGAGATATACATAAATAACTGTATAAAATTATTTTATATTAATCTTACATTAAAATTGACTTTAATAAACGATTTGTAAAAATGTACTCCTGTAAAAATAATAGTCCAAATTCTTATAAAAAAAATTTTTTTCAGCAATTCCTATGCTTTTTTTGGGGGGTCGGAATTCTTAAAAATTGTTTACCGGGGGATAACTTGCAAGGCTTTTCTTTCTGTTCGAAACATTTGAAGCATTTGTTTTTTGGGTCAGTATTTGAAGGATTTATACCCTCGTGTCTTCTTTTTTTTCTTTTTGTTGGTCTTTCTGCCCCTCTTCCATTTTTTTTCCTGATAATCTACTCTTCCATTATGTTAGACCTTTCGTACTCTCGGGCTGCATGTATGGGCCTTCATGCTCACATAATCTGTCAGTGTACTACAACCCTCTCTTTCCTCGATAGCCCAAATAGAAACAAAAAAGCTCTCCTCCTTACGCACAACTTTTGTGTAGGAAGCAAGGTATCGTAGTGGGCCATGTTCAGATGGTCTAACCAAACTTTAAGAGCCCTGGAATGTTAAATGTGCCCAACATGGGCTCGGCCTTGTCATTGGCAACACTAATCCTTAATAGCCCAAAAAGTAGAAACACGAAACTACAAAAGAAAAAATAAGGAAAAAGCTTAATCCGTAAGCATGGCAAACCGCGTCATCGTAATCGTAGCCACGTCGACAGAGAGACAAAAGAATAAATTAGAAATGTCAAAATTGAAGCGCGACACAGCGACACCACCGTTGTCTTAATTCCTTCCTTCCCTCTCTCACCGAGTCTCAGTTGCTTGCTACTTTCCAATTTCCAATTCCCAAAGTTACAAAATCAGAACACATCCGTGACCGTGAGTGAGTGACAACCCAAAAAAAAAAAAAAACAATGGACCTCCGAGAATCGATCAGCAACCAAACCGACGTCGCATTGAGCATCGCGAAGCACCTGTTGTCGAAAGAGGCTCACGACAGCAACCTCGTGTTTTCGCCCTTGTCGCTCCACGTTGTGCTGAGCATTATCGCTGCTGGTTCCAAGGGTCCCACACGCGAGCAGCTTCTGTCCTTCCTCCGATCAAAGTCCACCGACCATCTCAACTACTTCGCCTCTCAGCTCGTCGCCGTCGTCTTCTCCGACGGCAGCGCCGCCGGCGGGCCTCACCTCTCTTTCGCCGATGGAGTCTGGCTTGATCAGTCCCTTTCTGTCAACCCCTCCTTCAACCAAATTGTCACCAACGATTATAAGGCCGCTTTGGCTTCAGTGGATTTCCAGACCAAGGTAAATTTTACCCTCTTTTTCGTTTTCAATCAATTTACCATTTTACCTTGACAAGCTTCCAGATTCTTTTTGATTTATGAGTTCGTAACCTAATTTAGAAGAGTAATGATAAATCACTGAATAATCTATTCCTAGTAACTATCTAAGGTAAATCACAAAATTGAGTGAAAAATCAAATGTGAAATAAGGCCTATTGTTCATGTTATGCTGCTTTTGCAAAAGTAGTAACATCCTATTCCCTATCCTTATCCTAGAGTAGTTCTAGTTCACTACTACATCCATACCCCTTGCGGCGTCGAGAAAATCCACTTTGGTTAGAAAATATAGAATATTGGGCGTATATGACAACATGGAGACTTTCATACTATTCTTCTGAAATCTGTCTATTTTAAATTGGTGGAGGCCTCCCTAACAACTACTTGATGAGGAAACGGAGACTCGATACTTTTCACTCCTTGGGACCTAACCACTTTCTCTTGGCTTCTTTGTTATCAATTGTTTGGTCCAGTGACTCTAATCCTTTTACTGTAAGCTCTTGGAAGTCATTCTTTGGTTAGTAGGCTCTTCTTTTCAAGGCTGCACATTGAATGTCTCTCCATCCTCATTTGGAGTTGTCAAATACTTAATATTCCTGTCGTAATGTCGTACAACCTTGCTGTTGCCTACAAAAACACAGCAAATATACATGGGCCATTCTGCTAGTATTTTCTCCTTGAATATGCAATCAGGCCAAAAGAGTCTATGCTAGATTTCAAACCAGTTCTATAAGCCCTTGCCTAAAAGAACCTAAGGCTTTTGGAATGGAAGCCAGGCTCAAATTTTCTAGCATGGGAGGGAATGCAACTCACCTTATCCTTTAGCATACCACCGAAATGAGTTTAGAGAGCAGCAATGTGAATGGTGTTTATCTGGTATGAACATATTTGATCTGCATTTAACTGATTTTTTACCAACATAAATAAGATATTTAAGATTCGTAAAAAGTTGATTTCTGCTGTTGACATGCTTCTTGGAAAAAAAATAAAAGTAAAAATCAACTGATCTATCTGCACAACTGATTTTAAATTTGATGATGGTTCTAAAGTTTGTTGAAGTGACCAAAGAAGTTAATTCGTGGGCTGAAAAAGAGACAAATGGCCTTATTAAAGAGGTTCTTCCTTCCGGGTCAGTTAACAGCTCAACCAGGCTCATCTTTGCAAATGCACTATACTTCAAAGGAGCATGGAATGAGAAGTTTGATGCACAAATGACGAAAAACCATGACTTTCACCTTCTTAATGGCAGCACGGTTAAGGCCCCCTTCATGATCAGCAAGAAGAAGCAGTTGATTAGCGCTTTTGATGGTTTCAAAGTCCTTGGTCTTCCTTATAAGCAAGGCGAAGATAAGCGTCAGTTCTCCATGTACTTGTTTCTTCCAGATGCAGTAGATGGGTTGTCAGCTTTGGTTGAGAAGGTGAGTTCTGAATCTGGGTTCTTGGAACGCAAGCTTCCTCATCAAAAAGTGGAAGTAGGTGACTTCAGGATCCCAAGATTCAAGATTTCTTTTGGGTTAGAAACTTCTAATGCGCTGAAGGAGCTAGGACTAGTTCTTCCTTTCTCTGGTGGAGATTTGACAGAAATGGTGGACTCTCCTGTGAGTCAAAACCTGTATGTTTCCAGCATATATCACAAGTCGTTTATTGAAGTAAATGAAGAAGGGACTGAAGCTGGAGCAGCCAGTGCCGCAACCGTTCTTTTAAGGGGAGTGCAAATTCCAACTAAGATAGACTTTGTGGCTGACCACCCGTTCTTGTTCCTAATCAGAGAAGATCTGACTGGAACAGTCCTCTTTATTGGGCAAGTGCTCAATCCTCTTGGTAGCTAGGTGATATTAATGGCCATATTGGAGACAACAACATTAGTAGTAGCGAAACTTATGCCCCTTATTCGGCTGTCTTGTTTCTATTGTGATCTGATGATCCGAAATTTGTGACTGTTTGACATTTGACCCTTTTTTTTTTCTTTTTTTATGTTATATATGGATCAATGTTGTATATTTCTTGTCGCTAACCGTCAATGAGTGTAAGGATCTTATGTAATTTATAATTCGAGGGGTGCAGTATCAAATATGGACGGGACAGTAAAATGGTAATATTGTGATTTGAGATTTGAAAATCTGTACAATCTGTTAACGCTTTGCATGGATATTATGACCTTCCCTCTGGTCCCCTTTTGGTTGCCAGGCTGGGGTTTGTTGTTGTTGTTTCATAAGATTGTTTTCAGCTTTTAGTTTTCGTTTTTTTAGTTTCGATTGATTTTAGATTTTGTTTTCGTTTTCAGTCGAATAGGAATTTTTAACTTTCATTATTTACTTCCTAAAATATTAAAAAGCAACAAATTAATTGAAAAATATAAAGTAAAACAAAAAATTGTTTTTGGAAATGTGGAGAGGGACTTGTGATCGGATATAATACCCATATTTGTCTGTTATTTTTATGTGTAGAGGGAATTAATTATTACTCCTTGCGGTAGATATCTTGAAGCATCTAAAGCATACCTTATATTTGGCAAGTTTTCTAGACATTTTTAGGCGGTTGGACCACAACTTGTAAGGCAGTGAAGCATTAGAGGTTTGACATAAAACCCGATAGATGGTAATACCCATACACGAAACCTGTCAGCCAATGAAGATGCACTTTTGTTGCCATATTTGGTTTTTAAGCAAAATCTACGATAGAACAGTAGGAACTTGGATTGATTTTGACTTTCCCTGGAATTCAAGATCAAGCTCGCTTGGTACAAAATTACGAGCTTGAGTTAGCTCGTTTTACTATATGGATTGAGTACTTTAGTTTAATAAATTAGAATTTTCACTATAGGTATTGTTGGCACCAAATTTTATCAAAGTGTTAACAACTGTCAAATTGTCATTCGGCTTCAGTAAGAAGAAGGGGGTTATAATGTAAGAAAGTCAACTGTCAAAGCATGAGGGTTCGTGGTGGTGACGATGCATGATGGAGGTTTGACATGTTAATATTGACCAAGACAATAAAGTTTGATTCGCAAAGAAGAATTGGCAAAGCTTCTAGTTTGTCAATCGACGTATCAAAGTTGATAACAATCACTCAAGATCTTAGAGTCCTATGATATTTATAAATAGAAATTTTGTACATTTGTAAAATGGTTGGAATTTTTACTCACACACTCGGTCTACAACGTCACTCAAATAACTAAACAAAGTTCAGAGTCCTCTGAGTAATTGTTCTCAACCTCATTTCCTGCTTTCTTAGGCATAGATTTCCTTTATTTTCTTTACAATTTTTGTACTTTACTTACGTTTGTCAATCAAGTACTTTACGTTATGCAATCTTTCTATACATTAATATTTTGTCAGTCAATATTTCATACACAGCACACAAATCACATTATTCATTCCATCCTCGTCTCATTAACACACATTTAGCACACGATTCTTTTCAGTGTTGAGCCCAAGAGAAGTAGTTTTTCACTCCCCGAATCGAGATCTGAAAAATCAAAGGTTAATGTCCATACTATCAAGTTTGTCAACAAACAACGAATTTAAAGAAGTTTATTTGACCTCCTATATAAAGGAAATCATCAATTATTTGTTATTGACGTAAAGTGTCAAAACTTGCAATAAATAGGTACATAGCTTATTTTCAATATAATTTATATGCCATACATATACAAAAAATTATTAAGCTACATTTATTGTTCATGACCAACACATCATAACATATATAATTTATAAATGAATGACTTAAGTGAGAAAGATGGTTTATTGTGAGAATGAGGTAAGCAAATCTAAGTGGTTAGAACTCACATGAATGACCAAGATTAAAATGTAAAGCCATGTGACAATTTAAAATTATTGTGTGACTATTAATTAATATTAATTAACTTTCAATCTTAACTGTCTATGTATGGTTATACGACCCATATTTGCTCCTCTTACCCTCGTAATAAATCATTCCTCTCACTTGAGTGTAAAATTATGTAATAAATAATGATTTAATTTCAATACACTAACAATATAAAAAGGTTTCACATAATCATTCAATTTTATAATACTGCATCACATCAACAAATATGGTTAACTTCTACCCGTACTACTTGAAAAATTATGCAAAAGAAGATATTTGATTGAATGACAGTCAGTGAATTAAAATTAAACTCAATACATAATACAATATATATATATATATATATATATATATATATATATATATATATATATATATGAAGAGATTATGATCAAATTAACCAGTGTAACTTTAAGCATAGATATATCGCTGAATAATACACATACACACACACACACACACACACAACATATATATGAGATGAGTGATTTATTATGAGAGTATGAGGAGCAAATCTAAGCCGTATAACCATACATAGATAGTCAGGATTGAAAGTCAATTAATGTAGTTAATGCTCAAATACTCATTTAAAAATGTCACATGATTTTATATTTTAATCTTGATCATTTGTGTAATATCCAACTGTTAAGATTCACTATTTTCACTCTCATAATAAATAATTCCTCTTATATAATATGCTCTCATATAAGCTTAGCTCACGAGCTAGTAAATCGAATATAATAAAGCTCAAGCTCGCTTCACGAGCTCATCTTATCGAGCCATTAATAGATTAAGCTGAAAATATCTCATGAACTAGCTTGACTCATTTTCAGCTCTAGTAATTACTACTTTTTATAAAGTCTTTTTAGCTAAATAGGTAAGACTCTAGACAATGAGAATAACCTATTAGGCCTAACTACAAATATTAGTATTGTTTAAATTTTTTAATGATAATAAAAATGCTTTAATCTAAAGTAAATAACCTTTTTACTCCTAACATTTCCAATTTGATATTAGTTTAATCCAAACAAAATTTTTTACATCAATTTAGTTATAATATTGTAAACTTTGACTTACTTTCATCACTTTATTTGATCTCCAAATAGACTAAATAACTAAATTGATGTCAAAATTAAAATGTTAAGGCTAAGTTGATGTTGAAATTGGAAATAATAGCACTAAATTAATGTCAAAATTTTTATTAGGATCAAATATTTATGTAAAAAATAATAGCACCAAACCGACGTCACGTTGAGAGTCATGAAGCAATTGTTCTCGATAAAGGCTCACGACAAGAGCCTTGTGTTTTCGCCTTTGTTGGTTCCCGTTGTGTTGAGCATAATCGCTGCTGGTTCCAAGGTGTTGAAATTCATGGTGTTGATAAAAAAAACAGGGAGCAAATAATTGAGATAACGTATAAATGAAAATTTTACTAATGATGAAAGAAGTGAGTAACTACAAGATGATAGAGTTTTATATAGGCAATGAGTGAAATTAACTAACAACCTCTCTAATTAACTAATCTAACTAAACAATATTCTTGATAGCAATTACAACCTGTAACACATGGGTCTCACACGCGACTAGCTTCTGTGGTTTCTCCAACCTTCTCAACTCTCTCGCGTCTCAGCCCATCGCTGTCGTCCTCTCCGATGGCAGCCCCGCCGGCAGGCCTCACCTCTCTTTCGCCGATGGAATCTAGGTTGACAAGTCCCTTTCTCTCAACCCATCCTTCAAACAACATGTCAGCAACGATTATAAGGCCGCTTTGGCTTTAGTGGATTTCCGGAACAAGGTAATCTCTCCCTCTTTGTCGCTGGAGTGAAAGAATCCATGCGGGCCTGCTTTTATTTTCAAGTAATTTACCATTTCGGTATTTTACCCAGACAAGCTTCTGGATTTTTTATTTTTATGAGTACATGACCTAATATAGAAAAAATATTTATCCATAGAAATAATCGATTCCCATATGTCTAGTCTAGTGTGTGTTTGATTCTGCATTTGTAGGATTGATTGTGGATGATTGACTACGTTATAATTGATTTTTTTTCTAATTAAAGATGATTATGAAGAAAAATGATTTGAATTTAGTTGTTTGATGTGAAAATTGATTATGGCAAAATGGATAGTGTAATTACAATCCAAAAGCAAAAGGAAGAAAATATTGATTTTGGTAAAAATCAATTCTAAATCCTAAAATCATTTTCGAACAAAAAGCAAACTAAAAACCCTCCAAAATCAATTTTGAGACTTCCAAACTCAAAGCCAAACATGCACTAAATCTTTGAGGTGACCTTCTATGAGCTTTATGAACTACAATTACTCTTTTTTTTAAAAAAAAAAAATTACTTTTTCGTTTGTTTGGATTTTTTTTTTTGAAAAACTATCAACCCCTTAAAAAATATATTTTTATCCTCTTTCATAAAAGCTAAAAATAGCAATCTATGAAAAAAAATTTCAATTTTTCCAATTATACATAGAGGGTTCGAATTTTGGATAAGTTTTTCTTTGCTCAAAATTATTTTTTTAGCCCAAAGTCATTTTTCATATATTTGGATAATTTTAAAAAATATAATTAGGATCTCATCTTTTTTTTAAAAAGTTAGAAAGAGTAGCTTTCAGAAAAATTCAGTTTTTTAGGTTTTTTCAGCTATGTATGAGGAGCTAGTTTGGATACCATTATTTGATAAAATAATTTTTTATAAATTTCTTTTTCATATATAAAATGATAATTTCGTGTATGTATAGAATATTTGGGAAAATCTTTCACGTAAAATTATAATCACTAGAAAAATTTAAAAAAAAAAGTTAAGAAATTAAAATATTCATCTTCTAGAAAACGATGTTTTCTATAACATAAAAAAGGATTTCACAATAAATAAATATTTCTTAATATTTAATAAATAAAAAAAACAAATTTTACTTCTTCAAAATTTTATTTAAAAAGATCAACTGAAAAAAATCTTTTTCTAAAATATTATCCAAACTGGATCAAAACTTAATTTTTATAATCATTTTTTTTAAAGTTTGAAAAAATCATCCAAAATTGAAGTTTCATAATAATTTTTTTTTAAATCTAAAGTATATGCAACCCAAATTGAATAAAAAGTTCAATTGCTCATTACAAGCTACTTTAACGTAAGGAGTGACATTCTATCCTAGAGTAGTTTCACTATTTCACACTCTCCGGACGTAGAGAAACTCAACTTTGGTGAGAAAATTTGGAATATTGGTCATATACGACGATATCAAGACCTTTTTTTACTACTCCTATGAAACCCATTTGCTTTAAATTGGAGAAGGCTTCGCTAACAATTACTTGATGAGAAAGCAGCTGACCAGACATTGGTTCCCTCCTCGAGTTGAGACCTAGCGCCTCTTTCTCTAGGCTTATTTTTATTCGGTCTAATCCTTTTATAGTTAAATATTCCATTATTCATCCCGTTGTTGCGTTGGCATAGAATATGTTTCGCATTGGACTGGAGAGAACTCTTTGCGTACTTCTTCACTGTAGCCTCTTGGAAGTCATTTCATTTTTGGTTTTAGTCTAGAGAGAGTTGGCTCTTCCTTTAAATGTTGTGCTGTTAATGTCTTCCATCCGTTTGAAAATTGTATATAGGGTTGGCTACATGAACCATTGTTGTTGTTGTCTGGTACAAGCATATTTGATCTGTATTGAACTGATTCAACTGACATAAATAAGTGAATATAATTAGGATTTAGCGAAAAACCTAATTTCTTCGGCTGAAATGCTTATTGGAAAAAAAAAAAAAACTGAACTATTATTTGCACGATTGATTTATATTTGATGATGGTTTTAAAGGCCGTTGAAGTGACCAATGAAGTTAACTCCTGGGCTGAAAAAGAGACAAATGGCCTTATTAAAGAGGTTCTTCCTCCCGGGTGAGTTGCCAGCTCAACCTGGCTTGGCTTATCTTTGCAAATGCACTATACTTCAAAGGAGCTTGGAATAAGAAGTTTGATGCACAAAGGACGGAAAACCAATAGAATATTACTTCTACCTTCTTAACCGCAGATCAGTTAAGGTCCCCTTCATGACCAGCAGTTAATTAGCGTTTTTTTTTCATGGTTGCAAAGTCCTAGGTCTTCCTTATGAGCAAGGCAAAGACAAGCGTCAGTTCTCCATGTACTTATTTCTTCCAGATGCAATTGATGGGCTGTCGGCATTGGTTGAGGAGGTGCGTTCTGAGTCTGGTTTCTTGAAACGAATGATTCCTCGTCGAAGAGTGAAAGTAGGTGACTTTAGGATCCCAAGATTCAAGATCTCCTTTGGGTTAGAAACTTCTAATGTGCTGAAGGAGCTAGGACTGGTTCTGTCTTTCTCTGAAGGAGATTTGACAGAAATGGTAGACTCTCCTTTGAGTCAAGATCTATATGTTTCCAGCATATATCACAAGTGGTTTATTGAAGTAAATGAAGAAGGGACTGAAGCTGCAGCAGCGGGTGTTGCAATCAACGTAGCGAGGAGTCACCCCGTGCCAGATCCACCTAAGATGGACTTTGTGGCAGACCACCCATTCTTGTTCCTGATCAGATACGATCTGACTGAAACAGTCCTCTTTATTGGGCAAGTGCTCAATCCTCTTGGTAGCCAGTCCTCTTTAATAACATGTCAATGTAATTAGGTGAATATGTTAAAAAAAAAAATCAATAAAAAGTACTATCAAGTTTATTATATCTATTTTAACTAATTCTCAAAATAAATAATAACATGGGCTTTTTTCTTAGAAAGAATTAATTTGAAAACTAAAACCATATGTTCCTCTAAAATATTTTTTTGTCAGAAAAAATCTACTTGTCATTTTTTATTTGAGAAATGAATATAATAAATAGAAATAGCTTCTCGTAATTTTTTTTTCCAAAAACAAATTTTACATCAAAACTAAGCTCACATGCAAAACATTGCAGGTTACGGTACAGACTACAAATTGGTCGGTGCTCATGGGTCATGGCCTTCGAAATTGACCAGCCAAAAGTACATTTTGATTCTTGAACTTGCTTGTCTTCCTCGTAAAAGTCAGGAGTCAGGACGCGCATATACGATTTCCTAGGAAAAAACCGAAAATATACTACAAATCACGGTTTTGGTTTACCCTGGAATTTAGTTGTTATATTTGATTATGAGCATTTAAAAATATTAATAAATTTATTTAATAAGATGTGTGGTAAAATTTCAATAACAAATTATTTAAAAGTATCAATATCCATAAATTTTATGGGATATCAAAGAAATTCCATAAATCAATACCATCCACAACATTATAGAGTATTTAGATTAAATATTACATATATTGCAAAAAAAATTGGCACAATTATTTAATTATATATTATTATTATTATTATGAACCATACTAATTAATTTTCATATTTATTATTTAAATGATCATATAAATAAAATAATAATATAACAAAAAATTATGTTATTAATAAATTAGAATTAAACTCCACTAAAAAGGGACAAAATTAAGTAAGGTTGATTAAATAAAACTGGGCACGTAGTCGGCAGTCCCCAGTCCCCGCAGACCATGTGGCTTCCGGTCCTTATGCTGGCGCGAGATTTTAAATGTGTCAACGGCACGTGTCTTCTCCTCTCCGCATTTCCTACTCGGTTGCCCTTAAATCACTGATGAAACCACTGCATTTTGATGGCAATAATATATATAATTTAACATGGCATTAATGAGCTAACCCATAATATTATATACTCCTCCATTACTTATTAATAGTCATATTAAAAAATAAAATAAATTAATATATTAAAATATTAATATTTCCGACAACAAAGATGTTAATATTGATGCTCAATTCCTTGTAAATTTTTCTACATTTATTAAGATATTTTCTTGTTTTTCTTAATATGTGTATTTTTTTGTTTTTGATAGTTATTGTAAAATAGAGGGAATATCTGTCAAATTTGGACAAATACATATATTTAAAAAATGATAAATAATATGACAATAGAGTGCTCCTCTACAAAATTATGGTGTATAAATTGATATGCTCGAATGATAATTAATTGTGGAGTATATAAAAAAGTTGGAAATAAAATGTTATACTAATAGTTATTAATTACTGTTAAAACAAAAAAATTATATTTTATTGAAATGTGAAATTGATAAATATTTAAAAAGATAATGTTATATAAAAATAGTCAAGTATTCAGAAAATAAAAACGTTATTTATACTTATGGATGTGAGATATTATGCTAACTCACACCTTATTCATCATTGAATAAAATATAAATCTTTCTCATTTAATAATAGACGATGTATGGGTTGATATAATTTTTTACATCCTATAAATACAAATTATACGACTTTTCTTAAAAGGAGAAAATAATAACTTGTAGAAAGTGAGTTACTATATCCTACGGTGAGAATTTGTGCAGAGGGGGAAGTTAGCAATGGAATGGTGTGTGAAGTGACTGAGATGTGTTGCTGACTAAGAATCACATACACATTGATTTGGTAGTGTGTCCATGTGTCGGATACGTATCAGTGTTTGACACTCACACGACACGCATACATATATGTTCAATTAAAAATTATTTTTTTTGAGTTTAAACACGCATCAAACACAACTGAACATTGCCTTAATTTACTGTGGACGTGGCTTGGACACACCATGGACATATTTAAGTTGGTTTCTTTATTTTTTTAAATTTTTAATATCTACATGAGCTCAAAATCAATCTTAGTTGTTTGGTTGGACTAGTGTTGTTGGGTTATTTCATTTTGAAAATTCTTCCGTTGATCATAAAAAAGAAGAAAATTAATTAGATAAAAAAAATTATACAAACACGACTAAAGAAATTCAGACAAAAATAAAGACAATAAAATTATATAATAAAATAAAAAAATTATACACACCATATTTATATCCTATAATTTTTTTTAATTTAACGTGTCTTCGTATTCATATCGTATTCCGTGTCATATCAGATATGTACTTATAGGTTGCTGACGTAGAGGAGCATGATTTTCCTTGCAAAGTGCGAAGAGTGAATGAGTCAACGGCATGTCTGGGTTTCAACCAATAACGAGAGGAACATCTATGCACGGACAATTGATTCTACTACGTCTTCTATTAAAAACTTAAGAAATTTTATGTTACTTTGAGTTTATATAATTATTCGAAATTATATAAAGTTTAATAGTTTGATTCTCTCTTCCAATTAAACAATTTATTTGAATTTTGAAATAATTGGCATGACACTTAACTACTTTTATTTATATACTAATGAGTGATTAGATAAATATGTAAACAAGTTTACATAAAAAAATTTATACATTTAGTGCATATAAATTAAATTGAATATTCTTTATAATATATACAAATTAAATTTTTTTTATTAATTATAGAATTTAACATATATATATATATATATATATATATATATATATGTTAAATATAAAGTGTGTATATTACTTATAAAAATCATTTCCCTGTAAACTATAGTACCAGACAGTTTAAATCAAGGTTAAGAAAATCAGACCGGACATCAAATCGGTCAAAGTATTGATTCAAAGGTTTAAAGGTCCAACCGGAATATAATAAAATATATATATAAATATATGTATAATTAATTAGAACATAAAAAATATATTAAATCATTAATATTAACATAATTAACACAAATATATATATATATATATATATATATATATATATATATATTTTCATAGGTTTATAAAAATAAACCTAATCCATATAAAATTTCTCTAGTTTTAGTCGCACAATATGGTTACAAAAGTATTTGAAAACAATATTTGTTGGTTGACTAGCGAATTTTATGATGAACAGCTCGTGGATATTAGTATTTTTTTCATATATAAAATAAATATAACCCATTTTTTTCATTTTTGCTTTGTAACTGCTATAAAATATTAGTATTTGAGCTTTGAAATTAAAAAAAAAAAATCAAAAGCTCAGGACCGGTTAGACCAGTTCGGTTCGCCGGTTTTTCCGGTTTTGATCGGTTTTGACCGGTTCTTGACCGGTTTTGAAATGCCTCGATTTTTCCCACTCAACTGGACCGACCAAGTGATCGGTTCCTGATTAACCCGGTCGGACCGGCCGGTCCGGTCCAATTTTCTTAACTCTGGTTTAAATACATTTACATGACATGTGATGTTACACAATAGAGGCAGCCCTCCCATGTTAATAGATAATAGATAGATTAAACATTTTTGTTTGTTCGTTGTTGCTTCTGTCCTTCTTTCTTTTATGTGGTTGAGATATTGCTGTTACAGGATGGGACAGGTCGGTAAGGAAATCGGATAAAGTTTGTAGGAATGATGCATGATTAATCGCCCCTCTATCAAGAGAATGTGAATGCGGTAAAGTTAAACTTTAATCATGAAATCTTTGAAAATTTTGATGGGCTATTGTTATTTTGATGATGCAGTATGAATCACTTGGCGCAATTAGTTTGGTTGCTGATTAATTTAATTTTAAGCACTTTTTTTTACAAGTGTTTTGAGGGGACAAGAACTTGGGGTGTAAACAAGTTGGCTGGGATTGGATTTAGAGAAAAAATAAATGTGAACCTATCAATATTCTATTGGTTCATATTTGTTTATTTATTTTTTGTATAATTCAAACCAAATTGATTTGATCAAATTTGAGTTGTTTGGATTAGATTACTAGAGTTAGCTATTTCTTTTTCTTCTAATTTTAGCACAAAAATGCAATAAAGAATACATTGAATGAGACGTAAGTTTGAAAATAATTTCACTTCTAATATCATAATACAATGCTACAACTCATACAATTTCAATATAAAAAAAGAAATGAAATTTATACTCATTATGTGGGCTCATTTATGACTCATCACTAAGAGAGATAAGTACAAAGTTAATTGAATAGAAAGAAAAAAGATGATGAATTCACTATTTTTATGTATATCTCTCTCCTAATGAGATTCAAATGAGTCAATATTGTGAGTACATATATCATTCATCACATACAAACAATTATAATATAAGCACATGGGATATCACCGACTCATAACAATGAGAAGTGATAACACAAACAGAAAAAAGGTTTGTAGATTGTGTCAGTAGTAAGTTTAAGTTAACAATTAATACAATAAAAATAAAAAAATAATTATAGAGAGTCAGGTAGGTTTGGTCTTTGAAATAAAAATCCAATATCCAAACCAATACATGTTTAACACTAGATGGATCTAAACCGATTAGACCAAATACCTGAATTAAACTATTCCAATTCCATTGGTTCGGTTCAAATGTACTAGATTTATTAGATCAACCCGATATACTTACAAGTCTAACAAGAGCTGAGAAGTTGAAAAAAAAAAAGAAGTAGTACTTGGGTTTTAAATTTTAATGTCCTGATTTATCCCCAATATATTATAATAAGTAATTTGCCTATTATTTATTCTGTTATGTGGGGATAAGTGGATAAGTATCGATAAATTCAGCATGAAATAACGAGAGATTATGATCCGACGAAAAGTTCCGCCAGAATGAAAGTGATAGGAAGGACATGGGAATGAATGGCATAATGGTTAATTGTACGAAGTACAATGCTTTTTGGTTTATCAACTGTACGAAGTACAATGCTAAAGTAACTTGTAAAGGCTTGTACTGTAATTACAAAAATACTATTTTTAACATTTAAAAAAGATGCGTGTCTATTGAGACACCTATTTAATAATTATTAGATGTGATTGTGAATCCTATACAGTCAATTCATCTTATTATATTCAATAATTATTAAATAAACATCCCAATAAATATTTACTTTTTAAATATTTAAATAGCACTACTACGTGTATTTGTAACTGTAACCAATTTTGAGCACCTCGAAGACTGCAAGACTGGAGATCCACGCTCATAAGTATTCAACCCCATACTTTCTCATTAATAACGTGGTAACTCAATCAAGGAGAGAGATTAAAAGCTGCCAAGAATACGACAACCGTAAAACGTAATCTCCACTCGCTTTCTTCCTCCTTCTCCCGACCTTTCCTTGGATATTTTTCTAGAAAACAGCAAAACACTGTTTTCGTATAAACGCTTTCCATCGCATAGATAATAAGAAAAAAAAAATCTAAATCACTAATTTATGTCACCACGACCGCACCTGAACTCTTTACACATTTGGTATTTTGTTTTATTTCGCTCTACTTCAACGTATGTATTCATTGATTAATTGAAGCCTTCCTTTTACTATCTCTGTTTTCTTATAATAATAGACTTCTTTCTCTTTCTGTGATTCCTTTTGCGTCGGTTTAGTGCTTGAAAACAAACAAGAACTGTCGAAAAAGGTTCTGGAGTTGAATCAGGAAGTAGTGTGTGTTAGAAGAGAGTAACAATAACGGAAGATGGGAGAGACAGTGAATCACCAGCCACCACCGTCAGCACCGCCAGGGCCACCACCGCCAAATCTAGCGCTTTCAAGGGGACCCACTTGGGCTCCAGCTGAACAACTCTTGCAGCTTCACTACTGCATCCACTCCAATCCTTCATGGCGTTAGTCTCTCTCTCTCTCTCTCTGTTGCATGTGTGTGTTTGTGTGTGAGATTTAGGCCCTTTGTTTCATCTTTTGAGTTATTTTATTATTTATTTCTAAAGTTATTTTTGATGTTAAAAGCGGGCCGGATTCCGGAAATGTTGTGTCAAACTTTTATATAATTTTTTCGAACTTAAAAAAAAAAAAGCTCAGCTTGGTGTCTCTAAGTTTGTTGCCGAGAATCGAGATGCCAATAGAGATCTTGCTCTCCAAATTTCCTTTTTTTTTTCCTGTTTTCATGTATAAAATTTATTTGACGGGTGAATAATGGCCTTTTGTTTCTTTTTTCAGCCTGATTTGAAAAAAAAAGAAAAGTCTTTTTTTTTTCCTTCAAGTTTTCCCTATTATTATTTGTATGAAATGCGTCAGAAAAGCAGAACAATCTTAAAACAATTACGTATGTATAAGAATTATTTATCAAAATTCTAAAAGCCCATCTCTAATTCTCGATTGGACTATTTTGTGTTGGCTTTGACACTTGCCTTTTTTATTGTTGTATTGAAAAATTTGTCAGCGCAAGCACTTCTGCTGGGCTTTCAACACTACATTGTGATGCTTGGAACAACGGTTCTGATCGCAACCACCCTAGTTCCTCAAATGGGTGGTAATAATGTAAGTCCAAGATATATATATATATATATATATATACCACCCAGGATTGGTTGGCCTAAGGTTGGTTGACTTTGATGTTTTAATCTCAGACTCAGTATATTTGGTTGGTTGGTATGTTGGTCTTGTGGAACAGGGTGACAAAGCCCGCGTTATTCAGTCATTGTTGTTTATGTCCGGGGTGAACACACTGCTACAGACTTGGTTTGGGTCAAGGCTTCCAACCGTCATGAGTGGGTCATTTGCTTTTCTTCTTCCAGTGATGTCCATCATTAATGATTACACCGACCGAATATTTCCATCTGAGCATGAGGTTTGTATATTGTAAGCAGGAATAGTTTCTAACTCGCTACTTTTACTGATATTGATAAGTTAGTACAAACTCTTCTTTCTTTCTTTCTTTCTTTTTTTTTTTTTTTTAAATAAAATTATCTTTGGTTGCATGCAATTGTCTTCTCTCTGTTTTGTGGAATTATATATCTTGGTTTTCTTCAAATGTTTGTTTGATCATCAACTGGATGTTTTTTTGCTGCTTTGTGTAACTACTATCACGTCTTGGACACTCTCCATTGCATTGCGCAACACTTCGTATATAACCAAGTCTTCTCCAATTTAAAACACTACAATGACTTGGAGAATAAGAAACACAGAACTTGTATCTAAGAATGTTTCGATACAAAAAAAGGGTAAAAACTTTGGACAGGCTATAACTTCCTCTATTCCATGGTTAATCGAGGTATGGTCATTCATGTTTAGTTATCAATCCCGTTTTATAGCAAATGTTTTGTCTTATTATTTGCTAATTTAGTTGCTTTCTCTAACATGACACCTGTGGACTCCAAAGTTCTTATGAAAAATTATACTGGCACTTGTAGAGGTTTACCTACACAATGAGAACAATTCAAGGGTCCCTGATTGTTTCTTCTTTCATCAACATCTTCCTTGGGTATAGTAAGTCATGGGGAAATTTAACAAGGTAAATTTACCTAAGTTTTCAGTGCAACTTGTTTCCCCTTTTCTTTTTAAATTTTATAGTTCACGATCTATACTAAAGCCCACATATTAATTATTTTTTTATCCTTCTTTTTGGATCAGATTGTTTAGTCCAATAATCATTGTACCTGTGGTATGCCTGGTGGGTCTTGGTCTTTTCACGAGGGGCTTTCCCCAGGTAAATATTCTTAATTCAATACTAAGAATAAATGATCGTTTGTTATGATAAAAAAAAAAGTTATACAAGAGAATGATTTCATTAACTAAACTTTCTTCTTCCATACAGCTTGCAAATTGCGTGCAGATTGGACTACTTATGCTGATTCTACTGGTCATAACCCAACAGGTTAATATAATTATATCCCATCTGAAGCAAGTTGTTACAGTTTTATCCTCTTCCATGTAATGTAACAGGACACTTTCCTGGCCCTGCAGTATTTGAAGCGTATTCATCCCGCTATGCATTACGTACTTGAGAAGTATGCTTTACTTCTCTGCACTGCTCTCGTCTGGGCTTTTGCTGCTACCCTCACAGTGGCTGGTGCATACAATAATGCCAAAGAACGGACCCAAGTGAGTTGTCGCACAGATCGCTCGTATCTCTTGTCTTCTGCTCCTTGGTATGTTCGGATAGTTATAGTCCTAACAGTTTATTTGAGTTAAAATGCTCTTTCTTGAACTTCATAACAACGTCTATATTTCTTTTGAATATAAAATATTAACATTGTTTTTATTCCAGGATTAAAATTCCATACCCATTTCAGTGGGGTGCTCCCATATTCAGTGCTAGTCATGTCTTTGGGATGATGGGGGCTGCACTTGTCACATCTGCAGAGGTCTAGCAACTATTCCTTAATAGTTAATATCTTAGTTCTACAAATTGTTCTATGATTTTTATGCTCATTCTCAATTTTGAACCATCTCAAAATTTTAACTTCACCATCCAATGAAAACTTTCATTACTTTTTGTTCTACCAAGGTTATTACTTACTCTCAATCCATTGTCATGACTCATGAAGCTGATTATCTCATTTGGAGTTGTGATGCAGTCAACTGGGACTTTCTTTGCAGCTGCCAGGATCTCTGGTGCAACACCCCCTCCTGCACATGTTCTCAGCCGAAGCATTGGCCTGCAGGTTAAGTTTTATTTACCTTGCTTCCAAACAAATGATTTTTCATTACTTGTACAAGTCATAATGAAACCTATTGACTATTGTTTTTCAACCCCTAAAAACAGGGTATCGGCATGCTGCTTGAAGGCATTTTTGGTGCTGCTGTTGGTACTACTGCATCAGTGTAAGAATAATATGCTCTAGGAAATTTGTTGCGCCCCAGATTGGGCATAGTTACTGAAAAACTTTGCTGGTTCTGCTGCCAATTTGTGTCAATAGTTTTTTCTTTTTAGCATCTTGGCTAATGGCTGTTGTAACTTTCTGATGTATGTTACTTGGGATTGAAAAATGCTTTGAACAAGCTTTACAAAACTTGAATTATTAAGAACTTGGGATGACTAGATTAATCATTCTTAAATCCTTTAGCAATGATGCCCTCAACTTGTCTTTATGTTGTACTGCTACTTTCAATATTTCTATCATAAATTTAAATCTTGATTCTGTTGCACATGAGACAGTTGAGTTTAAGACTTCTATTTGCTACTAATTCTATAATCACTGACTAATTTGATTGATATTGTAGTGAAAATGTTGGCCTACTTGGTTTGACGCATATAGGAAGCAGAAGGGTAGTGCAGATATCATGTGGTTTCATGATCTTCTTCTCGATATTTGGTATTATACTTCACCTGAAATGTTTCATTTTAGTTTCAAATATCTCTCTATAATTATTTTATTTGTACTATTTCTCCCTCAGGGAAGTTTGGAGCATTTTTTGCATCAATTCCCTTACCAATCTTTGCTGCTATATACTGCGTTTTATTTGGCATTGTGGGTAAGTTATTTTGCCACTGTGTAAAATTTTACAACTCAGACTAGTTGGTGCATTCCTTTCATTAGCCTAGTTTTCTTTTGTTTTGTTTTTTTGTTTTTTTCAGCTGCCATTGGGATCTCATTTATACAGTTTGCCAATACCAACTCCATGAGAAATATCTATGTTTTGGGCCTAACCTTGTTTCTTGGGATCTCAATACCTCAATATTTTGTCACGAACACTGCCCCAGATGGTCATGGTCCAGTTAGAACAGATGCTGGATGGGTAAGTTTGGCTTACACAGTTATAAATCAGGGGTCATTAGTATTAAGATGTTACCTTTTAGGAAAAACCATTATGCTGGCCACTAGTTTAGTAGATCAGAAGTAGAGAATTAGAATATATTTTACCTTCATAGCTGCATAAGTTTAATATAATTTCCTAGAATGAACGTTTAACTTTATGCAATGGCCATTTGAGCATTATCTAGGTGCAACTTGACAGACTCTTGGGACTAAGTACAAAGATGGGGCATGGCTTTGACAAATGTAGAAACATAGAGGCCTGCTTTTCTAGTTTGATTTGAACATGAATTTTAAATTAAAGTCGTGTTAGGTGGTGTTTTGAAGCTGACTTATTCTTCTTGTTTGTTAGTTGATTTATATGGTAGTGGAAATTTCGCATGGCTACTGTTCTGTATGTCTTTAGCTGACAATCTTCCTTATTTTGTGGTATGACAGTTCAATGACATTTTGAACACTATATTTTCTTCTCCCCCAACTGTGGCAATAATCGTTGGAACAATTCTCGATAACACACTTGATGCGAAACATACAGTTAATGACAGAGGACTTCCATGGTGGGTTCCTTTTCAGAACAGAAAGGGAGATGTTAGAAATGACGAGTTTTATAGTCTCCCTCTTAAGATAAACGAGTATATGCCCACCAGATTTCTCTAACCGTTCTTGTATCTTAGCTCTCATGTAAGCATAGTTTTGAATCTTCATGTACAATAACCATATAAAATATGGACCAAAAAATGTCACCGTTGACGTGTAGCCAAATTTCATTTTCTTGTGCAAGTATGGAATCATATGATGTAGTAATTCTTCATATCCCATGTCTCTCAAGCAAAAGTTCAATCAAATAGTATGTTCAAGTTGTTATGGGCAGTGTGGCATACGCATATCCGCTTCAGTTAAACAAAAAAGAAAAAAATATGTAGGTGTTTATTTTATTTATTTATATATTTTGTCTCTATTTTTTCACATCCCTGGGCATCGTTTGGGTATAGGATTAATCTTCATTCTAGCGTTGGCTTGGGAGAAGTTGAAGTACTTTTTTTAACTCCCCAATTAACGGTGCAAGTAAAGTTCATCCTTAGTTTGTCAAACGATCTGCTGGTTACTATACTGTATAGCCTTGGTGATTTGTGCAGTGTTAGTCAAAGTATTTTGCACTTCCAACCAAATATAAGTAAACTTAATTTATATAAATTATAAAATATTTTACACTATTAATATATCAAAATTATTCTGTATATTAAGGTATTTTTCTTTGTATGACTTTTAAAATAATTATGATAAACATTAAATATTTTTAATGAGGTGTTTACAGTAATTAATTTATTTTATTAGCTTTTCACATATGCATTGTTATATCTTAGATTTGAGTATTATTAGATTTTCGTGTCCATGGATAGTTTGCATTTACTTTTTAAGTGCTCAATGGAAGTATGTCTCAACTGACAACTCTGGACGGTGACAAACTTTCCTTTCAACTAATTAATTTGGCAATGAAAACTTCAAAACATTTTAATTTTTTTAATCGGCTAAAAAGATAAGTGATTAAATAATCATTAATTATACAGAGAGGAGACTATTGAATAGCGTTGATAATAATGATAATAAAAAAAGTCTTTTAAAATATGTCAAAAGTGTCAAATATTTAAAATAAATTACAAATTAATATTTCATCATTTTATCATTAGGTTCCATGTAAATCAAACATTTTACATTGAATTTTTATATAAGCATATGCATTTTTTTTCAAAATTATTTTCGCTTGATTGGTAAAGTTTCTTGTTAGTTTGGTTAATAAAATCATAAGGCAGAATTCATTAATTCATTACATCAGTTTGAAAAGAAAAAAAAAAAAGAAAAGACAAATACCATTGAATAATAAAATAACAGAGATAAAGAAAGAATAATAAATTATTTGCACACGTCTCTTGTTATAAGTCTGAACCTTTATCTGCATGCAAACGTCAAATTCCAGCGATAAATTAAAACATTGTTTGCCTCACCATGCAGTTCGTTCTGTTACTTTTTTTTTTTGTTGGAATTAATTATATCATATGTAAAATAAAACTATTAACATTTTGATATTGTCTTAAATTAATTTTAATATTGATTCAGTGACTCTGAAAAACAAGAATGAATTCAATAAATGAAGAATAAGTTGTTTTTTAAGCTTAATTTAAGAATATATTCGTAACACACAATGGTATTAATTACGTTTCATGTTCGGTCCAGACAACTGCCTAAATTTTGTTTGACTGTGAATCACGGTCTTACAAAAACTTTTCCTATTTGACTTGCATTGGATTTATTTGTTTAAGCAAAGAAACATCATAAGACACGGAAGGAAAAAAGCGCCAATCAATCAGTTATTATTATTTTTCAATAATATAAACACCTATGCTCAATCAAATACTTACAAGTTCCAACACACAAAACATTGTGTATATGATCCAATATATAATGATCTTATATCCAAACAAATTAATCAAAGTTCGAGCTTATTTGACTGTATGCGATTTTTTATTAAAAAAATGTGACGGTAACTTTTTATTTGTCTGAACTTGTGAAGAACACAGGAAGCGTTCTGGTTCAGAACCTTGACCTGGCTTGTGGCTTGTAATTGCTGGAAGGGGAGGAAAAGAAGCCCAGACATTAACGCAAGCGCTGATTCTTATTTGTTGACACTTGACAGTGCCTTAATTAATATGTTTTAATGACTTGCGCATTGTAGGGTTTGTCAACCAGAAGAAGATTGAAGCAAAAGAATTAAAAATAAATACCTGCAGTTATGTTACGTATGCGGAAGAGTCTCTTCTTACAAATATTCTAATGAAAAATGTTAAATCTGGATTGGTGTAAAACCATGTTTGATATCGTGACCGTAGTATCCATCTGCTTTGGATGAATTTTTAGTCAACATCAAATTTGACTCGAAACTTGATTAATTCTAGGCCTTTAAACTTGAAAATAATATTTTGTTACTTTTGTATCGAATAAAATTTCGTTAAAACATAGAGTCATATAAATGTGATCATTTTAACTTAATACTATTTTATTATTTAAATATTATTCTTTTTGGTAATTGCATAAATATATCTATATATAAATTATTTTCATCAATATCATTTAAACAATATTTATTATATCAAAATTGCTTTTTGAATAAGGATGGTCAAACATAAACAAAATTACTAGCAGTAAGAGACTTAACTAGAATGCATGAACTCATATATTCAAATTTTATTGTCTTTAAATTCTGATTTATAAAAAAAAAACATTAATATCAACTCAATTCTTATTGAGAAGAAATTGATTTGCAAACTCTAATCTAAACACATTATGAGTGTATTTGAATGAGATTTTTAGGATAAAAATCATTTTTTTCTGCTAAAAAAACTTAATTTTTAGGTTTTTAAGAAGCTAAAAAAAACACGTAATAAAAAAATAATTTCAGTTTTTCTAAGTATACATTAAATTTAAATTTTATAATATAAAATGAAACAAATGTACCCTATATATAATATACAATGTGTTCGTATGTGCTTTGGACATACGTTTAAAAATTCTACTGATTCAAATTCCATACATATTTCAGACCCAAAAAAGAAAAAATTCCATTCTCATCTATAATAATTCTTTAAATATATTATGCGTAAGTAATCTCCTTAGTTATACCTCGTCGTGGTACTTGCTTGTTCTTCCTCCGTGGGACACGTCACGTATATTATAATCTGAATGTATCTGACAAAATGTGAACCAACGGGGTCGTGTTTCTGACTATATAAAAGCCGTCCCATCCCGATCAACGTCAAATATTAAGATGAAGTTAATACCTAGCAAGAGTTAGGTTTGTCCCTCATTCAAATCCCAAGTCAAGGGGCAATACAGTACTACACACTCCCGTTGCTCCTTCTTGCTCGTTAATCTCTCTTCAAACGAAGCAAACAAAATCCCCTTTAATTTTAACCCAAAGTCAGAACTGTTGACCGCGAAAACGTTGGTTCATAGTTCTCAAATAACGAATAATAATATTCAACACAAGACACAAGGCAATATTTGAATTGGAAAGTGAACCAAAAAAAAAAAAACCTTGTCAAGTAAAACAAAAAATTAAGAAGCAGCGTAGCTGTTTCCGTGGGGTGCTCGTTGGTGTGGCATGGCATGGCTCAAGCAAATTAGTTAGCAATAAGCAGAGAAAAAAAGGGGGTGGCACTCTCATCACATGACGACTTCAACAACCAGCAAGCAGCTGCAGCACAGGGCACAGCCTCTTTTCCTCAGATGAGTCTTCTTTCCAACAAGCCTTGTTCCTCTCCTTCACCTGTGGCCGGTAGTTTCGGCGACTTCAAGGGGCAGTCCCTTCAGCAGCGAAGGCTTACGAGGCAGAGGAGGCTCCGGTACCTGACCGACCATGACGCTGGTATGCAGCCGCCGCATTCCACGGAGACGTCTTCCTTGCCGGCCTCTCCTCTGCCCTCTTTCAAGTCCGCCGTACCCCATCCGCTGCCGCGTCCAGAGTCACCGTTGACCCGTCGAGCCCAGTCAACTTGTCCCTCTCCTCCCGGACACGCCCATCTCGGACCTCCTCCAATTGAACAACAACAACAACAACAACAACCGGTCTTTGCTTTTTCTTGGTAAGCCAGCCTCGTTAGCATCATTCATTCATCGTAGTAGCTTGTTTATGTTCGCTTGAAATAAAAGGAAAGAGAAGAACAAAGTGGTCAACGCTAGTTAGCTATTGCCTTGTGTTTCTTGTTTTGATTGTTGTCTGAAATTTGATCCTTTCAGTTTTCACTTTTAGTATTACTTGGCTGTGTTTATTTTTTCGTACGTACGATGATTTGATTTGTTAGTCGTTGCTTTCCAGTTATTGTTGGCTTTTAATGGAAGGGATTAGCTACTAGTTCAGCATAAATACACATATAACCATGAGTTACACTGTATCGTATGATATATTGATTCATTCCTTGTTGTAATTTTTCTTTTCTTTTTATCAAAAAAAAAAAAATCTCAAAAGTGCCACAAAGACAGCGGATCCTGATAGAAATCTAAGATCTTCAAGCAATTTGGGTAGATCCTCTTTTGATCCGACGGCCGCGAGTGCAAGATATGCTTTGAGTGTCAATATTCCGTCTGCAAGAGTCATGGCTGGTGATTTCTCCACTCTTTTTCCTTCCATTCCACCTCATGAAATGAACATGAAGATATATTTTTGCCATTCTTATGTTGTCGTTGTTGATGATGCAGGCAACATTTCATGCAAAGATCCCCGAGAACACTCTCATGATAATGAATCTGAGACTATTTCCAGCTTGAAATTGTATTCTGCTGCCAAGAGTGCCCCGACAAGCAAACTCTCCAGTCCAGTTACCAGTCCACGTAGATCAAGCAATGTAGACTTCTTTGATCCCTCCATCAATTTTCCTCATGGTTTTAATGAAATTTTGAGAGTGTCACCAGCTAAGACCCTTCACAGCCCAGACCCTTCTCCTCTTCGTAGCCCCGGCAGACAAACTCCTTGCCTCAAATCTAATATTCAGGAGGGATCTCAGCCACATAAACATTCCTCCAAAGTCTGCCCTGAACATAATGCACATCCATTGCCCCTTCCTCCTCGAGCTTCATCGCCAGCACAGTCATCTACACAACATCAATCGAGTAGCATCGTACATCACAATGCAGAAAATTCGCCCTCCCTGAAAGGTCAATGGCAGAAAGGAAAACTCATTGGGCGTGGATCATTTGGAAGTGTTTATCATGCTACCAACCTGTATGTGGTTCTTTTTTTCTCTTCATTGACTGTCATCTGCCTCAAAGTGTGCCTTTTCTATTGTTACTTACCGGCACTCCTATTTATCTAACAGAGAGACTGGAGCATCATGTGCACTGAAAGAGGTGGATCTGATTCATGATGACCCCAAATCTGCTGACTGCATAAAGCAACTAGAGCAGGTTCTTCCCTCGAGTCTTTTTCCCATTGCAATGATGTCTTTTTATTGTGTGAGCTGAGTGCTGTATTAGTTTTGCACATATTTTCAACTAGGATGGTGTTACCCTGTTATTCTGAATAGTTCCTTGTTTCAGGAAATCAGAATTCTCCGTCAGCTACACCACCCCAACATTGTGGAGTATTATGGCAGTGAAATGGTGAGTTATTGTTGGTTCTTGTTCCAAGTATATTTCTTACCATCTAAGGAAAAATTGAAGAATCTCAACGAATTGTGTATAAGATTGAATTTACGAAACATCCTTTTTGTTAGGTTGGTGATCGCTTGTACATATATATGGAGTACGTGCATCCTGGATCAATAAATAAATTTATGCGTGAACATTGTGGAGCTATGACGGAATCTGTTGTTCGCAATTTTACTCGGCATATTCTCTCAGGATTGGCATACCTGCATAATACAAAGACTATCCACAGGTAACAGTGATGTTGATGAAAGAAACTAAAAATACTTGGTTCTATGTCTCTGGATGAGGATTTATTATATCTCATGTATACTGTATATTGATATCTTATGAGCAAGCTGAATCTAGATAGGTGACATCACAACTCTAAAAACAAAATAAAAAGATCATGTGACTTTTTTTTTTTCCTTCCTGGTAAAACCTTTCTTTTTTGTCTGGTTTTTTGCTAACAACGTCTGATTGGCATTACTTACCATAAAAAAAAAGGTCTAATTGGCATTGTTGATTATGGTTCTTTAGGGATATCAAAGGTGCAAACTTGCTGGTTGATGCATCTGGCATTGTCAAGCTTGCAGATTTTGGGGTGTCAAAAATTGTGAGTTCGAGTTCGTTTCTTCTGTTTACATTTTAATTATGTACAGACATATTAGATAGTCTGCTAATCTTCTCACCTGAGTGTTAGTTGGTCCCTACAGTTGTCTTAATTAGCTTATCATTAAAGCCAACAACTTTTCTTTTTCTTTTTTTTCTTTCTCATTTTTTTTTCCCTTTTCTTGCTCTTTCCAGCTGACAGAGAAATCATATGAACTTTCATTGAAGGGCAGTCCCTACTGGATGGCGCCAGAGGTATTTTATCACTAGTAGCAGTATTTCAGATTTTTAATTCGTAAGGAGTACTAACATGCTCTTTTTACACTGTATTTTGTTGATTGAAGCTCATGATGGCTGCCATAAAGAAAGAATCCAATCCCGACATTGCCATGGCCATTGATATATGGAGCTTAGGGTGCACCATCATTGAAATGCTGACAGGCAAACCTCCTTGGAGCGAGTTTGAAGGGGTGAGCACACCTCCATATTTATGCATGTTGACTAAACTCATTATAGTCAAGGGTTGGCACGGCAAATTTGCATGACAAATATATTCTCTACCGTTCTCCTTTTCACTTGTCTTGGCATGGCTTTAACTCTCTTAGGAAAAATAATGAGAAAGAGCAGTACTTATGCAAAACATTACTTTGTGCATTCTAGGTATCTGAATATCCTCGCATCCCATAGATATTCCTCTTATTGTTGTGTTTTCCACCTGTTGATTAAATGACCTTCTTGTGTTCTGTCTACTAGCCTCAAGCAATGTTCAAGGTGCTGCACAGATCCCCACCTATACCTGAAACTTTATCTCCAGAGGGACAGGATTTCCTTCAGCAGTGTTTCAGAAGGAACCCTGCCGATCGACCATCAGCAGCAACCCTTCTTACACATGCCTTTGTACAAAATTTGCATTATCAAGATGCTTTAATTCATTCCCAAGGCTGTCCCAAAGGAGACCCGGGATCAAGAGTAAGTGCTAATTTTATCTGTAACTCCTTCATAGTGTTATAAACTAATACTTACTGAAGAAAAAAGGAAGAAAAGAATGAACTCGATGATATGTCGTTCAATTGTTTGTGCTTTTATTGTAGGATAATGCACGTGGACGTAGCCCTAGACACATTACAAAAAGTAGTCCCAGACACTCCATTAGCGCTCGGATTTTTAGCAAGATTCAAAGTTTAATGGGGTAATATTTTCGTCACTATTTGCCGTGAGTGTCATCTCACATATTATGAATGTTACTACAAATATGATTGTATTCTCACGGCTACCTGACTGGCTTAGTTCCCTTTGTTGTTTGCTTTTGACAGTGACACTTCTAAAAAATATGATAATGGGGAATCGAATCATCACAGTGCATCTTCTCCTGACTCTCCTTGCTCCTTGACAGAAGTTAACGGTCGTCACTCTCCCTTGAAACCTGGTACCCTGAATTACATGTCTGTTACAAGTTCTGGCACCATACCCTTCAAGGTTATGAAAATCATGAGGCACATTTGAAGCATGTCATTGGCTGATATTTTGCTAAGGAGTTAGAGGGATACTGCGGGGCAGCGGCTGGGGCATGAATTTCTTCTGTAGCTTAGTTGATAGTGGTTACTCTTACTAGATACTAGCAGTTAACATAGCAGGGATTTAGGAAATAGACATTCGTGAAGTCAGAAATATATCAACCCAAAGATTGAGGTCAATGAAATGATTAGCACACATTGATTTGCAATTATGTACATAGCAAGGGTGGGTTAATTGACGTTCTTCTAAAGCGAGAATCTTCCATGTAAATTTATTATATTTTTTCACAGGCAAAACCATTTTTCTTTCTCGTATTTAAAAGTAAGAGCCTGAAAGGCAATTACTTTTATTCATCATTCTACTTCCAATATATATATATATATATATTCACAATGAAAATGAATTATAGTCCTAAGAAATTTTTTTTGTAATATCAAAGCTACAAATATCTAGGATTTGAATCTTAGGATAGTTGTCTTAAGGAGAATTTTATGTATCTATAACACTCAATGCTTATCTCTATTTATGTGAACGCATATAAAGCTACTTTTGTGGCTAAAGTAAAAAGAAGGGGGGAGAAAACGGGTGTTGCAAGCTAAAATTAAAAATAGTTGCACCGAAAGCATAGTTACTTCACCAAAATGCATGTGCAATTATTGTGCATCGATTACATAGTGACTCTAAGCCTCTATAAATAGAGAAATCATTCACCAATTTTTGCCTTATAAGCAATAGAGAACGTCCCACTCCAGAGGAAAAAAATATATGCTTAGTGTCTTTTGAGAGTTTTTTATATTTTTATAGAGAGCGGTATATGATCCTAATATAAGAGGTTGTGTTATTATTTTCTCCTTATATTTAGATAGAGATATAATTTTATTTTTTACATAGTGAAAATCTTTCTCGGTCTTGCGTATGATTTTTCTCTCATCATTAAGAGGTTTTCCACGTAAATATTTGTGTCAGTTTTATTTTTTCTTAACTGTGTTTAATTTTCATTAATCTGTTTGCATTGGTACCCAATTATTTCTTCCCTAAATTAAAATGGAATGGAAGAACTAAAAATTATAACTTATACATTATATAATTGTTTATTTTTAAATATAAAGTTTTAGATTAATTTTGATGTCCTGAAACTATCTTTTAATTAAATATTTCTATTTGTAAATTTTTTAAAGTAATAGATAATGTTAATGTTACAATATATAGTTGGATGCGTGTGTAAAATTTTTTTACACTAGTAGTATAGATTAAATCCATCAAATTTATATAAAATTAGTTAAATTTTGTTTCATTTTCTTATCAATCGCCAAAATATTGAAAAAGAAAAGTTTATTTCATTGTCAGTGTGTGCAGCAATGTTCAAAATCTAATTACATCAAAGCAGTAAACCAAAGTGTATGTTGCTTATAAAAACTTTAGTTCAATTTTGATTTATTAATAATGTGAAAAATTTTTTTATTCCTACTAGAAAATATAATTGGTTCTCACGTTCATTACTTAAAAGGTTAAACACAGATTTAACTGAAAATGGCATAATAGTTATTGTTACTCTTTCTGGGTCAACAGATTATAGCAAAGGCCAAAGGCCCAGACCAACTGCAAAGGGTAGACAAATAACCAATCAACCCCCTAGTTGGACAGTTTTTATTTAAGTACATCAAAGTTTTAACAAAAACTGTTTTATTTTGTCGCGCAAGAGATATTCAATGGAAAAAAGGGCAACTCTCATTTGCAATGGGGTTTTTAGGACCAAAACAGACTAAACGTGTTAAGGCAAAGCATTCTCTTTTGATCTGAAAAAGGCCCAAAAATCAAGATGAGTGATGGGTTTAGCGCAAAAGTTGATGGGCATAGGCCCACCCCAATTGACACTTCTCTAACGGTAGTCCAGTGAGTCTGCGCATTGCATTGCATTGCATCGAGCATCCGCCATTAACATTTCAAAGCCATATTTCCGATCTCCACTCACACAGTCGTCACTGCGAAGGAATCGACTTTTACTTCTCACAAGTAAAATGAGTGTTTGATAAATCAGCTTCAGGACTCAGATTCATCAGAACACGACATGGGGGCACAAGCACAATTTTCCCGAAGCTTAATCGACCGAATCTACGCTCCATTGGCTAAGGAAATACACTTTGCAACTCCCATCGCCTCCTTGAGAACAAATGAACTCGAACTCGTACGCTTCACTAAACCATACTTATTTACTCATTTAATTTAATTTAAGATAATCGTAGCGTCCTAGTCTCTTGATTCCGCTGATTTCCATGTGATGCTATCGTTTTTCCCGTGGTATTTTTTATGAATGCGGTAATTTGTTCGTCGCGTTTCTGCGCGTGCTTGTTGATTTGTTTAAAGGTGCGTGGTGTTTTGCGAATGCTGCAAGGGTTTTCTGGTTCCCTGTTCTCTTGGGATCATAGTGCTAACAGTTTCCGTGCCAAGAGTGGAGTGTACGTGAGCCACTTGTCCCAGAGGAGTCTCCATTCCCTTCTCAGTCAATTTATCCGCGCTGCCACGTGTCTCCAATTGGTAGAGATTACAGTCAATAAAATTGAATCTGCAGTGGCAAGGCCCCCTCCCACTTTGAAGGCGTTTGCGTGCTCTGCTTTAGCCTGGCTTAAGGTTTGTCTCACGGGAATATTAATATTAATATTAATATTCTCTATGAATTTTATTACTTTCTTTCTTATTTAAAGTCCAATCAACTTGTTGTTGCGCAGCGGTTGCGAAATATTGCCTTGAAGGAGGAAATGTCTGCGAGCAATGTAGATGGCAAAACCACTCCAACCTTGTTAGGATTGGCAAATTCTTTATCGAGGTTTCTACTTGATACAATTTTAAACTCTGGCAGAATTAATATTATAGTTGTGTGAATGCTAGATTGCTACGCTTTTTTTATTGTGCTTGTATCAATACAAGTTGATTTTAGGGAAGTCGCTTTACTAGTGGATCTTTCCCAAATTGTAATTTAGAATCGTATAACAACTAAGTCTTTTCTCGTTACGTGGAATTGACCATATGGATCAAGCAATGCCATTGTGTCCTATCATAAACCATGCCTTCCAACAAGTCATTTAGAATAAGTTTTTCTTAATTATTTTGTCAAGACCAAATGAATACCAAATTGTACCTTAGAATCATATCTCTCCAAATGAAATTTGTTTCAGCAATCTGGGGTACACGATGGTATCTAATCGCCATTTTTTGGGCTTTAGTCTTTGCTCAGGTGCTGAGTTTCTATTGAGAATAGTCCAGGAGGCTATCCCTGGGGTGTATTTTGAGCTTGGTGCATCTATGCCAGCGGCAGATCTGGCTGTTCATATCCTTGACTATCTCCATATAAAGCTTGATGAAATGTGTCTTGTACAAGGTGGTGAGGTCGTGACTATTTTTCCTGTGGTACATTATGTATTTGTCAAAACAATTTTCATGGTTCATGCTGTCAAACTTTAGGAACTATGTGTTGTAATCACAGGAGGAAGCTTATCAAATGGTGCTTTATATGTATGTTGCAAGTTTATTGCCATATATTGAGGGTCTTGATTCTTGGCTTTTTGAAGGAACACTTGATGATCCTTCTGATGAGGTAATTGTCTATTGAATCTCTAAATGCTTGGATGGAGAAGTTATTTCTCTCTGTTATGCTATATAGCATCATACTGGTTAATGGCATGTTTGGTTTTACTTAATTTTTACACTAAAATAGAGTTTCAACTAAAAGCTCTCTCTGTAGCATTTTGATTATAATATTGTTTTAAACACAATCTGATAGTCCAAACACACATTAATGTTGCATTGACATATCATCACTCTTTTCAGATGTTCTTTTTTGCTAATAAAGAAGTATCAGTTGATGAGGCTGAGTTCTGGGAGAAGAGTTATTTATTAAGGCTGCTACAACATAGTAAGTTAGATGCTGGGTTCTCTTCCGCAAGTTATGTCAGTGATTCTGTATCAACAGCAAATGACAAGAAGGAAATGGGCCGGAGGGATTCTGTCTCTCTTTCTGGTACAGTTAAACGAAAAGAGCAGAGCATAATAGACGGTCCAGCTTGTCCCTTTTTTATTAAGGATTTAGCTAAGTCAATAGTTTCTGCTGGAAAATCTTTACAGCTGATGCGTTATGTCCCTAATTCCTTAGCAGCATGTAGCAAAGGAAGTAATTGTGAGATTGGAAGTACCAAATATTTTAATTATGGTCTGTATTCTTCTCAAAGCAAGGCTGGGCTAACGTTGTCAGAAGTTTTTTCTGTATCACTGGCCGGACTTATAGGCCATAGTGACCATGTCTGCAAGTACTTTGGGCAAGATGACTGGTACGAGGCTGTATCTGGTTCTTCCTTTGTATCATATGTAAATGAGGAACTAACCCAGAATGACAATAATGAAAATTTAACTGCGTTGCCATACTCAGAGAAGATTTGGTACAAGTTCTTGGTTGATGCACTATCCCAGAAAAGATCAGAAGCTGATTTGAAGCTGAAATATGAAGACATTAATAATGATGCAGGAGACCTGAGAGGGGCTAGAGTGGTTGGAGATGAATTGCGTCTCTTGAGAGCATATCTAGAAAATCCTGTTATTACTGTATGTCGAGCTAACCTTGAAAAGAATGGTGATGCGTTAAAAAAATTGAACATATCTCAAAAGTTCTGCTTGCCTTCTTTGAATGATGAGGTTTTAAGAAAGGCTATATTTGGTGGAGAAAGTACAGCACTTTCCGACGGTGAAGGAACAAACTATACTTTTGGTTTTCAGTTTGGTGAATCTGAGTATCTTCACTCACAGGATGACAGAAAGCTGTTAGAAATGTTGTTTCCTTTTCCTACCCTTTTGCCTTCATTTCAGGTATTTCTATTTGGTTGTTTGAGCAGATTTAGATGTAGGTTATGGTACTTTGGTTTATTGAATGAAAATATAATTTGAAACAGGATGATCTTCCCGTGTCAGAGGTTTTACCTTTCCAGAGAAACAGCACTCTTCCTTCAAGAGTTCTTCGCTGGATGCAAAATGTTGACCTAAGAACTACTCCACTTCCTCTGGTTATTATGCAGTATTGTCTAACCTTCTACATTCAGAAGCAGGTAAATTTAATTAAACCATCTGAAATGTCTGGAATTTTACACTTGATGATATATAATTTTGTCATTTTGAATAGAACAGGTGGATTATATTGGAAGAAATATGTTGTTGAAGTTGATGAACGAATGGAGGTTGATGGATGAGCTTGCAGTGTTGCGTGCCATATTCTTGCTGGGTTCAGGTATTTGCCTTTTCTGTTTTCTGTATAGTATATCGAGTAATAATATGATAGGGATTGGGCCTCTTGATAGATATTGTGCCTTTGATTAGTTAGACGTTAGCGAGTATATAAGTAGTTAGGGAGGGAAGGGGAAGATAGGAATTCAGTTGTTGGAACCAGGGAGAGTGAGGGTCTCTCAAATGCCCTTGGGATTGTAACTGCATCATCTTCTTCCTCTGGTCATTCTGATTAGGGGGGATCACATTGAGTTGCTTTTTTTCTTGTTCTATTCTATGTTTCTTGCTCACTTTCTAGTCCAGTTCTATTTTAATATTTTGTTTTATCTTGGGTAAGGAGTGTAGGAGTCATCTTGTTTTCTTTCTCCTGTATTGATGCTTTGTCTTGTGCAGGTGATTTGTTGCAACACTTTCTGACTGTAATTTTCAATAAGCTGGATAAGGGTGAAACATGGGATGATGATTTTGAATTAAACACAATATTACAGGTACAGTTACTTGATTTTATTTTCCTGATATTGTATCCTATTTGCTTTGGTATACTTTTTGGTTATGCTCTGTTTAGATCTCAGAGTCCACACCTAACATCTGCTGCAATTTATTTATCAAGTTGAACTAGGAAGTTGCTTCTAAGTTCTAATTTCTTATCTTAAATTATATCCAAGTTTATTCTAAAGTTTGAGAATTAGAGGAATGGGTTATTGTTTAAATGCTTGATATGTTACAGAAAGGTCATAAGTTCTGTGGCTAATTCCATTTGGAATGTGTAAATTTAGTATGCAAGCCAGCTAGAAAAGACTTTAGCATCCCATTTTAGAGTCCACACCCAACATCTTGCAAAAAATCACTGAGTTAAATGCTTTGAGAAAAGATGATGGAGATGTGAAATTGTGCTTGCTACCTTTTATAATGAGTTGGTCAAGTGGTAATGAATAAATGATTGTGATACTGTGATATAACTGTTTCTGTATATACTGAAGAAGAGGTTATATAGACATTATAATTATAATGATGTGTTCTATCATGTGCATGAGTTTCTTTAATAAATTTAGGAATCTTTCTAAACCCTTTTTTTGAATGCTATTTTCTATTCATAATCTTTCTATGCATATATACTGCAGGAGTCAATCAGAAATTCTGCTGATTGTTTGCTCTTAAGTGCTCCAGATTCATTGGTAGTATCGATAACCAAAAATCTTGTTGAAGTTGAACATGATGACCAAGTTATTTCAGCTGGTGTTGTTTTGAGTACTCCTCGTAAAAGTCATGTCAATAGCTTTGGAATTGATGGCCTTGATATGCTGAAATTCACATATAAGGTGATTCTTTGGTCACTTATTCTATTTTCTGACAGATTCCTGTTTATCACAAATATGGGTGCCCACAGAGAAAAATTATGAGTAAAGGTAAATTGAAACTTTGGAATTGGCAGGTCCCTTGGCCTCTTGAGCTCATTGCCAACACAGAGGCTATTAAGAAGTATAATCAGGTATCTGGCTTGTCTTTGTGTTTCTCTTGATTTGTCATTACCTTTTAGTTCTTTTCATCTGTCAGATTATATTTCCTCCTAGCTTCTAAATTATTTCTTTTCTGCTTACCTTACTCTGCTCCCTTCAAAACAAAAATATCTTAGGTGATGCAGTTCTTGTTGAAGGTCAAGCGTGCAAAATTTGTATTAGATAAAGTGCGGAGATGGATGTGGAAGGTGCTTCTGTAGATTACTCCCCATTTCTCTGCGGGGAGCATTTGCTCCCTGTGCTAAATTTTCTTGAGGATGAATAACTTGACAGTCTACTTTTACTAAATTCTGGACACCTGAATTGTCATCATTCTTTGCAGGGTAGGGGATCTGCAGCTAACAACCGAAAACATCATTGGTTATTGGAGCAGAAACTCCTTCATTTTGTGGATGCTTTTCACCAATATGTGATGGACCGGGTATGTGCATTGCAAAGCACACAATAAATACGCAAAATAGTAGGGGCTTCTCTTGCAAAGTCTTTTCACTAGATTTTGGATGGTAAAAGAGGAAATATAAATACAACGTGATGCCTACCAATAGAATGGAATGGCTCGTTCCTAGTTGTATTTGCTTTTAATGCCTTCTCATTCCTTTTATGGCAATAACTAATCACACAATGTTTTCTTCCAACCTGTCATGGTTATATGATCCTGCATTTTATTAATGGAACCTGAGAATTTCACCTGTCAATACAATTTCTATGCAGGTGTATCACAGTGCATGGCGTGAACTATCGGAAGGCATGACAACAGCCAAATCTCTGGATGAAGTCATTGAAGTCCATGAGGCTTACATGTTATCTATCCAACGGCAGTGCTTTGTGGTTCCTGATAAGCTGGTAATTTATTGTATCATTTGGGTGGTTGTGCTGTCCTTAAATGCACACATCAGAGTTTTGATTTTTGATTGGTGCATTTATGAATTATAATGGAATGAAACCTGACTGGTTTCAGTATTCTTTATTGAGTTTAGGGGGCTCTGATTGCCAGTCGCATTAACAGCATCCTTGGCTTAGCTTTAGACTTTTATACCATACAACAGACACTAAGTAGTGGTGGAGCTGTTTCTGCAATCAAGGCAAGGTGTGAGATGGAAGTAGACCGGATAGAGAAGCAGTTTGATGATTGCATTGCTTTCTTACTCAGGGTATATTCTTCTATAGAAATTAGTCTATGTTACTACTTTTTGAGTAGTGGTTCTAATTCTTGGTCTCGATGAAAAATAATGGAATTTTATGCTTTGACTAAAATACATGTGCAGTACATCTTTTTCGTCATATGCATTTGTTTATATAATAAATATTAAAGAAAAACTGGGCAGTGGTGGGATTTATAAATATATTCTGATTGTTCAACAAATATATGCGACTTTTCAGTAATATATGCCATTTATATAATAACATCTTCTGTACCATAGAAGTCCATTGGTTTTATAGTTAAGATGGCCTCAAATGGGAAGTACATAGTACATAAAAGTATCTTTGAATTTATTGGACTGATTTACACGAGTTGTAACTGCACTAGTTAATAGTGAAAATTCCCGTCTTCTTGAAACATAGATGTTTACTAAAGAAATTACTTGTAGGAAAAAGATTGGGAAACTATTGTTGTGTTTTCATTTGGCTGCCATGTTTTCAGTTCAGATTGATTTGAAATGCAACTTTTTCTTTATGAAATTGTGCTTTGACTAATCTTTTGTTATAAATTAATAAACGCACTTGGTGAGGAGTGATTAATGTTTTTTGGTATTTCAATTGAATGTTGTCACTGTGAGTACTTAATAAGTCTCATTCATCCTGGCCTTACAGGTCTTATCTTTCAAACTAAATGTGGGGCATTTCCCTCATTTGGCTGATCTGGTGACCAGAATTAATTACAACTATTTCTACATGTCTGCTAATGGAAATTTAATGACTGCCTCCGGCTCTGGAAGTGTCACTTCAAGATTGGGGAAGGCCGCTGGCTAGAATTGTTTGATCTAAGGTGGCTTGTCACTCACGGCATTTGTCTGAAAAATGAGATCAGTTCTGCGCCTGTTTTCAGTTGTACAGTTTTTTGGATGTGAATGTTCTCCATTTACTTGTTCTCTGAGCTTAGCGAAATTTAAAAAAGGAAAAAGAAAACCCAAAGGCTTTGCTACCCAGTTGCTGTAACTGGAGGGCGATTCGTCTTCAGGTTACTTGAGTGCATGGCAAGTTGTATCGAGTATTGTTTATATGTCTTGCATGAGTGCATGTTGCAGGATATATGTTATGTTGCAACCGTAAAGATAATGTTTGTGCGTTTTTTCGCCTACTGCACGGTATAGTTTGTATATAGTGTGGGGCTTGATAAATTCATCTAAAGACGTAAATGTGCTCGCTTCACCTCATGCACGGTATAATTTGCAATTTATATGTAGTGCTTTCTCCTCCAGCTCTGGAATGCACTCGTGAAGAACCTATGGTCAACAAAAGCTCCTGACCGACAAAAGCTCATTTTCAACACCACAGCTGTACGCCATAACTGTTGACCCTGAGAGAGCAAATAAATAAATACTGAACATACAGTAACATTGAAATGGACACTAGTATCAATTATAATCAATCAACTAATTAATGAATATCTGAATGACTGCCCCCTTCCCTTCTTCGGCTTCAATCTGAAATGGCTGAAGCAGGGGGTGATGATTGTAGTGGCATTCGCAGTAATTCCGTGGAAAGCACGGGGCAATCATTTCTACAGCCCCGACCCGGCCTCACCGGAGGAAGAAAACGCCGACATCTCAGTGAACCTGATCTACTTCCACTCGTTGACTTGGCCCGTTCTCCTGAGACAACGAGTCCGAATTCCAGCCGCAACATGCAACATCGGAGCTTTGCTTTCGGAGACACAAGGTAACAAAATATCTTTATTATTTAATCGCTGCGTTCAAGTTCAACACGGTCAACGCTTTCTATGCAACGCTAGTACTAATTAACTGTTCAAAACAAAACTTGTACCTGCAAAATTTGGAGACAGAGAAAGCTTCACAAACGGAAATAAAAGGGGGACCGCGAGCAAGTCACGTGGGCCTTGATTTTCATGTCTGATATTGGTTGAGGCTTGGACACAAAAGCAAAAGCAATAAAATCCAAACTAACATTTGTAAGATTCTTTGTAATTGGAGCACCAAACAATAAAAAATGCGCCAATTCTTATGATGTCATCTCTGCAAAACTTACTTCTATTGGCCATTATCCCTAACCAAAAACATCCTAGGACAAATATTTCATAATTTTATCGACGTTTGGTTAGAGGTTAAGACTTTTTTTCTAAATTACAGTCCAGAACTGCAATTTTATACGAAGGTTAAAACCTTTTCTGACCAATAAAAAAAAAAAAGAGGTTAAAACCTTTGACAGTGTAGGGACGAGGATCTAGTTGAAAACTGATTGGACTAATGAATGTAGAGTAATGTAAACCTTTTTTCGAGGGAAAAAATGTTAAATCTTGTTCATGTTCATTTATGAACTATAGTTTTTCCAGATAGAAGATCGCTTGTTTATCGTGTCTGTAGTATTAAAAATACTTGATTTCGTTTTTCTTTTTGGCTCACGTACGACAACCTCCACTGACATATTCCAATTAATTCTGTTGCTAATGCTTTTAACATATTCTGAATTCATGGTGTGATTTTGTGAAACAAAAAGCAATGCAACATGTTTGATCATTTCTTGTAGTTTTTTCCCGTCAAAATTTTCAGGAAGAATGTTGCTCTTGCACATGATATAGGCACATATACAAACTCTTCCAGAAATTATGGTAGGTCCTCTCATGATCCAACCAATGAAAATGTAAAATTAGAGTGAATAATCCAGCTGCAAGTCTCTCAACAGTCGAGTTCTCCACTTTTATTGCGCCTCAAAAATTACTGATTGAGTATTCTTTTTTGCTTCTTATGCTGCTGCTAATCCAGATATTGCATTTAAAGATCATAGAGGGCTGTCTCACTATATAGATTCCAAAAGCATTTACAACAAGAGGTTGCAAGTTGCTGCCAAGAGTGCTCCGACTAGTGTCTTCCCCAGTCCTGTTTCAAGTCGATATAGATCAAGCAATGTGGATGTCTTTCATCCCTCCTTTGAGGTTCCTCGAGAGTTACAAGGCAGACTTGTGCCTCATTCTTTGTTTTCCAGGGAGTGGACTGAAAATAAGCATGTTGATGCACATCAATTTCTCCCTTTTACTGGAGCTTCAGTATCAATGCAAACTTCTGGACAATGCCAATGGAATATGATGCCTAATGCTGCAGAAAATGAATTTGGTCCCTCAACAAAATTCAAGTGGCAGAGAGGAAAACTTATTGGACGTGGTACATTTGGTAGAGTTTTTCATGCAACCAACCTGTAAGCTTATTACCTACTCAGTGTCTGCTACTTTAAATGATGTTTTATCCTTTCATTTCTCTCATGCATTCCTATCTATCCATTAGAGAAACTGGAGCCTCATGTGCAATGAAAGAGGTGGATATCATTCCTGATGACCCTAAGTCATCTGAACATATTGAGCAACTAGAGCAGGTTCGTCTCTTATATTTTTCATATTTATCTGTTCCTGAAATAGTTCCCATTGTGAAGAAAATAATCTTGAGGTAAGATATGTAATTAACTTCATAGATTGTACATTTCTTTTTGTGTGATATTTGCTTCACAATTGACATTGAATAAGAGATGACAGATAACCAACTCACAATGAGGGTTAAGTTCTTATGTACTTGGAACAAATGGTTGGTTTAATATTACAAACTTTCATTGTTTGTTTTTCAAGGATCAATTTGTCATTTTCTTGTAAGTTGTAACATTGAGGATTTTTTTTTTCCCTTCACAATCTGGCCATCTGCATCAGTTTTTATTCTTCCTTTTCTAAAGAATATTTTCTATTAGTATTCCTTTTCAGTCTGGTGGTGAGTAGTGTAAGTAAATTATAGATTACTGCTCATATAATGAAACACCAGAAAAGCTAAGCATAGCTATATGTTGCAGAGTGTCGAGTGACATGTAAGCTACTTTTTATTGGTCATTTCTTGTTTCAGGAAATCAACATCCTCAGTCAACTACACCACTCAAATATTGTGCAGTATTATGGCAGTGAAATAGTGAGTTTTTTTGTTTCTTGATCCATGTTTAACAATATATATAGTCAAATGAAATATTGGGAACATATTTGGTTAAATTATATCCACCTCTCTTGAGATTTGTCAAAATTTAACCCATCTCTTCTTTAGTTGTCCAACCTACACTCACCTCCCCTGATCACATCACTAATTGAACAATTTTACATGAGTTACCAAAAACACCCTTTAACCCAGTCATCATCATCACCCCCAACCTCTCTCCGTCTCCGCCTCCTTGGCATTACTATGTCCGATCCCAGTTTATCTCGAAAAGACTTCCAAAACCTAACATCCTCATCTGGATTGGAAATAGCACCAAACAATTGATATGACAAAGCAGATCCCATAATGACTTTGAAGAAAAAGGGCATATCATTCAACACTACAAAAACAACTCACCCATTTGACCCACACTCCCAACACATCACACAAGATGGAAACCATCAAAGAGGAAGCGTCAACGGGAGCAGCATTGCCCAAAACATGTGATGCCCATGACTGCCTCAATTCCAAAAACATGCTCAACGCCTGTTCTCAAGTAACAAATCAGTTCATACCCACCACATTAACAATTAAACACCCAACCACATCTTAAATCACATAAATCTACAAACTCAAAGCAATGATAGACTCCCTTCCACCCAATCTTAGTCTACACTCAAAACAAATCCATGCCAATGAACATCTTATTCAGTCAATACCCATCAAATTAAATATTAAATACTAACAACCTACCAAATCTCAAATCATACAAATCCACAAAATCAAACCAATCCCACATCCACTCACGCACCTAAACAATCCAATAAACCTGCTTTGGCTCGAGCTTGTCGAACAGCCATAGTAGCCAACGCATTAGCATAAGCAGCAGTGGCAAGTTCACGATCCAGCGATCTGTCACAGCTCCGTTGTGAGATCTGTATAGAAGCTCTCAAGGGTGATGAGAGGTGGAGGGAGGTTAGGGATGATGATGATGATAATGGGAGTGGTTGAAAGGCATTTTTGGTAACTCATGTAAAATTATTTAATTGTTGATGTCATCAGGGGAGGTGAGTGTAGGTTAGAAAATAAGAAGGAAGGTAAGTTGAATTTTGACAGACCTTAAGGAAGATGGGTGTAAGTTGTCCTATTTTCTTTTGTATAATAGATTGAATTTTGACAAATTTGTTATGTTCAGGTTGGAAACCACTTCTTCATATACATGGAGTATGTTCATCCTGGGTCAATTAATAAATTTGTGCGTGAACACTTTGGAGCCATAACAGAATCAGTAGTTCGCAATTTTGCTCGCCATATTCTATCTGGCCTGGCTTACTTGCATAGTACCAAGACTATTCACAGGTGGCAATAATGTTTAATGGATACATGATTCTGCCTCTCTGTTATTGATATTGAGGTAAAGTCTAGTTACAGTGTTGTAATGAAGTTGGTAAAGTGGGTAATTTTTTCTTAAGGGATATCAAAGGAGCAAACCTGCTTGTTGATGCATCCGGCACTGTCAAGCTTGCAGATTTTGGAATGGCAAAAATTGTGAGTTCCTTTTTTTTCTCAATAACCATTTTAATATTATGATCTAATATATATACACACTACATGGCTAGATTATTAAACAGAAAGAGAAAGAGAGAGTGAGTGAGTTAATATAGTTCATTAAATATGCTAATCTGGATAAAACCTACTCACTGGTGGGTGTTCATTTTTCTTTCTAGTGTCTTATGGTTAATTGTTTCTTGAATGCTGCATCTTTTCCCTTTATTTCTAATCTAGATATCTGAAGCATCTGCTCTTTACAGATAACAGGGCAATCATATGATCTTTCTTTGAAGGGGAGTCCATACTGGATGGCTCCGGAGGTATTTAATTAATAATATCACTTTAGAGCCTTCCAGATGAGTTATGGCATTTGATGTTTCACTCTAATTTCTCAACTGAAGGTAATGAAGGCTGTCATAAAAAAAAATGCTAATCCTGATCTGGCCTTGGCTGTTGATATATGGAGCTTGGGATGCACCATCATCGAAATACTGACTGGAAAACCTCCTTGGAGTGAGTTTGAAGGGGTGAGCTTATTAGAATGTTTGTGAAATCATTATACTGGGTACAGTGACGAGTTCAAGTTATTTTTCATGCTGCAGATTTTTCAGGTGTGTACTATGTAGTATTTGCTGATTTAAATAAGTAGTTGTGTTGTGCCATTTAGGTTCAAGCCATGTTTAAGGTACTGCACAAAACACCGCCTATACCAGAAACATTGTCTTCAGAGGGAAAGGATTTTCTCCAGCAATGTTTTCAAAGGAACCCCGCTGATCGTCCCTCAGCAGCAAAATTGCTTGAGCATGCTTTTGTACAGAATATGCATGAACAAGATCAAGATGATTGTGTTGGTCCAAAACTATATGCTAAGCCACTAACCCCAATAGTAGCGGTAATAATTGCCGGATTCCTTTTTAATAGACCACCATATGACGGGGTCCAAGGCAATGAAAACTGATAATAATAATAATAATAATAATCTGCTTCTGCTGATTTGTTTTTGGCTTGTTTCTGCTCTGTATCTGTAGGATGAATCTAGTGGTCCCAGAGCCAGAGACCATGCCAAACATAATAGTGATGTTATGCCTCTCTCTGTCAGTATAAGGATTATTAACAAAGTTCAGAAATTTATCGGGTAATATTTTCCTTCATTAGCTTAATCATTCACGTTATGGGTGCAATAATGTTGATTTTGATAGAATGCTCGTAAGAACTAGGAACCTGGTTTGGATTCATTTCCTTTTCAATTTGCCTTTTGACAGTGACAGTTGCCAGCGGTATTTGAAGCATTTCAAAGGCTGAAATGTTGGTAAAGCCGGAAAGTGATTTGTCTTCACCAAAGTCATCAAAATCAGAAGGGACAATGAATCGGTGAGGCTTGTCACCTGTCAGTTAGATCCAACAATTTGTCAAATTAAACTAGTACGTCATAAGAATAATTTACATTCAATAACATGAAACATATAGCATATTTTTAGTTGATTGGTTTAAGTGTTGAACCAATTGAATTGCATGTCTCGATCAAATTAAACTTTTACTTGGTTTGATTAGTGTTACTCAAAACTATATGATCGTCAATTCGATTAGGAGTCTAAATCTCTAAATCATAGTTGTTTAATTTTATCAAAGTTGGACCAGTCAAATCATCTTGTGTGGTCCAGTTTTAAACAGCACTGGTCTTTGCAGAAGACGTAACACAAATGACAAATGTTCAAGGAAGACAACCGTCAGTTATTGAATCTGGATGGACATCTTTTCTTGGCTTCATCTAAAAAGTGGTCCAGGGATAGCATTTTGAAAGGGCATCCCCATAATTAACAACTCTGAAATAAAACGGTAAGAAACACAATTGTGGCATTTAATGAGCAAGCGACAACAACATTGTAGTTGTAGAAATGACGACTAAACACACAAGAGATCGCAGACACAAATGTCATGAAATTCCCAATGGGAATGACAAGGGTGGAATGGCCCTAGGCCATAATAACGACCAAGCCACTCATCATGATGTTCTGGATAGATATCTCTGAATTCTTAACTAATAATGATTGTTGCACATCGGTGAAGATGCTTGGAAATTTAAAATAGTACTTGAGAAAAAGGTTTATTTTATTATTTGAATAATCAAAAAGTGCTTTTCTTGTAGCCAAAACTAGACAAATATTAAAAGTAACAAAAAAAATGCTGAAAGTAAATGTCTGGTTGTGGATTTTCATCTAGGTTCGGGTTCACTGATGAGTGATGACTGAACAACTACCAGGATAGTGAGCAGAAAATTAATTAGATTTATAGAGTACTTGTCAACATAGACGAGTTATTAGCTGTAAATCTGTAATTCATAAGGCAAAATGGTATTGGATGTAGACCAAGACCATTTTGCCTTGTCATGATAGAAGAGAATCGCCCCAAATTATTCTCGAATCATGTGTTCACGCACTTGGAATTTAAAAGAGTTTCTACCGTATTGTTAAGGTTGTTCACTCATGGCTTCATACAGTACCTAGACTCCTGAAAAAGCTCCTTGACGTTGTTTTGAAAAGGGCTTTTCGAGAAAAGGGTATTCACTTTACTCACCAAAGATTCCATCTTTCTGATTTCTTTCGCCTTTCTTTTCGTCCTTTTACTGTCCCTCGGGGTTCCTCAACTCAAAACAATGATTTTTACAACACGGTAACCCTTCCAAGTTTTTCACACCCCTGCCATTTGAATCCCCTCATAGGCTCTAGCCAAAAACTAGGGGGGGAACTGAGAATAATAAATAAAAAAGAATGAAGAACTCTACAGCTCTTTCTCTTTCCAAAAGAACAGAAAGGAGCATGAGCATGAGCATGAGTTCTCTCTTTATCTGCAATATAACTCTTGTCTCATCATCCTTTGCAAAGAGAATTTCAGAATGAGAATATTTCACAGCAATATCTCAAGCATCCAAGTATGACAGTCTTTTGCGTCCTCCCCCCAAAGTTCTTTGCTAATTATCTTGCTCCTTAATTAGAAGCTTAAAGTAAGGTCTCCAGCTAGCCCAAGTATATATATATTCTGTTTCTCTTTGTTTCTGCATTATTACTTTGTTGGGTCCCATCGATCTGCTTCAGTTTTATCATTGTTCAAATCTTCTCACATTTTGAGACAGCAAGAGTTATTAATTCTCCAGAGGTCATCAAAATGTCAATGCCATTGTATCAACAACAACAGCAACAACCTCCTCCAGTGTCCTATGAGGGTGTTTCGGATCATGACTCGGTCGGTCCTTTGGTTGGAGTTCTGGTTGTGGTGATTGTGCTGGGAGTGATTGCGGTTATGATTGGAAGGCTGTGCTCGGGAAGAAGAATCATGGGGTATGGCCAATATGATATTGAAAGCTGGGCAGAGAGGAAGTGTTCATCTTGCATCGATGGCAGAATTAACCTCTCACTTCCAACAATGACCAGTGAGTCCAGCACCTCGGTTCCTGCAACACCGATCCACACTCGTCAAGAAACTAAGCAAGCAGAGCAATCTAATTCTCAGAACTCAACTCCTAACCTTTGATTAGTTTCTGTGTGTTCTTTTTTTTATTTATTTTATTGCAAAATTATTCAGGGTTCAGTTTAAATATTTTGTTGTCTTGTTTTGTCAGTATTTGTTTTTGTCTTAGTTGTCTTTTCTTTTTGTCCTATTAAATCATTCTCGTCATGTAATCAAAGCTTAGAGTCCTCTTCTGCGTAATCTCCGTGTTACCAACTTACTCTTGCATGCAGTATCTCACTATCCTTGGATTCGTTTTCAATTTACAGACGATTTTTGACTGTGTCACCTGAATTTTATTAGTATGTTGTAGTTTGGCACAAGCTCTTATGCAAGCTGATTGATCCCCAATATCTCTCATAATTGCAAGGTCATTGGAATATTAATTTAATTTTAATGCATATAAGTATAAAAAAGTTTTATATATTTGTCTATTTGGAATGTATTCTTCAAAGAAAATATCAACGTACTCTACTTGATTAATTAGGTATTAATTTAATTCGACCAATAATGCAAAGTGAAAAATTCAGTACATTGGAGAAACAACTTTGCTGGTAAACTTATGATTAACTGAAAATAAACTATTAATTTGTTAAATCAATGCTTAGTTGATTAAACATCAGTTAACTAGGAACTGAATTTTTCAAAGCTAAAGAAATTCGACGTACTATGAGTCATTCTGGAATCCTGTTACTTTCGGGACCATATATTTTGGGTCAAATGTTTGGACCATTTGTGAAAGAAACAAAATGAACTTCGCTCATGATTGCGTAGCCAGCCCCATTAGGAATAACTCACAGTCGATCACACTATCCTTGTTCAGTGGTCCTTCATTTTAATTTCATTCATTTCACACTATTCTTGTTCTGCGGTTCTTCATTTTAGTTTCATTCATTTCTCCAATTTTACGTCATGATCCTTGTCACTGACCCATCAATAAGTGGCTCCTGGAGTGGAGTACTATCCTGTAGTGGCAGGGCGGAGCATTAAAGTGGATAAGCCTTCCTTAGTGTGTTTCGTATGTGTTACAGCACAGTGGAAAAAGAGATAGAATACACCCAGACATAAAAGAATATTGTCTTCATAATGTTTTGAAATATTAGACATGAATTACCTTCGTTTCTTGTTTGAAAATACGGGAACAAGACAATAAATATATAATAAAAGACATTATATATCTCCACTGGATCATTGTTAGATCACCACTGCATCAGCCATAGTTTTGAGAACACAAGAAAATATTAAATATTTATAGAAATATTATTAAAAATATATTAATTTCTGTTCTCATTATTCTCAAATTTTAGAAATATAAGAATTTTATATATTTCGTCTCTTGAGACAAAATTTTTCTGTCCAATATTTGTATCATCACCACCAAATAAGTTTGTATCTTCTCCCTACTTTTATATCGGGAACAGTCAAGTAATGATTCGCTATGTAATCAATAATCATGTCTACACTTAGCTAAGGAATGTGGTATTATGTAATCAATAATCATCTCTACAATTGGCTAGGATTGTGGCACGAAGGTAGATCCGAATTTGCACTAATTAAAATTAGGTATATTTCTAACTCATTAATTTGCAACTTTTTTTTTACCTACTTTGCTCAAGTTGAAGACTACAAAGATTAAGCCTGTAGGTTATCGAACCAACTCACTAACATGTAGGAGTATATTTTTCGTTTTTAGATGAGTCTTTTCACTTGACAAAAGATATATTCAAATTGATAAACTTATATTTCACAACTTGTATTAGTAGTTAAGTGGAAAGATTTTCTGGTTGTGACCTAAAAGACCAAAGTTTCAATCCAATATAGCAAAAAACCAGGAAAAAAAAAGATCATTGTGGAATGAGAGTAATTTATTTCAACTTGACCTTGTAGAATGTGAGTCATTTATTTCAAAAATCAACCTAGCCTGATCCGTATAGATATAATACTTTATGAACTGGACTAAACGGATCGAGTGTCCTGCGTAACCTCACAAGTCCTCTTGTTCTTATGAGCATTCCAAGAGTGTGATGCACATATTTAAGGTAATTTGAAAACAATTCAGCCTATTTTATTATTCAGTTTTCCCAGACATGGACCACATACAGTAATAGAATTGAAATTGAGTTAAAAAATATTTTTTTTTTAATCTTTCAAATGTGACGAATTAATATTTTCCTCTACATGTATTACACGAGGAAGAAGGGAGGGGTAGATACCGGTATGATGAACTCCTATTGTGGAGACCAAGATTTTCCTATGTGCATACAATAGCTAGAGAGACATGAGCAACACAGTTATAAGCGAAGAACATATGATAGATCATTACAATGATTACATATATTTACGTATTGATGAATGTGGGAATGCAAGCCAGCTAGGTTGCAGATAGTTATCAATGCAAATTGCTAAGACAAAGAAGGAACTGTTTATGTAACAAATAAATAATTGAACCCGGGCTTAAGGAAGTGGGAATTAGCTAGTTAGGGATGGATTGGTAAGTTCTCTCTCTTTCTATCTGTGGAAGTGTAAGTCCGAAGACTGGAATATTGCTGTTTCACCGTAAAAGAAGTATGCAAGAGCAGAGAGGACCCGCACCCCTACTCAATGCGTTTCTGTTCTGTGCTGCAGAGACTCTGCTCTCCTCTCCAATCCAATCGGCCATTGCTAAGACGTACTTGATCTCTCAATGCATGCATGACTGGCTCCTCCAGTGGTTCTTGTCCTTAACTTTGTCTCATCCTCTCTCTCTCTCTCTTGTGTGTTTCAAACATGCATGTGTTGTCGGTGTGTCCAACTCGTGCATCAAGATGTCCGGAATTCACTACTTGAACCGTGTAAAGATTAAAGGCTACATATATGCAGACCATAAAAAAAGAACTGTGTAAATGCATGCCCGTGATAGAAACTAGAACTAGAAAGATGAAAGCACAGTACAGTATAGTAGCTTAATTAGCTTTTTTGGTCCAAGGTAGCCTATAGTGTAGTGTAGTAGAGAATCAATTATCATCACTCACTTGTCGCGCAGGGACAAAGCCAGAAGAAGAGAGCACAGCACAGCACAGCACAGCCATGGTGTGATGGAGTCCTAGCTAGCTTGTCACCGTCATAATTATGGTTGGACTCCTCATCACTAAGCCTCAGCCTCAGCCTAAGCCTCATGAAATGATGAAAGAGGGAGAGCAAGACAAGGAAGGAATCAAACCACAAAGCCCACTTCACCTCACTCCAGGGAATCGGCACAATCTGAGATCGGATACATATTCGATTTATCACTGTAACTGACATGATTGCCCTTTTATTTTACTCTCCATTCCTCCCTTCAAATTCGCGCCTCCTACCCGCAGCCAATCTTATCTTTTCAACCCACGTGCGCTGCCTACTTCTCTGCTTCACAAAATTGCACTGCCAACTCTCAAAACGTTTTCTCCATCAAGTAATTTAACAAACACAATATCATTAAGTTTTTATTTCATTTCTTTATTCCTTATTGAATAATAAAACTGAATGGGTTCATTTTCTCATTACCAAACAAATCTAAAGCAATCCTATTTTGAGAGGGAAGAAAATTACCTTCATCAGGATACATAAAAAATTAAGATAAACTCTATTACTTTTATGTGACACATAAAAGATATAGTTCTTGCCTAGATATTAGGAGCCGATTGGTACCAAATTAATGTATGCATCGGGCTGTAAAGAATGGGATTGAATGTTTTTAGACTAAAAGTGAACATGATCCTTGGAGCTGGAAATTTTAATTTGGGGTTTGGATCTTAATTTACAAAGTAAAGTGAGGAGTTTCACCTTTAGAATAATAGAGTGAAAAGGGTTTCACTTTTAACTTTGTTGATCCAATGATAAAATTCTTTCACTTTACTTTCTAAAATTAGATCATCACTTTAGAGAATTCAAATCCATAATTCTTCTATGTTCTTCTTTTTGGTGTACATTTAAAGGGTGGTCTGAATGACCATTGCAGCACTATAGCTGAGCGGCTTATAAATGGCCACACTTATTATCAAGGTAATAAAGGGCGTGCTGGAATAAGAGACCTTGAGAGTTGAGGCCTAAGGATCTAATTGAGTACAGGAACCCTTCGCAAGTTGTACAACTGATGATTTAATAGAGCTGTAGGTATATAAGGCAAAATTCTTAAATACAACTCTAATATTCCATTTTTACTGGTATTGTAAATCAAATTCGTGAAATTCACTTTTATTGTAGGTATATGTACGTATAAGAAATTGAATTTTGTTTTATAAAATATAAGATAGGATGATAAATTTATGTCAATACAAAAATCCATCGTATGTAATAATGACCCATATGATAAACTAGAAGTAATCTAAGGAGTCAATCGTGTTTTAGACCCATCCCAGAACTTAACATCAATAAGCGATATTTTTGTTTCTTGGGTGTTTTTGTTTCTTTTTTTGGGTGGGCTTTTAATGTCAGATAAGGCCCAGAGTGATGGGTATGGGTGGTTCAGCCCATTATTGATCAAGTGAAGAAGAAGCAGAAAACAGAACACCCTATTCTCCGAACAAATAATAAACAACACGTGGGTTGCGTGGCCCTTCAGGTTGTAAGTTGTCAACGGTCACCAACCCATAATACAATTCTGAGACAAAAAGATTAAATAGTGAAGACTGAAGACCCATGGTGTCGTCTGACGACCTTTACCCTGTTTATGCACCTTTGCCGAACCCACTCTTCTAGATAGATTCATTCGTGTCGTGTCACCTAATTGTATTGACCTAAGCTATAAAAACTGATTTCTAGTTTCGTTTTTTCTCACTAACAACTTGAGGTAATCACCTAGTTTAATAATCATTAAAAACAAGAATGTGTAAATGAACCAAGCCGTAGAGTAGCATGTGGGACTTTCAAGTATGAAAATGTTGGAGATTCTGATATTTTCTGTTCCGTGTAACTACCACCACTCCTTGATCGAGTCGTACGCACCATCAAGTCAAACATACCAACCCATTTGGGAAAATAACAGAAACGAATAGAAAATCAAAGCTGATAGATTGGTAGACTCATTTTGAATCAGGTTTATATATATATATATAAACCCTGCAACTCGCATCAGTTACCACATTACCATAGCTTCAAATAAATTACATCAAACATGCAGATGCACATGGATACCGCTTGCAGTCGCACTGCTAGTGTTGTAGTACAAGGAGTAATTGTGTTGCTAGTGACTGCGTCTGTGATTGCGGGGAGCGAGGGCAGAACCATCCTAGTTGGAGACTCCGAAGGTTGGCGGGTTGGCACTAACTACACCGACTGGGCCATCCAAAATAGCCCCTTCCACATAAATGACACACTAGGTGGGTATCAGTTGGCATCAGCAAGTATCAATTAATTTATTTAACCATATATATTACTATATTTAACATTTGTGTTACCTAATTATTGATTGATAAAATGATTCTGGACATGCATGACGGATGCATGCAGTGTTCAAGTATCCTCCGCCAAGCAATTCGACGGCGGCTCAGAGCGTGTCCTTACTGCCAAACATGTGGAGCTACACAACGTGCGAGTTCAGGGGGGCAAAGCTGTTGGGGAGCGTAGCTCAAGGGACTGGTCAGGGATTTAAGGTTGAGCTCAATCAGCTGAGGCCTTATTACTTTGCCTCTGCTGAAGGCAACGCTTATGACTGCATTGCTGGCCTCACGAAGTTCATTGCTGTTCCATCGCCTCGTTCCTCTGAATTAGTCCACTTTCACTCCCTCACGCCTCGGCCTCAACCACATTGAATCATTCCCATTTCACATGATTCTGTTATGTTCAACTTAAATAAATAAATGCGTCACCCCACCCCTAGACAAGGCAAACACACTGCTTTTGTTTGGTTCCTGCGATATAAATGTGTCGTTGTATTGTATTGTTGTTTGTTTTCTGCTACTATAAAACTACATTTGGTGGGCATCGGTTTCGGTTGCCACTTGCCAAGCTGGATTTTACTTCTATTTTTTTTCCCTCCTTAAAAATTCGTCCGTGCTCACATGCAAACTAGTTTTTAGTCTGGAGGCTGAAGATGTGTGCTGGCCCAATAAAGATACTACATGTGGCCTTTGCTGTAAATGGTTAAAGTGTTGATCAAAAACAATTATGAACACAATTACCTTTTGATTTAGGGATTTTAGTGAGGAAAAAAAAAAAAGATAAATCCTCCGGCATACCATGGCACCTGTATCAGTTTGAATTAGACAATTATGTTTTGAATGCAAATCTCTTTGTTGGCTGGTTTAATTTTATAATATATATATATATATATATATTGATATTACTCATTCAAAAAAGTCAAGGCATTCCACTCTATTATACGGCGCACCCTTGCCATCCCTTCCACCAAAGAACACAAACTTGCTATCGGAGGGGAAAAAATGAAACACTGACTTGCTGAAACCCATCTCCTTCCACAAACAAAAAAGTTTCCAGCACCAGTTCAAACAAAACCAAAACAAAGCTGAAAATCATGTTTAAATTTATCAACACAAGAACTTTAACCAAAAAAAAATTAAAAAAAAAAAACCATCATCAGAGCTAAACACAAAAAATGGGCTTAGTTGTGCCACAGCCCTAAACAACATCTTGTCTCCTCCTCCTTCGATCGCGAGCTTCGTTGTTCATGCTCCACTACACAAGACCAAGGCTGTAATACCCAGTGTACATGTGTCAGTAGATAGGTTCTGTATGACCTCAAGGTCTCTGGGACCTACCTATGTTGCCGGGTTTAAGATTTTGCTAAGTTTGGAGCCTACACCTCCTTGAAAGGCTATATAATAGAATCATATTCTTGGAATAAGAAGTCTTGATAATTGCTCTCCAAAGGTAAATAAGTTAAAGAGTGATTTTTAACAAATTTTAGGAAATCTTTAGGCGTTTCATTTTTAGCCCACTATATTGTAAAATTGCAAAGTTTTCCAAATTTGAACTAAAACTCAAAATTTAAATTTTGATTGGTTGAGATTTTGATTTTTTTTAATATTTTATTTGAATCCAGATGAGCGTATTTCTTTATTTATATTTATGTTTTAAGACTAATGGAGAGTAAAAAATACAAATAAATGAGTATTGAGACAACCTATATGGTAGAATGATTAAAAAAATTGCAAAAGCTGGAGAACTATCACCGCTATAGTGGTTACAGTGTGCGAATTCAAGGGTCTAAGTGGTTTGAAGACTGCTATAGTGGTCGTAAGTGACATGGTCGAGCGTGCGAGGATTTTCATCCCATTTTTGAAAACCCCTCTTCTCCAAACCTTTCCCACTCTCTCACTAAATTCAACGCAATCCTTATTTATCGAAGAGATCAAAGGTAAGATTTTATGGGTTTTTATCATCCACTTCCTCTTCATTCCATGTTTTTAGACTTATATTGTTATTGTTCTCCATTGTTGTCAAGTAGGGGTGCTCCTCCAATGTTGTAAGTGTTGTTTTAGAGCTATCTAGATGTTATTAGAGTTTAATCTTGAGTTTTATGGTTGTTATGGCAGATATTGGTGCCAACCCACCTCCCCAGAGTCCATGTTGGTGTTGACACCATCACTTCCTCCCTTCCAAGTGAGTGAGTTCGATCTCATAGCCTTAGTTTTCTCATTATGAGTATATTTCTTGCATTATGTTTATGAAATATGGAATTTAAGATGAGAAAAAAAATATGATTTTACATTATTATGTCTAGCTAAAAAAATTATAATTTATGATGATGGCATGGAAGAAATATGTCTTAGAAAATCATGGGACCATAATTGATATTTTGAGTGCTATGAAAATATTTTATATGCTCATGAAGAGATTTATTGCAAAATGTATGATTTAGCAAGAAGCAAATTTGAAAAATATGTTCTTATGGATTTATGACATAATTATGTTTTCAAGATTTAAATTTCAAGCTATGTTCTTAAATATTCAATTCATATATATTTATATATGTTAGACAGGTGTGAAACAAGAGTATGATCTAACTTTACAAATAAATATGTTATTTGATTTTAGAGTTACATGATTTAGAATCCCAGTGTTTGAAATAAGATATTAGAGTTACCAAGTATATGAGAATATTTAATGTAAGAAATAAACTTACAACTTCAGTTTTGTGGTACCAAGAGGTACGAAATTCAATATGATTCATAGCAACTGCCAGATGCATATTCTGTCAGCTTAAAATCGGAATGCTTACAAGCGGTGATCCATTGGGCTCAATTTTCACAGCCACAGTTATACTACAGTCATAATGGTGGGAAGTGCATCATCCGTTGCAGGAACTTCTTCAAGTGGAATGTAGTCGTCTTCTTAGATTATTTCCTACAAGTCAAGACTTGTATATTTTATGAACAATTCTATTTGATCTCTTCAATAGGCATAGTCTTCACCATCAAAGAATGGTGGTCTGTTGATCGAGTGCCTTTCTGCTATATGAATGCTTTGTGTCATACTGTCATTTATCTATGGATCTTTTCCCTCTGCAGTCGTTAGAATGCTCAACCCCTTAGAGGCCAAGCTTTGATGCCAATTGATAGCAAGAAAATACACGAAAAGGGGGGGTTGAATCGTGCTACTTATCTTCAAACTGAAAACTTTTTCAAAAAACTGTATCAAACTTAGAGCTTGAAGTGCAGCAGAAAATAAGTTAGTTTATTCAAAAAGTAACTTTCTGAATCAAGCATTTTTAGTAAGCAGATAAAAACCAAAGATAATGATAAGGTGTTTTTTTGCAAAATCAAAGAGTATAAGATAAAAGAGATAAAGGATGAGAAAATACTGAATCAAGAGATTTATACTGGTTTGGCCAACACTTCCCTACATCCAGTTCTCAGTAACCACTGAGTTCCACTAAGCTTTCTCAACCTGAGGAGATAACAATACAAGATAGCCTTTACTGTAGCTTTCCCAAACTCTTACCAACGTTAGTAAATCATTCTTATTAACTCAACAACAAGAAGTAGTTTTGCAGTAGCCTCTTAAAGCTTTCAACTTCCGATCACTACTGAATCGATGATACATTGGATTCACGATTTGAAAGATATTACTCTCAAGCTTTTCCTTTTCTGAATGTGAAGTGATAAATCTAAACTAGCTTGAGTGACTTCTTTCTACTAATTCTTCCTCAGAAGAACATATGAACAATGTAGTATATGAAAAAAAGATTTTAATGTACAAGAAATCTAGCAGATAATTTTTACATAGAGATTTGGAAAGATTTTTTTCAGCGTTTTTGCACTATAACTCGTCTATTCTCTTTTGAAGCTCAGTCATCTCTATTTATAAATGATTCTCCTTTGTTACCATTGTCCCTGATCTTATATCCAACCAGCACGTGTCAAACATTAGTTGAGTATTGGGAATATAATCTAAAGGAGCAGCCCGTCTGATGTCAAAACTTTTTTTCAGAAGCCGTTGATGAGTTGAAATTTCTAAAGTCTATCAAAAACTATTCTTCTACTTTCTGAACGAGGTTTCTGAAATTCTTAGCAAGTCTTTCTTTGTTGATTGAGGGTACTGAAGAGATGATGTTCTGGGTAAAAGAGACTGATTTGACTTTTGAATTTGAATTTCAAATCTGATTGCTTTCCCTCTCTTTTTAAGATGTGAACTTTCTGAAGAGCGCTGCTAGCTTTTTGTTGATTTATTTATTTTCTGATCTTCAATTTTTGACTTTGTACTAATGAATAGTCTGCAATTATGATGACTAACAATTGAGTAACACATTGTTTCCAGCTTTTGAATGTTATCATCATTGAATCCCTTCTTTCTAAAGTTAAGTGTTACTTTCTAATGACTATATCCTTGATTCCTTGATTTTGTTACAATGATCTTGCTTCTTTGATGGACATGAACGCGTTTTGCTTGATGAATTTTGCTTTATCAGAATTTTTCCTCTTCTAATAATAAGAGAAAAATATGTTTGCATATACATAGTGAAATTATCTCAACTTAATTCCGATAATGCATCTTGAAGTCACCTGATAAACTTTTGTCAAGAAACTCAAGATAGCTGTTAGTCATTTCAAAGCATTTTCTTTAAATTGGCTTTATTGTCATGAATTTAAATAATGTGTTAATTAGAGAAAGTGATAATGATTTAGAGGAAAAGCATTTTAAGTATAATATTATGTTCTTTTATGTATTTAGAGAGAGACGTCACCTAGTAGACTTACGTGGTAATGTGATTCCTTGCGTACTGGTCACTTTCCCAAATCGCGTCGTGATAACGGCCTTACCTGATTACGTGTTAGATTTCAATTTTATTACAATCAATATAATTTTTGAAGTAATATATATATATACACACACACACACATAATCATTATGCTTGTAAATAAATAGACTGGGAGCTCTAATTATCCGGTTTTAAATTCGTGATTTACGAAACTAGCCTTAGAAAAAATGGTGGTTGCCAGATTTTGATAAATGAATTCCTCGATTTCGAAATCGGAAATCTACAAGAAGTGCCAAAGTTTATCCGATTTAGATAGTGATATATGATGGTCATTGCCCTATTTATCATTGACACAAGTGATCTTTATGATAGGTAATTGTAATTCAACAGTTAGATTGATAAAAAAAAATGTTTTATTGAAAGTTATAAGTGGTGTAACTTTACTTAAAGTTATACCGGTATAACTTAATTTTAACCCTATATATATTCTCGTAAATGTTTATTGAATTTCCAGTTTAATGTTTGCCATGCACAAAAGTGTGGGTACTGTTTATTTTGGATACGAATTTTGTTTAATGTATATTAATCTTGGAAGGTTTTTATATATTACTATTATTATTGAATATTTAATTGAAGTCTTATTTAATAATTTTATTTTTATTACCGATTATATAAAATATTGAACTAATTACTATACCCTTTTTCAAATAAGTGTTATTGTTGAAATATAAAATCAACTTGAAAAGCATTAAATAGATCTCAACTTTAAATAAATCAGAGTATATTTTGTAAAATTACTCCATCACTTAATTCTCTCTCTTCTCTAATATGTTTTCCGTTCATTTATATTTCCCATTTAATAATAGCGTAATTTAATATTAATTGGTATTTTTAAAAAAATTCTAAAATAATAGTATAAAAAATAGTTTTAAACAATAGCACTTACTTGAAAACGAGGATAGTAAACATAACTTTTTATAATTCGACAAAATATGAGTAAACAATAGTGACACCTAGCTAGCTTGCTTGCCGCGTTTATAATGCATTTGGGAAGTTTGGTCTACTTCGGGTGGAACAATAATAGGTCCATAATCTTCCTGAATCAAAAGAATATAGGACCTTTTACCTAAGTTTTTGGCTGCATGCGGTAGGAACATCATTATACATGAACCATGCTTTTACATATATAGTCTGAGCGCATTAATGTATTATCCTAATTTTTGTGACATTTAACAAGAAATATCTTCGCCATCTAATAGATATCATTAACTAATGTTTTATCCAAACCCAAACATTTTGAAATTCTAAAACAAATCCATTATTGGAAAACCTTTTTAAGGATATCATAAATTATTTTTCTGCTTTGCTTCCTGAATAATGTACACTACACAATACCTTCACAAATATTTTTATTTCAAGCACAACCGGAAGAAAAAAATAGCTATTGGATTTGAGGAACCACTAGCTTGATAACAAACAGCCAGTAGAGTATGACCCTATTTTCCATAGTCAAAAATAGGGTAAATGTATAATATTTAAGTCAAGGTAGTTGGTTTGCAGTTCCCGTATTGCTATCTGAAATCTGAATCGGCATCCCACGGTAAAATAACAGCTTGATACTAGCTTAGGCACTTTCTGAGAACCACCAACCCGAATATTCATGAACCCGAAAAGGATTATATGAATCATATTGAAACATTGTGACAACATCATTTGTCCTGGCTGTCCTTCATCGTTATACATGTTCAAATTTAAACTGTGAGTATTGAAATTTTATATTTGTTAAGTATCACCTGGGTGGTACAGATGTCGGGAGAATCGATCATAAATTCAGTACTTAAAGGTTTTGAATTAAGAGGTGGTATTTCACCAACTTTTATAATTTTTTTTAGCTTAATCCATTTGTTAAAATCTCCCCGAATTTTGGGTTGCTGACCATTTTGCCCAATAATATAGTTATTTACTTTGTTAAACACTTTATCATGAATATATATATATATATATATATATTTGTGTGTGTGTTCGTGCGCGCATATATGTGTGAGAGAGAAATGATTTGTTTATATCAGGTATAAGTCTTGATACATTTACAATTTTTTATGAGTATAAAATTTTATCAATTCAATATTTTTATTTAGTAGATCAAATTTATCAAACTTTGTATAATTTGAAAATAATTTAATATTTCATTATGTCATTTTATTTTGTCAAATAACATGCTTTAAAAATATTAATAAATATTAATCATCAGAATATATGCCTATTATTATCCAATTTTTCTGAAATTTAGCATTATTGATTGTCAATATAGTATCACATAATTCAACGGTTCGATCAATTAAACTCAATTTCTGTAAGTATATATACTTACACTTGGTGTGTGTATATATATATATAAAATCATCAGGGTAAAAAGCTTTTAGGCTGAAAAACAAAAACCACACATTATTTCTATTCCTACAATTCCAGCAAGAATGTTATTTACATCTTCACCTTATCATTTACAGGGTGTTTATTTTGGGGTATATTTAATTATTCTCGATAATAGGTAGTTGGGAATAATGTGTTCCTATGTTTGTTACAAGTTTTACAAAAAAAATTTCAGGATATTAATTATTTCATGAAAAAATATTTTCATATAATTTAGTGAAACCTCATTCCCAAATTAAATGGTGGGTAAAAAAAATTCCGATGACTTGAGAATCATAATTATAAAGCACAATTACTAAATAATCCCTCAATTATTTGAATTTTTCTCTCTTTATGATTGTGTTAAGGACATTTTAGAAATTATGATATATATTCTCGAGAATACAGATTATAAACAAACAAGTTTTAAATTTATTCCCGAGAATTTTAACAAATAACTCCAGAAATATTTAATACTAAACAAATAATTTTTTTAAAATATTCGAGAATAATATTTCCAAGAATAGCACCCCATAAATCATATTTCTGAAAATTTAATTTCAAACATCGAAACAATCGCCCCTTCTAATTATTTATTAAGTAATGGCTCGTCATGATTTACGTTTTCACACTCAACCTGACTTATTACACTAGTCATGAACGTGTCTTTGCCCCCTTTACAACACACCTTTATTCACAACATCCTTCAAGGGCCAAAATCTTAAACTGCTGTGTCTGTGTGTGTCTGTGTGTATTCCAGATTTTATGCTATGTGTCACGGTGGTTAATTATTAAACAGCGGCAGAAGTTTGAAATGTGCAGATCAATGATCTGGAATTGATATAAACCTGGACTACCCGTACTTTGGTTTGTTTCAAGTTTGAGTTGATTTGATCTATAAAATTCAAATTTATTATAGTTTACACCTCAATACTAAATTACCAAAATTAATAAATCACATTAAAATTAGTATTTAACTTTGATGTACTAATAATATAAAAAAATTTGAATTTGATTTCCATGCATTGATATTATAAAAGAAATTAAACTGAAAAAAGTTTATACTATCATATAATTAAATTCTTTTATTTGTATTACTTTTTAAATAGTTGATATAAAATTCAATCATTTTTATTAATATAACCATATATAATTGGATAATAATATTAAAAAAATACCTTATAAATACATAGAATTCAAACTCATCAAATTATACTACAACTTCATGTAAAATGTACGAGAGAAACCCTACTTTTAATGTCAGAAATTTATGTTTTAAAGTTACGTTGTCATTCTAAGTAAAATTTTATTTAATTACCTCCACTGATTCACCATTGATTCGAAATTGCATAAATAATTCTTCACACAACACCCCTTCCTCTCAGACTGGATCATAAACATGGTAAACGCTGTTGCCATTTCGCGCAAACAAAGTTTGGCTATTAGAAACCATACATTCAACCAGCATCAATATTTGAAGTATGGTAATAATAGAGATTAATAATTTGTTTGATTTAACTTTGAAACTCGCAATTATAACTTCAGTAGAAGTGTTTTTGACTAAACTATAATTTATAACTTTCTAAAACTAAACCAAACACACTATAAAACATATACCTCTAATTTGTCGGATGAAAAAAAAAATCGCATTACTTTCTGAATGAACGTAAAGGTTATAAACTTGTAATTACCACTCACTACCTGCTTTCCATGTCAATAGACTGAACTGTGAAGAGCGTCAGTTCAGATGATTTAAAGAGGAACACTTCCATTAATTTTGGTAGAATTAAAAGGGAAGTAAAATGTGTGTTTTGGTAGCAATAATTACGAGCTCCGCTCCTTTTTATATCCTTTTCAATTAATATAAGTACTAAAACAGAAATCTCATTCAAGATAAATTATTTTAATTTTTAAGGTGCACTGCTTTTCCTATCGTTTTTCCAAGGAATCAATAACCGGAAAATTCTTTTATACTCCCGGAGGAAATCAATTTTTTCCTCCATGACATTACCTCAACCCTTGATTGTTTTCTCTCTACCCCTCTCTCTCTCTCTCGCATTCACCCTAGATGCATCAAGGGTTGATACACAGTGTGGAGTAAATCCACTCTTTCTCCCGGTGGAGGAAAGAATAACTCTCAACAACCTAAGATGAGATGGTGCTTAACGAGTTTCCAGCTACGAAAATCAGTATTCAGCTTTTGAAAAACTCGGCATGGGTAACGCGAAATTTGCAAGCAGATACAGCATTTTAAACCGAAATATAAATAAAGGGCCAAAAGAAAAAAGCAGTATTAAGGAAAATGATGCTTATTAGCAAGGGAAAAAAAAAAAAAACAGAAAAGACAAAGCTGCAGTTTCGCCATCCAGAAAGAGGAAAATTGTTATTAACACCCGAGGTAAACTGAACTGCATAATATGCTTCAACAACAACGCCACATTAACAAAAAAGAAAAGGAAAAAAACAAAAAGATTGTGCGTTCATTGTCATTCAATGAAAACCCGAGTGGTCAGGGAAATTGGAAGATACATATTCCCTCACTTCCCTGGCAATCACATCCCTCATCATATCCCAAAATCCCAACGGCACACTCTCCGGCGAGGTTCGGTGGTCCGCCACGGCATCCCCATCCGCGCCACCGCTACAACCAATCCCGGGCGGAGCAAGAGTCAACGCGGTCAACGGGTCATCCTCCAAGGGCACCGCGCAAGGCCGCACTGAAGAGTCTCTCTCGTTGGTAGTTGTGGCAAGAGAAGCACAAGCAGCAGGAGCTGCGTGCTGGTCCCTGGCCCTGCGCTTGAGCGTGGAGTTCCAGTGGTTCTTGACGGAATTATCGGTTCGGCCCGGTAGTAATCGGGCAATGGTGGCCCACCTGTTTCCGTACTGCGCATGGGCCGCGATGATGGTCTCGTCCTCTTGGGGCGAGAAGGGACGGTGCTCCACTGTTGGGCTCAGCTGGTTGCACCACCTCAGCCTGCACGACTTGCCTGACCTCCCCTTTATGTAGCGGCTGATGAGGGACCAGTTTCTGGGCCCATATCGCTCCACAAGTCGGGTCAGGATCCGGTCTTCTTCTGCGCTCCATGGCCCTTTGATCCTCTCTGGTTTGTTAGGATTATTCCTTTGGGTTGACTCTGAAGAAGAAGAGTCGGACGAAGACGCAGTGATCGAGGATGAGCTTCTATTCATTGCTTCCAATATGTTCCCTGGGTGAGTGAGTGAGTGAGAGTGAGGGAGAAGGGTAGAGGCTAGAGTCGGTGATATATGGATGATTTTTGTGAATTACTAATTGATGAGGTTTCGAAGTTGGAGGTGGGGGATATAGAGAGTAGGATATATAGTGTAATGGAGAAAAGGAGAGTGTTGTTTGTGGGGTTTATATATGAAGAGACTAGAGAGAGATTGGTGACTGGTGTAAGGTGCATGCAGCTTGGGGAATAATTTAAGAAAGATGGTGTGACTTGAAAAGGGGTAAAGGGCTGTGGCCGTGGGGAGAAGGGTACTTCCAGGAAACCTGGTTTTTGTACAGTTGGTGGGTGTGGAGGGTCTAACTACAATGACTCTGCAGATGCGATTTGATATCCCCTTTGCATCGAGCAACCTTTCTGGCTGGCTGGCACACTCTGATCTCGGTTTGTCTTCCTTGCTCCCTTTGACCATTTTGTCCTCTTCGAAATTTCCTCAACATCTTCATCCTACAATTATTTTATTGTTCTTGGCACCTCTACCCTCTCTTTTTTTTTTTTTGCATATATAATATAGAAGCGCTTGAACATTATTATTTCAGTTTATAGTTTATTAATCGGTCATTTTCTGTTTGCTGCTTTTGCACGTTTTATAACTGATAACAGTTAGCATGAATTTGGGCACACTCAGGTAAGGATAGAATTTGGACTAATTAAGTTCATAATATACACAGTCCAAAAAAAAAACCAAAAAAAGAGCCAATTATAGAAAATGAACAGCTGTAGAGGGTAGATGAGTACTAATATTTATGGGATCAGTATAGGAAAGAAAGGAAGGGACATTGAGGTAAAATTGAATGAAGGTACAGTATAAATAATAAAATCATTCATTCTCGTACTGAATAAACTAGGGTATGGAAAGGGAGATGGTAACCGCATATAATATTATTATTAGGGGCGGAATTAGTTAAAACATTTTTTTCCTTGGGAGCATTTAAAACATGACAGGAAACGCCTTGCTGTTTGACATAACAAACGTTTTTTAAGATTCTATATGTAGAATTAAAAATTGAGAACGGCAGCAAGTGGGGTCGAAAACCTTTTTGACCACTTCTGTTTGCGGGGCATTCATACAGCTGTAACGTAAAAGCGAAGTTCAACTTCTCTCTCCTCAGCTCTATCTATGAGCAGCCAATTATCAAAGGCACAGGAAAGGCGTGGAGTGCTGTGAAGCAACCAGTTATCTTATATTATGACGGCATGGGTCATTTTAAGGTGATCGAATATACATGTTCTGGACCATTATGTCGTTCATTATTTTTTACTATTAGATTCAATTTAAATGGTTTAAATTTAAAGTTTTAATTATCATATAAAATTATAAAATAAAACAATAGTTTAAAAGTTTTAATAATGATAATTGCTAAAATACCAATCTACCCATCTCGGTGTCCTTTCTCTTTCAACCTCCTACCACCACCGTCGTCTTCTTCCACCATATTCCTGCCACCCATTTCACCACCACCCACGGGTGAGCTTCAGGTCACGGGTGTGGAAGGCAGATTGGGTCCCAGGATGAGGAAAATGGAGGAGCTATTGTGGTTGTGGTGGCTCCACTTCCTTTTCTTTTCATTTTTTTTTTTGTTTCATGCTTTCTTTGATCCTCTCTGACTGTTTGGGGATTTAAATAAAAAAAAAAAAGCAGCTGCTTCCTAGAAATGTGTTTTCCTTCATCCCTTTCCCAGCCTTCAAGAGTTTCAAAAGGCCAAACAGCCAGAGGGAGCATATCACTAGTGTCATACCAGTACTTTCAGTTTGCATCTTTGAATCAATGCTTTCAGTTTGCGTCTTTAATATTTTCTTGGCACATCTTTGAATCAATATAGTAGAAAGGTGATATTTTTTAAAAGAAAAAAAAATACATATGTGCATAGTGCTGGGCATTCTAGTGGTATCCCGCTCCTCGTATTAGCTCCACTTTGAATCAAGAGGCAAAGGGACGTAGGAGAAGATGATGCTTTTGTTCCTCATGTAAGCTCCACTTTCCAATAGGTACACTTAGACAATAACACCCGCTCATGTTTTCTGGATTAAGGGGTGGTAGTAGGTTGAGGTATGGCAAAATGGATATGAGTTAGATTCAATAATGGAGACTAACAGTCAAAGGAATAGCGCTTCACTTATTGAGGCTTGAGAGAGAGAGAGAGGAGGGCCTCTAGCAGTGGTGGAAAAGACGGGCGGTTTGATATGGAAAATTAGAAGATTATAGAAGGTTAATTTAGCCATTTTACAATAATTTTAAGTGGATCATCACATACTCTAGAAAAGAGGTTGGACCATGTTAGCACTACCCATGAGGGCATATGATGCAAGAGCAAAACCTCTGTTTTGGCATTCTAAATAAGGATTGTAGGCAATGAAGAAGATAAATAAAAAACAAAAAATAAAACTTTTTAAGATACTTACCAGCAAAAACCTTTGAAAGAAGAAGAAAGGCAGAAAGCCATAAAAAATGCAGCTTGAAATATTACTTCAACGTCCTCCACGTAGGAAGGGCCCACTCCCAGCCTGTAAGAATCTCACGTGATTCAAGTTTAATCCCCTTGACTTTTTTGGCTCTAATCTAGCATTGCTCCGGGTCCCACACTTTCTCCTGGAGCGTGACCTCACACTCCGACTCCAGTGGAGTGGAGGTGGACCGGAGCCACCCCATTGCTACACCTTCAACCACATTTAGATAATTCGCTCCTTTCAACTCCTCAATATTTATCGCGTGCCTTATACGATCTTGCATTTCGTCAACTTCTATTATCTCGGCCGTTTCTGCTTTTGTGGGAATAGTCACAGAAAAATTCATTAATTTCCACACTTTCTTTTTCCACAATTAAATTATTCCAATTGAGTGCCATCATAATAAATAGACATTCTGCTATTGTGAACACAGCTTGTCTATGTGTTCAGTTCTATATCTCTCAACTAATCCTTATAAAATGCCAGAAGGTTGGTTAGGAGGGGCATATTTCAACTTATACTAAGTACTCTCCTGCTCTAGCAGAGTCTAATCTAATAAAATCTTCATATGGTCGGTCGGCTATTGGACTTTGCCCGAAGCACATTTCATGATTCATATTTTTTTTCTCATAATTTTTGTACTCGTTTATTAGCACCTTTAAATTTTGATGCATTATTTTAATACATTATATCCTAACACAATTCTGGGTAGGTAGTATTATTAATAGTCATACAATAGTGTTTTAATTTCCCTTTGAATTGACTTTTTTAAACAGTTTGTTCGATAGTAGTAGTCAAATTCTCAATCGTGAAAATACATCTTTTTCCAGAAAAAAATAAAAACAAATTACGGTTTTCTTAGTAAATATCTTTAAACTATGTTTTTTTTTTTTTTTTTGGTAATGTCCTGATAGAGAATGGTAAGAAATATTCATAAAAAATATTTATTAATGAACAAAATCGAAGAGGGTGAAACACGCGCTTAAAGTAGAGGTTGAGGGAGGAAAAGGGAAGAAGCAGCCGCCCACGTGGCATAAATAAATGGTATTTGGAGGGATGTGGGTGCAAGAGGCGAGGTGTGATCCAAAAGAGGAGAAGCAGTTGGGCAGTTGACACAAACAGCTGGCACCAAACTCTAGCGCACCGACTTTGTTCTGCTTTCTGACTGGTGACTGCCTCCTCCGTCCAAGTTCAGTTACAATGGGATTGGAAATATTGCTCTAGTAGTATCCAACACAGCAGAGGGTGCAGGATAGATAAGCGCCAACAAACAAGACGAATAATATGCAATGCAGAGCAGAGAAAAGGCCAAAGAGGGTAGGAGCGGGGGTAACAAATGGATTCGGGTCGGACGCTAATAATTCGGGTTCGTACCAGTGACGCAGCTGCAAAGTGGGGCCTGGAATTGGACAATGAGTGTTTCATGCAGATTTTTAAATTAATGTGTGGCGTGTAACGGGTTGCGATCGGTGGGCCCCACAGTGCCCCCTTCCAACCCGATTGCCGGTCGAGGTGGGCCCCACTATTTTCCGCGTGTGCTAACTGCTCTTCGAATGGTCAACCCACAGTTTTAATGCCTCCTGCATCCTTCCTCTCTTCCTTTGTCGTACGTCCTCCCTCATCCCTGTGCTTTTTATCTGTTTTTCCCTTGTCCCCTCGTGCCTGATCCTTGTGTGTTTATATATACATATGTATACCTGATCCTTGCGTGTTTGTGTCATCCACGGTACCCATTTCCCCTCCATGCTACGGGGCTTTGGCACTGCCTATATAATGAACTCTATTACTTTAAATAAATCTTTTAAAAAATTTTTATTTTCTACAAATTTATACATATGGCCCAACCTTAGCCACTGCCTATATAATTGCATAAATGACATAAAAAATAATACAATTGCATAAATGTTTGTATTGATTAATTATTTTATTTTCAAAATATTGAGGTATCAGTTTATAATTATTGTAATATGAAGCATTCATTTAAACTAAATTGGCATGAAGTCTACAAAAAGATTTTCACGTGTTTTTCATTCCTTGTTCCACTCTGAACATTTTTTTCATGTGAGACTAATTTCTTTAAGATACCAATTCATACCATCAAGTATTTAAGTGAAGACCCTCCTAATAAAATTTTTTTTCATGAAAAATGCTAGATAATTAAAAATTTATTTAGATTTTTATATCCAGAATGAGGTAACATAATTATTAGCCTTTAGATTAATTAATAAGTCCTATCACTTTATTTCATTTAACAATTATTATAATTTTTGTCAAATATTTTATTTGTAAATATTTTTTAAGATGGGTATCATTTCTCTTTTTTTCATACATAAAAATCTTAGGATCCAATTTAAGATCAAGGAACTAAAACTCTTTCCATTCATATCAAGACATTGCTAATTTTGAATAACTATTTATTCATAAGATGACTACCGTACACTAAAATTTAAAGATTACAGTACAGAGTAGAATAAAAAAAATCGGAGTTTATGAACTTTTTGTCGACACATGTACGCCTCCTTACTGCTATTAGGATCTTTTATTTACATTTTTTTTTTATAACTATGCAACCGTATTCGACGCCCATTGATCCCAACTAGGCAAGAATAAATTGTTACAATTATTATCAATTTATAAAACAGAAGTTTTATTGATCCGAAACTATAAAAGTAAATTGAACAAAGGTTTTTGTCAGAAGTAAATTGAACTATTAGATCTATAAAATTATGGCCGTAAACAATAAAGCCCACCAACTGCTTCTGTTGTAGCTCATCAATTGCCTTTTTGGTCTGGATCCGATGCGTGGCTTATTATAATCGGTCCAGGTAATATGGACTGGATTCATGTGATTCCTTTTTTTTATAAAGAGTGCAACCTAAAAAATATTCCCAAGCACGACCAAAAAAACAAGATTCCCAAGATGTTTGGGCTTTTCCATAAGTATATGACAGGAGTTATTAAATATTTCTTCGAGACAAAGAGTCTCAATACCGTGTCATATGTTTTTTGCATGCCGTTTTTTCGGCAACCATTATGTGGGTGTTTTGGGCCATAAACGCAAAGTCACATTACATTTATATTCTCTCATCCTTGAATAATTATCCTGTTATAAATATGTACTAGAATTAAAAAAATAATTAGAAAAATATCAATGTTAGTAAAAATTAAGAATAATTCACTAAATTACTCTTATTTATTTTTCATACTCCAACTTCCTCTCTCCTCATTAATTGATGAGTCAATAGTATTTAATATGAGTATTATTAGTGAAAAAATAATTAATAATATCTAAATTTTTGAAATGGACAGTTATTTTTAAATAAAATAAATTTTTTAAATGGATAATTATTTAAGAATAGAAGAAGTATTATTTATTGTTCATCAATTTTTTTTATAATTGGAGGCTAGCACCTTTGGTTGATGCCTATGCCTCTTTGGGAACTGCTCTTGGGACGCCAAGGTTGTGTGTTCGACCCTTAAACATCAGAGATGCCATGTCCCAATCCCCCTTTCCAGTGTATGTGAGTAGAGTTGGCCGAAAAAGAAAAAAGAATCATTTCACTTTTGAGTGGAAACTGTTTTTCTTTATTTTATTTTTCTTTTTTGTGATATTGAATGGAAACTTTTAAGCAAACTATGTCAAAAAACACTGCATGATTAAAATTATCTTTTTCAGTATGCTATGATTATCAAATCAATCTAACACCTAGCAATCGAATTGTCTGCTAAAGCCTCTGGCTTTCTCCAGAATGTGTATTCTCCAATAAGATGTATCTATAATGTCCATCTTCCCAATCTGAACAATAAAGCGATTCAATCTGTCACATAATACGAACCAAAACAAGTAGTGTACAATCATCGATCCCATCACTACGCCCAATAATTCCAAGGCGATGACAAAGCGACTTTGATATTTGAGAATCATCGATTTCAGTCTAATTCATTGATTCCAAACTGCCGCTCTTCCGCTGATAACAACGTCAAAGCTTAGCCTAACTTTATTTTATCACTGGAAAAGAAAATCAGAGCCCCAAAAAAAGCAAGAGAGGGAGCAAGTGTAAGGCAGAGAGTGAACATTGCATTGTTTGCTCCAAGCACGGACATACTTTGGATAATAGTGGCTGGTAATCAGTCACTGATCTTGTACAGTAAACCAGAGACTGTGCATCCAATAAAGAAATAAGTTATCACGTCCACCCACGCTGGCGCTATAGCTGGCTCCAATTCCCACAGACAATCACAGTTTGCTCTTGTCTTGGCCAGATTTGAAAATCACATCCACTCAAACTAGTTACTAGGCTTTCTACAGTAACATCCACTTGTTTCAACCTCTTGATTATGATATATATCAACTTAATTAAGCAGCAGTTTTTATTTTTTCAAAAAAAAAAAAATAATTCTTCCCCTTTTGCATTTATTATATTAGAAATCCTAGCTCACGATTGATGCATGCAATTAAACAGAAGCACATGCAAGGAAGAAAAAATTAGGAGAGCCCAAATCATATTGCTTTGCACCATACGTAAAAGGAGCTTTATTTCCCAATGTATACCTATCAACCTTTCATGGTACCTGGCTGATGCCGACATTGCTTCTTGCTTTTTCATTAGTCGCGTGATAGGTCCCCACTTTGGACACTAACCCCAATTTGTTAATTTTGGACAATAATATGAGACATGCACCGATTTATTTTCCCTTGTTTGCTGTTTCACAAAAGTGTTTTTTATCTAGATCTTCTTTCATTTTGTCTGTGGGAGATATAGATAGATATATATTGACGTCTTGTATGAAGCTATCAAGTAGTAAGTTTATGTCACATGAAAAAGATTCACTTTGGAATTATCGCATTTCATAAATGTAATCTATTTATTTAGCACAAATTATTAATGAGAGTATGAGACGCATGTAGCCCGTAGGTGTATGTACGAGTTGCGGGTGTAGTATGGGGTATGCGCAAAAAGCATTAGTTGAAATGGAGATAATATGAAAGAAAAAGGACGCAAAGCAAAAGAAAGAGAGGCCTCTTCGTACAACCGGGCCTCTTGATAATTTCTTGTGCCTAACACACCTTTGCTGAATATGACGTATGGTCTGACACATTTAAAAAAAGGGGGGCAACTAAAGAGGCCACCGGAAAGAGAGAGTCATTTACAAGCAAAAGCAAAGTTTCATGTACACACAGCATAGATGTATGTTAGGGGGAAGGATAAGCAATTCATCTCAATAATTAGTGAAGAAGGTTTGAGATGGGGCTTGGAAAAGCATAAAGCAATTGACGTTGATGCCCTATGTAATGATCAGAGAGGCACATGCTATTCCAACATTACCACAATCCTCTCCTCACTCCCCCCCCCCCCCCCTTTTCCCTCTCTCTTCTTTCCTCCTTTCTGTCTAACTTTTATTATTTTCGAGTTTTTTTTTTTACCTTCGTCAATAACCCCACAACCTGTGGTCCAGCCTTCCCTTATCTTATCACGTTTCAAGCCCCCATCTATTTCACAAACTTGGTCACATCAACCTTTAATCCCAGTTTTATTTTTCCTTTCACTGAAACAAATTGAAAGGGTCTCTCACACTTCCCACTACAAAGATTCCTAGACAACCCGATCAAATGACCCAACTAACTTCCCAATCTCTTTTACATCTTACTAGCTTGGTAGACCCAATAGTTACTTAAGCCAGCCTTCCTTTCTCTATATGTATGCTCCATCCTCTAGCTGTTAACAGCCATCTCCAACATACCCACCGGTTTTCCAGCAATTCGGCTTCCTTAGCTTAATATATATTATATAAAACCAAGTATAATATATATATATATATTGTCATCATAATGCCATCAGTGCATTCTAGCCCGTGTTACCCGATGGAAAACCCAGCAATAGTATCTCTACTACGCCATACGTCAGGGGAGAAGCGCAACAAGTTCTCCACTGGCGGCCTATTAAAGATGTTCAAGCTCTTCCCTATGTTGACATCAGGCTGCAAAATGGTGGCACTGTTGGGAAGACCCCGTAAGCCTATGCTGAAGGACAGTGCCACGACGGGCACAATCTACGGTTACCGCAAAGGGAGAGTGAGTCTGGCCATACAAGAGGACACGCGACAAATGCCAATATTTCTCATAGAACTGCCAATGCTCACAAGCGCTTTAAACAAGGAAATGGCCTCAGACATAGTGAGGATTGCGCTGGAGAGTGAGACCAAGACCAACAAGAAGAAGCTGTTGGAGGAGTTCGTCTGGGCAGTGTATTGCAACGGGAGAAAAGTAGGGTACTCGATAAGGAGGAAGCAGATGGGCGACGATGAGCTGCACGTGATGCAGCATCTGAGAGGGGTGTCAATGGGAGCAGGGGTGCTGCCAAGCGCGTCTGAGAAGGAAAGCAGTGCCGATGGGGAAATGACGTACATGAGGGCCAGATTTGAGAGGGTCGTTTGTTCCAAGGATTCCGAAGCCTTGTACATGATCAATCCAGATGGTGCTCAAGGCCCAGAGTTTAGTATATTCTTTGTTAGACCTCACTAAACTTAATGCGTGTGTGTATAAATATATATATATACCCCCCTAGCTAGCTAGCTAGCTTACGTTGCATTAATACTGATTGTAAGCTCCAGCTTTTTGGAAAGCGCCGTTAAATTAATGAATCACCTCACTCTCTCAAGTCGTTGATCGTGCGTTTGCTATTTGTAAATTGCAATACGAGTTGCTCACCCAAATTGGCTTTCTTGCTTTCACTATGAAAGCCCAGTAGCCTAGTGCTTTGGTCTGCAAATTGCAGCAGCACATATATTTGTTTTCATCTCCTTGCTCATCTTTTTCTTTGTCAATAAACGATATTCTGCACGTTGTAATGGATATTATAAACTAAGAGACTAGAGTCTATGATGATTGCCAATTAATCCTGAAGCCGCCTAGTTTGGAATTCCCCTGAAATCACAGAAACTTTATCTTTTCTCAATTTTTTGTTTCATAAAGGAACACTCCAGCGCTATATGATAAAAATGAAAATTTTATCGTTTAATTATTCACTAGTTTGAGATAACCTTTCTTTTTTATGATTAGTGTGGTATACGCGCACATATGTATTACTGTATCAATAGTTTTGAAAAATCAATCTTTTTGGCATTAAAACCAAAATCATTTAATTTTTAGCAACCAAGAATATATTTAGGGTTTAATTTTAATACACTAGGGGTGTATTTTGTGAATGTGTAAAAATGAGGGATAATTTTTTATAGATGAGTTTTATGTGTAAAATTATACATATATTTCATTAATGAAAACTTATCCCACATTTTTATCCCTAATTAGAGGTGTTCATAATTCGGCCTAACCCAAAGCTTATTCAATTGGATTCAGGTCTTAAAAAATTATTTGGTGATTCTTTCAAGGCGAGATAAGTTCATACATCAGGTTGGTCTGACCCGACTCAAAATCAAAAAAAAAATTTAGAGATAGATTTTTATAAAATGATTCGAGAAAATTATAAGATTTTATAGTTAAATTAATATATTTTATGTAATTTGATATTATTTTTATATTAAAATAGTTTGTTTTGAAATAGATATGGCAAAATAACTCTTAAATTTTATTTTACTTGCAAAATTTAATAACTTCACTATGTATAATGTCCAAATTTTTATATATTTTTTTAACATCAGGTTGAGCTGGTTTAACCTAGTCCATAGTCGGGTCATTATTACATTGGATTCGGGTTCCAAAAAAAGACTTGGTCTAAAAATTGTGTCGGGTTTAGGTTTTGTCTAACATGACCTAACTCAATCCTCTGTACAACCCTACCCGTATCAAACACTCCCTAACAATGTAAAAATTCTTTACACAGTCATTAAATCATATAATAGCATATTAGCTAATATGGTTAACTTTGATTCTTTTACTCAAACAGTCATGCAAAATGAGTGGTTTGATTGAATAATATTATAAAATTCTTTTACACTATCAATTCATCAAAATTAAACTCATATTTAGCACTTTTATATTATATAAATTTCACATGAGATTATATATTTTCTTTTTTATGGAGATATCATATCATTTTTGGCATATATAAATTTGATATTACCACATAAAAATTTGATCTTTATGTATAAAAAATGCAAAGATAAGTTTATACTGCCATTTAATAGGAATGCATAAATTGTCATGTCACCGTGAGAAATTTATTTATTTTTTTAACTTAAAAATAATAATATAAAATTATTTTACACTTTTAATGTAAAATTAAACACGGCTACATAATAATATGTGAGCATGTAACATCTATTGTTTGATGATAACATAAGTTATGCTTTATCTATTAGGAGACTCCATGGAGCTTGAACTTGTTCAAAAAAATCCATAATACATACAGTGATTTAACAAGTAAATAGAATACAAATAAAAGACTTTATTCCATGCATGAGATTAATTTTACTTTATTAAAAAAGTTTTAGTTGAATTAATTTTACTTTCATCGAATCAAATTAGTTGGATTCTTGATAACAGAACTTAGATATCTGTTGTTTCTCAAGAGAAAAAAAATCTAAAAGAATAAAAAATATTCCATTTAAAAAAAATTAGAAGCCTTAAGTCATTTACCTAATTCAAATAGCGCACTGCCATCAAAAGAAACTTATCATATATCAAACTAATCTCCAAGGGAGCAGGAGATGGAGAAGAAATTAAAAAACCTATGAAGGGTTACCAAAAGCTATTGTGAAGGATGAATTGTCTCTGTAGGACTAACTCTCCCTCTCAAAAAGAAAACATTTTTTTTTTCACGTAACAGATGTGGTGCTTACTCATATACACAGATGAATTTTTTATTTGTACAATAAAGATGTGCGTTGGTCAAATGAAAAAGGCACACATGGACAACTAATGACCATTATTAGTTTAAGGCAAAGAGAAAAAACAACTAATGACGCGTAAAAAATAAGACAAAAAAAAAAACAATTTGAAATTTGGATTGGTTTCAACAGATGTAGCAGCTCCCATAGCCGTCACCGCTATCGACACCCAACCTTCGACCACCTCCGCACTATAGTTGCAATCCATAGCTATATGACCTATCTTACCGTAGCTATAACAAGCCCCACCACTGTATCCACTGCCACCGTCAAATCCACCTCCATAGCCACCGCCACCTTGAGTTCCTGGAAGCCCTAGCTTGAAAGGTGTTGAGGGAAAGTTTCATGACCGTGACGAGGGCGCCAGAGAAGAGGCAGGTCTTATAGACGAGGAAGCTGCTGTCACCGATGACAAGGAGAGATGAGAAGTTGTCGGTGGTGTGAGCGAGCTTTTCCATGGAGATCTTGAGATTGGGGTCAGAGAACTAGCTAGCTTGCATTGATGGAGGAGGAGGAAAGGGAAGTTGGGGAGGGTTTGGTGCAGTTCCGGTTAGGATGTTGCCGATGGTGGTGGCGTGGTCGGGGCTGGCAGACAAGATGGTGGAAGAACTCAAACCACAACAACACTTATTAGATCTTGGATAAAACTGTTTTTTTTTTTTTTGTTTTTTTTTTTTCTTTCAATTAACCCCAATTAATTACAAACAATATTTTAAGCTTACTGTCACATGGGTCCGCATCTTACATGTGTCATCTAATCATAGGATAGATATAAGAACTTTAGTTTGCATTTTTTTTTTTTTATATTTGCATGTGAAGAGTCGCCAACAAATGCACGGTTAATTGGTTTTGATAGCAGACATTTGCTTTTTTGAAATATATATATATATATATATATATATATATATATATAAACCATTTTTTCAGACAAAGTTTACATAATTAAGAAACTAACACCTGTTACGGTATCAGAGGTGGCTTTAATTGGATGTGGTACGTGGACGCCTCTTTGTTTTCTTTTTCTAAACTGGGTTCTAGACTAGAAGTGGAAACTCAAAATGAAGAAATGAAGAAATGAAGAGAACCTTGGTTCAAGATTTCTTAACCTTATCTTATTGTCGAAATATTTCTTAACTCCTTTTTTGGTCAAAAAATATTTCTTAATGGTCTCCCTTTTTTTACCAAAATTATTGGGCTGTTTTAAGTCCAAGAACCAAAAAAGGTTAAGTCCGTTAGGCCCACCTCCCTTTTAATGATGGCTATCAATCCATCGGACCCCAAAAACTGTGTGTTAATAAGACATGTCCCCAGAAAAAAATTAAACCCCCGAAAGGCCCAAAATTAAAATAAATAAATAAATAAGAGCATTTGGCATATTAAACTAAATGTGTGAATAAATCTAAAAGAATATTTTGTGGATAAATCATAATCACAAAATTGAAACTATATAACCAAAGATGTTCTGCTTAACAAGTGAGAAGTTAAGATAGAAAAATGATTAATTTTGGAATATTCTTGATTTTAACATATGTGTGCAGATTTAATTTGATTTCTTTTTTATTTATAATTAATGAGTTTTTCTCTACTATTTTAATAATTTTTCTTATTTTAAATAAATTTAACATGGTGAAATACATTTCATTCATTTGATAACTCTAAGCATAAAAGTAATTTGTGAATTGATTTATATTATACTTTCTATAATAAGTTTCAAATATTTAAAGGATTTGTTAGTTAATGAATCAAATTCATTTAATCGAAATTACGTCACTTTTTTTTTTTTTGGCTTAACAATTTTAAACACGGTGATATGTAGAATCTCGAATTTCCTCTTTTTTTTTTATCCATATGCATTCGATTCGATGCATGAAACACGGTAGAAACAACTTTGTATTGTAGCGTTGAGGATAAGAGCACACATGTGAATTTAATAATGACTGATTAATTAAAACAAAAGCAAAAATTGCACATGAAACTGTTTCATGGTTTGTGTGGCGTTGGGCTGGATGACAGAACACTTTTATCTCCTTCCTTCCGGTAAATATGGTTGGTTTTAATTTTTATCATTGAAATTAATAATTCATTAATTTGATTTCTCAAATTGTAAAAAAAATAAATAAGTCCCTACGATAATATTTACAAAAATTAACTTGAATGATAAAAATACTAATTTAAATCAATTTTTCAATTTTAAAGAACAAAGTAAAACACGTAAAGAACGTAAAAAAAATAATTTCAAAATCAAAATTAATCTTTACTCATTTACTTTATAGTTATGATTCATTGGATATAGATTCAATTTTTTTTATTTCTTAGAATATTTTTTTAACCTTTTGGGTCGTATCAAAATGTTACTATGCTAGTAGATCCTATCCATCTTTTTAGAAAAATGAATATTCCCTAAAAATATTTGTAATTACTTTTTTTTCTTTCTCCATCCACACCAAATTAGTTTGAATGAATATTCCCTGAAAATTTTTGTTTTCCATTCTCTATTTCTTAGAATATTAGTTTTTTGTGAACTATTTGATGTGAGAACTTGTGGAATGAGTTCTACACCTATATGGTGGATGATTATCTATCAAGAAGTACTACCACAACAGCAGGCTTGACTAATATGCTATTAAGAGATTTGAATGACATTTTGATTCAACATAAAAATAAATTACTTATTATGATTTGCTGCCCTTATCATTTAATATTGTCAAAGACAATTCATTGCCAAACTTCATACAAGCCAAGGGTTATACAAGAAGAGTTGTTGGTTAAAGTACCTCAACAAGAAATTGAGACTATGGACAAGTTAAATAATGATCTGTCAATTGTTTTCAAAACAATTATGGATGTCATTGAGTGAAAAGAAAGTCAAGTTTTTTTTGTGGATAAACTAAGGAGAACAGGTAAGACATTTTTTTTTTCGTGTACTTATTGCGAGTTTAAGAATTAAGGGGCATATTTGCTTAACCACTGCCACATTTGGAATAGCTGCAACCTTATTACCTGGTGGTCAAACAGCATATTCACGATTTAAGATAACTATGAATCCAGAGCCATCTTCCATATGCCCTATAAGTAAGAAATCTAATATTGCAAAGCTAATTAGACAAATAACAACTATTATTTGGAATGAGGCACCAATGACAAATATATATGCTTTGGAGCCAGGACATTCTAGATTGTAATAATCCATTTGGTGGAAAAGTTATGATTATGGAGGGGACTTTTGTCGAATACTTCCTTTTGTTCAAAAATGGAGTAAGTCAAAAATAATAGCGATGTATATTGCCAAGTCTCATTTATGACCTAACACAAAATTATTACATTGGAGACAAAATATGCTACTGTAAATTCTTTTATTCCGTTCAATTAATTTTTTTTCTTAATTAAACAGTACATCCTATTATTATATTCAATACACCGACTTGACAGCAGTACACCATTTCCCAGGATTTTCATTTTTCTAGATGCTGTCAAGCTCATCAAAGTATATAATTTTCATTTTTCATTTTGAATCCAACGTTTGCCACGATTGAAGAAAGGCCAACAGCCTTTGTATTTTCATCCTGAAGCTTGAGGATTTTTCAAACAGAAATTAAGAATAATAAGTTTTAAGAGTTTTTAACGCGTTCAGTATATTAAAAATTTACAGATTTATTCTTAAATGAAAAAAACTATTATTCTAACTAAAGATTCATTTTAATCTCTACAATTGTGTGTGTATATATATATATATATTAATCAAATATTATTCTAGAAACTAATTTAAATCTTATTTTATAATTTTAAGAGTTAAATTGATCATTCTTAAATTTTAGATACTAAAATAAAGAATACATACAATTTCAATTATCAAAATAAATGATTATTTTATCAGAAAAATAAAAAAATTAAAAGAACATAAAATCCCGTATTAAATTAGAGAAAAAAAATTGAGGATGTGGCAATGATTCATAAATTAGGAAGCGGTGGGTGAGGATTGAGGAAGTAAACAAGTAGATTAGATTGCTCTACCAAGAAATGGAAAAAAAAGACAGAGAGATTGAAATCCTCAGCATGACACAACTAACCCCTTAACTAACTCAGCAATGAATCCTCCATTCATGCAATTTTGGAGAGGGGCATCCATTTTCAATTTTTCGTCATTAAGTGATCATTATTTCTTGAAATTCGAAATCACCCCGAGCACGTATGCCTAGATTGAATTTGGTGCATTGATATTCTAAAGAATAAATACCTCTGTTATTCATAGACGAGACATTGTGAGTAATTATGATGTCCCGCACAATATAAATGCAATTAATATTTTCTCAATTCTAAATAGAGGTAATGCCATGAGGCCCATTTACATTACTGTCCTGCCCTCATTGCTAGTAGAACACGTGATTGTCTCTGTATAAGACAGGATAGTGGTATGTGGAAAAGGAACCGCCATAACCTTGATTTTGAAGAATTTGTGACTAGTATTGAAAATGAGAGTGACTATTGTTATTTTTTTTTTATCTATTTCTACTCCTCTTTTAAAAATTTTATTTTGATATTTCTAAAATATTTTTAATTAAATATTATATTTAATTATTTTCTATTATTATTTTCATATTTCAAATTATATCTAGTAATTACACTAATTAATATCAAATGTAAAATATGATTAATTTTAATTTTAAATTATAATATAAAACAATAATCAAATTCATTATTGTAATAGTTCAATAAATGCTTAAGCAACTAAGATTTTCTTTTAATATTAATAACGTGACTATTTTAATATTTCAGTAATCACACTTTTTAAATATTATATTTATTTATTTTTTGATAAATCGAGTATCACCGTCGTAAGTAGCGACTAATCCCCATAGTAGAAATATAAAAGTAGGTATTACCTCTGGTCATGAAACATTCTCTATACACACCGTCAGGAATCAAATCCTTGACTAGATGCTTAAGGAGCTCAGCTAGCTACCAACTGTGCTAGGCATCATGGTTTTAAATATTATATTCATGACATCATGCTATTTCAATATTATAATCACAACATCATAAAAAATATATTATAATAAACCATAATCACATCAATGTATAGTGAGCACATTATTTTAACATTTAGGCAAGATACTCTTTAATACACACAAAGTAAGAGGTAATTTTGTAACTTTTTAAAGTCTAGAATTGAGAAATTCGATAAAATAAAATAGTAAATTACATTTCAACAAAGAGAGGACGTATTTAAATTTATTAATTATGAAAGAATTAAATAGGTCCTATTTCTGTTTAAATTAAAATAAGATAAAATAAATTAAAAAATCTCTAAGTAAAAATTAAAAAAATTGGACAAAACATATTAATAGTTTTAATTAATAAAAATAATAATTTATAATTTATCTCCACATTATACTAAATTATGATTTGCATATTGATTAACAATTTTTATGCATAAAACAATCTTTTAAGTTATAATTTATATTTTATATATTTCACACACAGAATAATTTGAGTTATAATTTTATATAAAACTATATACCACAGAAATGTGACTATGCAACTGCTATAATTTGAATAAAAATATTTGACACATAGTATATAACATATTCTAATAACTATTTTATATATTTTATAAGTTGTTTTCATCTCACTTATATAATTGACACATAAAAATTTAATTAAAAGTATTCTAAGTATATTAAAGGGGTGCCAATAGCCAAATGATAGCCACTCCCTTGAAAATGCTGTGCTCATCTATCAGTACACTTGCAGATAAAAAGATTCTGTTTACAAAGCATAAACCGACCATAAATAAAATTAAAGAAAAGGTATATTAAATTAAAATTTCAACAAAAGAATACAAATTTTTTTACCAAAAAAAAGTAAAGAAAAGAAGAAAAAAAAGGGCATCAGCATCATGATGATGATCAACTCGTTAGAATCCGAAGCCAGCCAACCTGCCCAGAATGCCCTGTTTGTATGGCAAGAAGGTTCTCTTTTTCAGATCCTCCGACTCCGCTTTCTTCCTTGCGTAGTGCAACTCGTGTGCTGAAACCGGTTCTTTTCTTCTAGACCTTGGCGGCATCTCAGAGTTCCTAAAGCTCGAAGAAGAAGCTTTCCCTTCTTCAGGTCTCTTGAACGGAGCAGCAGGGTACTTCCTGAAAGGGTCCTTGCTGGTCCCTCTCCCTTCGGAGGCGCTTCGGAACAACAGGAAGTCCCTCAGCCTCCACTTCCTCGAACTCTTCGAAGAAGAAGACGATGTCATCGAAAGCGAAGGACCCCTGTTCGGATCCTCCTTGTTATTACCATTCCCATGCTGATGCTGCTGCTCTTCTTCCCACGTGTAGTGGGATACTCTGTAAGGAGAGAGCGAACGCGTCACCCTGCGACTCGATGAAGAAATCGCATCCGCTGGAGTCCTATCTCTTCCTCTTCTCTCTTCACCACCCGACGAAGCGAAAGCGTCGCCGCTGCCAGAATCTTTCTTCTTCCGGGGCGAGAAAGCCTCGAGGATCGCCTTCTTCCCTTGGGCTATTGGAGATCTCTTGGGCCGTTGTTGGGCCGGAGACAGAAGCGGGCTTCTAACAGATTCGAACAGCTCGTCCTCCTTCAACGGCTTGATCTTGCCACCGTCGAAGAGCTCTTCAGCCGAACGAGACGGTAATTTGTCTGATTGCCCGCTGACGAAGAACGCGAAACCGTCGTCACCGACATCAGCAGCGTTGTTTGTTGCGGCGGTTTTCGAAGAAGGGGTGGCAGATGACAAGTAATCGAAATCGGCGTAGAACTCGGAGAATCTAGAAGGGCTTGTTGGAGCGCTCAAGTAGTATTCGCCAAAACGCTTGGGAGAAGCAGGAGCACTCAGGTAATTAGGTGAGATCCTCGCACCGTTGAAGTCGAAGTGATCCATTGTGGGACTCCCTGGTGGGCTGGGACTAGCTACAGCCACTTCCATCTTGTTTGTTTGGTTGTTCTCCTCTCGGCTCTCCCTTAGAGATCAAAGCAGCCTACACGTTTGTTATGGGATGGCTGGCAGGCTGCGTTGGGTTGGGTTGGGTTACTAGCAAAAGGTATGGGTGGTAGTTGTGCAAGGTATATATATATATATATATATATACACAACACAAAACAACACGTTGGGAAAGATAAGAGGGAGTGAGGGGAAGGTGGGTAGAAGGGTCATCGAATGAGATGAGATGAGATGAGATGAGGTGAGAAAGGGGTGCAGATTGGTTTGTTGACTATGGGCACAGGGGCCATCGTCATAGCCGCCGTTTAATACCGCTCCTTTTAATATTTGTATCCCTATTTTGCTTGTGTAAATTTCCCACACCTTTCCCTCCTTATCCTAGGCGTAACATAGTGGGGCCAGTGCCAATGAAATCATACAATATATATATTATCAAGATGAATTTGTTAATTAAAATGGTAGAATATTTAGATGCGTTAATGAGTTTTGTTATATTTCTATAGAACATATATTTTTATATTGTTTTAGTGAAGAAAATGTCAAATAAAAATTAAATGTTTTCTTTATTTGAGAATTTGATAATTATTAAAATATTTTGTTTGCTGTCAGTAAAATCTTTATTCAAATCATTTACAATTATATCATTGGATTTTTTTATTTTTTATTCTAATTTATTTAAAAGTTATATTCTATCAAAATGGAATTTAACTAATTAATAATGCAGGACATTTTTAATCCCAATAACATATTAAAATTAATCTCATTATTAAAAATACGGGCTAAGAAATTCTGTGACATATCTTGCAGCGCCACATGGGTGATTTTTTAAATGTTTGGCGAACATGGACGTGATGTGATGTACTAATACTAATACTAATATATGTGGTTCCGTAACTCAGCTTACCCACCAGCGCAAGGAAACAGGATTGAAGTCGATGACCCCATCAATTAAACTTGGCTGCTTCTAGATGAGTTTGTATCTAGATGAGTTTGTTGCGAATGGACCGGATGGTATGTCTCATGTATACATTACAATACACGTGCGTATGCGTAATTGCAGTCATCACCCCGGTTGAGTGTCTTACTTACCACCCCCATCTTGGTCAATTCGGAGCTCCTATATTGTCAAAATACGGAACCAGGGATTCCTATCAATTTCGGTAGCGGTAAGCAGCGGAAAAACTTGGATTCTAGAAGAAGATGGCCCTATACCATATAAAATTATGATAGATATTAGATATATCAACTATCAACTATTATATAACAAAGACATTCACCGAATACGTCATTTGTTCAATGGGGATTCGGTGTTGGATGATGAAATGGATGTATGAGTATAAATTTAATATATAATATTTAGGCATGTTCACAACCAAAATAGGTGTCATAAACTTTTTTAATATACTCACCCATCTACAGATTTTACTAACTTTTTTATTAATATGTTTAAAAATTAGTTTTTAAAATTGTGTCCTTATATGAATTTTTCGATATTGTGCAACTCTTCTATAAAAATGAGATACTCGCCAACACTATGATTGTTATGTTCGATCCACTATAGTCTTGGTGTACGATTGGAAAAAAAATGTAATAACATTAAAAGTTATTTTATAATTATTTATTTGTATAATCACTTTTTATATAATTAATTCATCTTAAAATAATTTAATTAAAAATTTGATTTAAAATGATCTATTTTGATTGGGTTGTATAAAAAAGATTGATTTTGTAAAGAAAATTACTAGAAAAAGTATTAAATAATTGTTTATATTATATAATAGTTGATATGTGTGGTTAATTTGGTAACAACATCATAATTTTAAAATTCAGTTTTTAATTATAATCAAAATTTTAAAATTTTGAACTGAAAAATATCTTATAAGCATAAGCAACTTTTTAAAAACTTCCGATTATAATCTATTTTGAAGCGTGCCCAAACATAATTAAAAAACTGTTGTGGTGTGTTGCAAGTACACCTGTTTTGCTTTCTTTTCTTTCATATTTTCTCTATTGTCAAAATATTAATAATAATGAAATAGTACAGTACTCGCTCTGTTCATGATTAAGTTTTTTTTAATAAAAATTGTAATATTATGTGTCATCTTAGAATTTCAATCAAATATTAATTATTTTTTATCTTTATTTTTATATTGATCCTCTCACACTGCTTATAAATAATTATATTACAAATAAAATAAAAAAGGCAATCTTATCAGTATAAATTAATTTTTTTGAATAATTATGTATTTCAAATGATTTCTTAGTCTATATACATAAGTCTTAAAAAACACTTAAACATAGAGAGCGAGTATTTCTTTGAAAAATATTATGAAAATAATAAAATTACACAATAAATATATATTACACATATTATCATCATAATTTTTTTTATATATAATATATATTTATTATATAATTTTATTATTTTTATAATATTACACTAATTTTTGAGTGAATAAGTATTTGAAATTGGGTAACCGGGTTGCATGATGCGAGAAACTGGCTCCCACTACACTGACAGCAGCAGTAAAAGTCGCGATCGATGAGGACTTTTTTCAATTTCTCATTTTCTCTCTTTTCTCGTAAAATAATAAAGTTGTCTACATTTTTGAAACTGAAGGTGCATGCTTTACTCTTTTTCGTGTAAAGAAAGTCAAGAAACAAAAGTTATAAAAAGCTATAGTAGTTTTGTTGCACGGACATTATTTATTTAAGTGGATTCTGTGGTATATGTATGGCTTGTATCTGATTGCGTATCATATATTTTTTTCATCCATGTACACAACGTGTTAATCCAATAAAACAGCGCATCTGACTTAAACAGAAGCCAATGAATGAAATATGATCAAAATTTATTTTACACGCTTCTGAAATTAAATAGTCAACTTTATTATTTGTTGATGAGTTTTTTATTTTGGTGTTAAGAGTTTTTTTTTTCCTTTGGAGGTAGAGTTTTTTTTTTATTGATATATAACTTTCAAATAAAAATGATTGACAGTAAAAGTATTATCAAAACGACGACGTCGAAAGTAATTAGCAATGTTTAGGTGTAAATACGAGCGTGAATTCATCTAAAGAAATTAACTAAAATTAAGTCAGAAATTGTAACTTGTAGTTGGTGTTACCAACCAATCAGATTTTCAAACTTTTGGCATTAATTGGCTCTCTATTCTCTACTTTACAATTCTACATCTGGTGTGAAAAATAATTTTTATAGTCCAACTATCGCTGCGTTTGCAAGTAAGCTAATAACTTTCTCTGCCGCAGCTTTGAAAGATCAATGGAACATGTGGCAAATGCGTCACTTCCATATAGACCTGTTCAACATCTTCCAGAATTTACACTTACTCATTTTTTATTTTACGAGTTGTTTTTCATTCCACATAATTATTTATCATTTCACTCATCTTGTTTGAGTAATTGACAGATTACTTGTAATGGTGAAAAAACAAATGAATCTAGACAACTAGTAAAGCAATGTGGATATAAATTATATTGAACTGAATATATAAACAAGCTAGAAATCCATCCTGTACCACAACATGCTTCTCCTCATAACAGAAAGTCGATTATCACGATTTGCATTATAAAATAAAAAAAGGGTGCATCCAACAACACAATCAACCATATAAACATAAAATAATGATGACGCTAATATTTAATAAGAAAAAAAAAGTCGCAATTTGTTGAATCGTTCAAGTCAAAGTCAGTTGTTTGAGCTGGATTTATTTATTTCATTTATTCCTCAACAAAACAAGGCCAGCCATATGATTTGCATACAAAACGTTAAAATTGACTGTGACTCCAAAATTGACTCTGACTTATCCGCTGCTATGGAGCAATCCAATAATTGGTGGTTGCAAAAGATTGGGCTTGCCCAATTTTGAGTATCTCGCCCAACCCAGCCTTGTGGTTATTCGGCCCAATAAGTATTAGCCCCTTACCATTTTTTTCCCAAGATCAAAGCAGCTTTCCCCATGTTGAACTCCCTCCAGGTCTCACCCTCTGTCTAAAAAGGGAAGCATTAGTCACCCACAAATATGATAGCCTAAGTATTAGAAGGAAAAAAAAAAAGTGCTTTCTAGGGTGCATTACACATTGAATAAGAAATGATGCCATGTGTAGGGCCAAAACAGAAGAAGACACCTGGCTATAGTTTTCTATTAGTTGACTTTTCTTGTCCTGTAGTTTAAGCGAGTGATTTTAGTGTACAATTAAATTATATAATAAATACATATTATACATCTTGTTATTATTTAATTTGATAAATGAATAGAATAGGTGGAGACCACAAATTATATCTAATAATAATAAAGTATATAATATATATTTATTATATAATTTAATTATAAAAAAAATATTATTCTAACCACCCTTGCTTATTATTTTGGATGAGAAGCAATAAACAAATTAACAAATATTAAAAAATACACCTGAAAAATCTAAACCTCAATGGCTCAACCCCGACCTCATGGTTGTCGCCATCATCGCCAACCTCCTTCTGCTGCCGTCGCTGTCCTTAGCCTCAATGGCCCACCTCCCTCCCTTCGGCGGCCCTCCCCCTCGCATCCGCCACCAACATCTTCCTCGTTCCTTGTTATGCCCGCACTCAAGCGCAACCTCCCCTCAAGGTAAATGAGCACGTTTTGTTGAAATTTCAAGCTCTGTTATATACTAGAGCAACGGGGACAAGATTCGTACATGAAGAGAAGGGGATCTTTAGTGGCTTCGTCAATGGTAGTGGCTATTACTGTGATGCTCATGGCAAAGCAAAGGAAAACATTGGTAGCAACTGGGATTTTGAATTTCAGCATTTGTATTTGATTAACTATAATTCTGGCTCTTGCAGGAGGCTCAATATACATTACTTAATTAGAAATAATGGTTGGCTGGGTGTGAGAAGATATTAATTAGAAGAAGCATGGATTGAATTAAGATTCTAAGGCTGTGTCTCGATGAATGAGTGGGAACCCATTGTTCGATCTCGTGGTGGTGGTCGAAGTCGTTTACATGGAGAAATCGATGCCGCACTTGTTGTCTACATGGATGCACCGGTGATGCACGGTGGCGTCATTTTGCTTGAGTATCGGGTGAGGTCGCCCGAAGTGCACAAGGCTGTTATGGGAGGTTTACATGTCTGGAGAAGATAGCGATGTTCATCTCTTGAGGAAGAAGACGAAGCAGTGATTGGGGTTTTGCCGCTTGAGGTCCAGAACTTGTGGGAGCCGTGATTTCTAGTTTGAATTTCACGATGTTTTACTTTTTGTTTAGTGTTATTTTTTAAAAATTTGTTAATTTCTTCTCAATTCAAAATAATAAACAAGGTTAATGCTTAAGCTACACGACAATAAAAGTCAACTAGTAGAAAGGTATAGCCAGGTGTTCTCTTCTATTTTGGCCACCTACCCACAGCACCATTCCTTGTTCAATTTGTAATGCACCCTAGAATGCACCTTAGAAACAAACTATTAGGTTCCAATTGTTATAGAATTAGAGTTTGGAATTGGAATTGGCACCCTCATTTCTAATTTTTATATTTGAAATAACATATAAAATTAAAATTTCACAATTTAATTTCATCAAATTAAAAAAACTAAAATAAATTATTTTTAATTTCTAACATATACAATGTAAATTAATTTGAATACCAGAACTTAATTATAATTATCATTGTTTTCTTTTAACAAACGCACGCTATGCGGGGTGATTAATTATTTAGGGAAAAAAACTGTAACCGGACTTATTATGTTTTAATTGAATTTAGACCTATGTAAAATATATTAACATCTCAAATGAAATCATTTTTGTACGTAAAGAGCCTAAAACTAACGGAACAATGAAAAAGTAAAAAAAAAAAAAAAACTCAGCAACAGCAATCTCATGAAGTAAAAAGGACAGTCGATTGACGGATTGAGGTGAACCGATATTTGTTTTCCTCGAATAATATTTGTATGAGTTTCGTAAGTTAAAAAAAGTAATGTTGTTTTATTTTATAATAAAATTTTAAATTAATCCCTCAAGTTTATAATGAGGGGTAAATTAATTCCTTATATTTAGAAAATCTTATATTAATCTGTCAAATTTTATAAAAAGGGACAAGTTAATCCCTTTGTCAAATTGTTATTTGAACTACTAAAAGAAATGTCCATATATTCTGTTAATTTACTTACGTATATTATTAACTTGTCTCATTTCTCTATTCTACGAGAATAAAAGTCAAAATTTGTCTTCTCAGCAGAGAGTTATGGTAAGATAGCAGAAAAAAAAGTTTAAATAACTTCTTTTAGAGCAGTGAGACAAGTTAGAATCCATTATAAAAATGAACAGTACATGTAAATAAGTTAATAGTATACATAAATAAATTAATACAACACAACTAATACGACAATTTTACAGAGGGACTAACATGTCCTCTTATATAAAATTTAAGTGACTAATATGAGATTTTCTACCGAGAGACTAATTTATCCCCTATTATAAACATGATGAATTGATTTGGGGTTTTAGTCTTTATTTTTTAATTGGTCAGTTTTTCATTCATATATTTTATGGGTAGAATTTGACTTTCAAGTTTGTCATTTAATTGGTTAGTGAAAATTAGAAAATCTATTTTTCATTATCAATCTTTACTATTTTTTTTCACAAAATTCTCTAAAACAGAAAGGAAACTAAAAGTACAAAAAATGTTTTCTGAAATTAAACAAATCTTTAATTTTTCAATCTGGTAAATGACGTGTAATCATTCAACTAAAACAAACCTTCCGTCTAAACTCTATCAGAAAAGAAAATACAAAATGCTGAAACAACTCGTTTAGCAGGGGTATTGTCCGTGGAGTCCCTATCAGATCGGGTAACAATGCTTATAATTGTTTGCAAAGTTGGAAAGAATTGAATGGCAGAACGGGTAGAGCGGATCATTCTTTAGTTCAAAAAAGCTAAACAGTAAGCAAAGCGAAAATAATTCGTGTTGCGCCCACTCTATGCCTATGCAAGAGACAAAACTAGCACTGCACACTCAGTACTGCTTACACTCCCACATCCACTTTCCCAATTTCTTTGTTTGCTTTTCTTCACTTATATTGTTGAGCATAAAACAAAGTATAGATTCACGGCCACCTAAATATACTTTCAACCATCGTATTTTAACACTAAAAAATAGTATTTAATTGAGACACACACTTAAAACTAATCCCAGAATAACATTTTTTATATTCTTTAATGGTGCTTGGCAAACTCATTCAGACAAGCCAAAAAAGGCCCTTCAATTTAAAAATATTATTTCAATAACTAAAAGTGAATATTTAATTTAAACGCTCATTTTATTACTATTGAATATGATAATAGTCTTAATTTTCTTTATTTATCCATCATATTCAGATATGATAAAGTGAATGTTCCAATTAAACACCTACTTTTAAATGTTAAAATAGTAATGTTCCCCTTCAATCTATCAAATTTTTTACTAGACTAGACTAGATTATTAACATTTGTTTTCAAACACAATTAACCTACAATATTATTATTATCAACCCATCAATAAGGCACCAGCATGATAAATTTCAAAAGTTTTCTCAAGAGCAAGGTTAGTACAAAAATTAAGAAATCAATTCTTACTTTGATCTAGAATGTCTAATACCACTCTCACTATTAATAATTTTTAATTGATTGGTTTAGAATGCCCTTCTTCTTATGTTTTAATTTATCTATTATTAATCATGATTTTCTTTTTGTTTTCAAAACTAATTGAATCTCAATTATTTGTTATCACTCTTTATTTATTATTTTCACTTGTGATATTTCTAAATACATTTAATTAAATTTTATTTTATATTTATAATATATTAGTACTATGATATTTTAAATTTATATTTAAGAATATTATTAATTAATACTAAACATAGAAATTAACTCTAAGTAAACTTTTAGCATAACATAAAAAATTCCTAACTTAAATCTAACATTTAACATGAATTAAATAAATACAGTGAAATAAAATTTAAATATCATGAAAATTTAATCAAATATAAAATATAAAACTTTTCCAAAACATATTTGTTAAATAAATAATGCATAACCAATCTTAATAATGGACAAATTAAAACATAAGAAAAAGGGTAGTCTAGACCAATCAACTAAAAATTACTAATAGTGAGAGTGATATTAGACATTTAGAAGTGGCCAAATGTATGGACAATTTATCAGTATTATTATATAATTTTTTATTATGTTAATTTACTGGGTACAATCTTAGGTCGCATTCGTTAATCATTTTAGTTCAGGTTCTTCTAAAACCGGTTTACATTCGATCTAGCAAATTGCAGCCATGGCAAAAAATGTCGAGTTATTAAATTGAAACAGATGACAAATGATCATTTTGGAAACAAACTTTCAGAGCTACTTCAAAACTCTCACGGCTAATTGGTATATATTAAATCTGTTCTAGACGATTTGTTGGCAGTTGGCACCACTAAAATGGAGTGTAGACTTTAGTTTTATGTTGCTCTAAACTCACTGAAAAGGCACTTTTTAGCCATTGCTATGCCATGGTCCTAACGGGATTAGTCCATTGTCCAAAGATTGTAAGCACACCAGCTCTTACCAATATAATACAAGAAGTAAACTTGAGTAAATAGTTCAATTCTTTTGGCTGATGAGATTGCCTGTGGTGGCCAGCCATAAAAAGGGAGGTGAAAGGCATAAAGGAACTGCAACAACTGGAAAACTTTAATGAGTCAAGCAACTTAATTGAAGGGGCTTCTTCTGTGACACCAAAAATAACCTGCCACGAGATGGACCACAACCTAATCAATCCCCACTGCCAGTGCCAATAACCAAAGAATTCCAGTATCAATTACTGCTTTGAATGTTGGACCATATGTGGAATTCCAGCAGTGCCCCAACTATCAATCATCTTCAGTACATGGTATGGATGCAAAACTTTTCCATTGACGGGCCACAGTGCATGTGTCAATTAATGTACATATTGATAGTTTGATACCCAATTTTATTGTTCTAAGTTGCAAATATTTTACAGTGTTGACTTTCTCTCTTTACAGTTGAGACGAAGGAATCTAAAGATAGATACTCAAAGGGAGGTGAAAACGGATGACATCTACATTTTTTATATGTAATGATCTAGAGCTGTATACCAATTGTATCCCCAGCACCAATTAAACCATATACAGATAACAGAAGCAAAATTATGTGCATAGCAAGTATCTAAAACTGAATTCATATGGCATAATTTGTACAAATTGTGAGAGGGGCTCGGTTTTTCTTTTCTCAAGGAACCTAATGGCTTCTTTCCCCATTTCGCTTGGTAATTGGAGGCATATCCAATCCAGCAACGATTCTAAATCTTTTGCAAAGTCCAGTAAGTACCAATCCAGCAGCTTCGGGATTGCAAACTTTGAGGTTGAAATCCCAACTGCAGCCTGTAAGTATTCTCTTTTGGCCACTTCCAGTTCGTTCTCAACCTGGGATGCCGTGTAAACTCTCACCTGCATTTGGCGTCGTTAATAATCAGCATTAGCAGTGCGTCAATGAAGATCATGAGATTATAGAACTAACTGTGTGCAATAAAAGAAGGGTCGTTTACAATCCACATTAGAAATTGATTTGTCATGACATATATCAGATTAAAAAAATCAATGTAAACCACGCATAAACTTACAGCAGGAGAGGACAAAGTTCCACAAGAGAGAGCAAATGTGACCAAGGGTTCTGACAATTCCAGTCCATATATGCTTCTTACTGTCATTTCATGATTTTTCACTCCCTTTGGTAATGTCTGTTTGGAGTTTAGCTATAAGAAGCTTAGTAATATTCCCATCCACAGAAAAGTTACTTAAAACTAGACAGAACTTACAAATTTCCAGTGATATGGAAGTCTTAAAATGCAATGTTCTATGCTTGTTGCACTGAGCAAGTGTCCCCCCACATTTATTGTTGCCTGAGAACAAGAAAACCACAAATTCTTGAGCACACTAATGCTATTATACTCGTCTCTTAGAACATATATCAATATTATGCACTGCCATCCTAACCAGAAGAAACACAATTAGCTAGTAGTCCATACCTTTTGCATCAGCTCAACAACTGTTTCAGGTCTCTCTGGAATGTCATTCTCTATGAATGCCTGAAGCAAAAGCAAAGCAGAACTTTAAATATAGTATTATTGATTTAAGAAGAAAAAAAGTATAAGCAGCTAGATTAAGATGATACTAAAAGTTAATCAAACAGACATATAATTGACGTACATTCATCATACACGAGTTATAGATGTTGATCCAGAATGCAAGCTTCTCCTGATGGTTAAGGTTCGCTAAGTTGACAGACGCTAGTTTCCTCAAAAGAAGTCTGCAAGTTTCAGGAAATTAGAATACTGCAACATCTTTCTGACATGAATAATATGTACAGCAAAAATAACAACTAACTTGTTCCACTAGATGGGACCAGCTACATGGATTAAACAATGTTATAGTGCTTGATCATATATCATATTAACATTTAACTCATTAACACTTAAATCTCTTTTAATTGTTTCACCTATAACTTTCCTTGATCTTCATCTACCTCTAGTTGCAAGACTATTCAGGTGAAAAGAAAAGCAACAGTATTCTAATTTGAAAATAGTAGTACATACTTCAACCGATGCAGTAAAAACAAAGAATTTGCAGTTCGTTTTGGATTGAATGATTCAGCATCAATTGCGCGTAATTGCTTGTATGGACCAATATCCCTCTTACAAAACTCCAAACAGATACCATATGGGTTCCGAAACTCTGCTCCTTCAACACAGTTTCCAGATTTTAGATCCCATAAGGGTGGTATGTCACCAGCAGAACCTGGACTCTTGGCAGTACTCATTCTCAAGAGAATGCTAGATAAGCACTTCAGAATACTTTCAGAGATTATATTTGGACTTTCATCTCCTGGTGGCTTTTCGTTTGGACTCTGATTTGTTACTTCGGGAACAGGCTGGTCGTTCAGCCTTAGTTCTTGCTGCACAGTTGTAAAGCTCACAATCACATTCATTGACTTTTTTTTTTTTTTTTCAGCTTTTGGTATACTACTCCTAGTCCGATCACACTACTGAACTATTTTAACGCATGACAAACCTGCTTTTTTGGAGGATCCCAACGTTTCTGCAGTGATTTATTATTGTCAATGGGATGTTTTTTAATTGGAGTTCTTGTCGTTTGGCCTTTCTTGGTGCTCTTGGAGGAATTAGTACAGGATTGATTCTCTTTTCCTTGTCTATCCTCTGGCAAGACAAACAGGAGGCACAAGCGATCAGGAATTAGATTACACTCTCGTCACAGAATGTACTTAATGAAAGGCATGCTCAATTCAGAAACAGGTGAACCACAATCGGTGACACGAAGTGGCCAGTTACCCACCAGGAACTGTTATTGCAGGCCTAGTTGCAGATGATGCAGATAGAGCATTATCCTTTGTTTGACAAAGAGACTTGGTTTTGTTTAGTCTGGGACAATTGTTGGGGCTTGCATTGTTGAGACGAGCTGAATGATCCAGTTTCATCTTAGAGGATGATACGTAGACAGCTTCCTGGTACAAGTCCTGCCTGAAATGCACCACCTGCTCTTCAAGCCTGGCAATTTCCTCTTCCAGCACTGCCACTTCCGCCAAAAGTCCCAGTGTCTACATACATTTTTCAACATTAAATTCAATAGTCAAATAGTTAAATTTCTGGAATATGACAAGTGACCTCCTCTACAAACAAAACCCTTCAAAAGTCAAAACTTTATTAAATTGACTTGATATGCCCTTTCTAACTTTGTATTTATAATTGTAGTCATGGTAAATCCACTTTTGGCATTACAAAGTGATTTTTACCTAATAGCGGAGCTAGTTGTTCAGAAAAAAGACTAAAACGATAAAAAAGGGGTAACGAAAGAGTAAGAGGTTTACGAACATAGGGAGGAAGATATGGAGGAAGACGAGGGAGAGCTCCCAAAGGTCGGTTGAAAGCTCTCTCCAATGCCCTGTGAATGTTCTCTTCATGCCTAAGCTTCTTCTTCAACCTTTCCACCTGAAAGTCACACACACTTAAGCTCACAAACCAGTTTCATACAACAAGAGAAAGAAAACCCAATTTCAAACAAGGAATTGGAGATGAGATGAGACTGTGTAATCACATCTTTTTGCAGAGCCAATTTTCTGTCCCTGCTCAATGTTTTGCCACCTTTACTTGCCCTCGTTTTACCCTGTGGTAAGCTTCCCCGCATCTCCACCTTTTCATTCAACGCCAAAGAGGTTAGAATTAGAATCAACCTATGTACTAGTGATAAGATAATTTGAAAGTGGGTGTGTGTCTTAAGCCCGATTCACAAACAAAACAGAGGTTTTACTTTATTCTTTAATTAATTCTATATGTCTTCATAGGATGCGGGTGTTTGTTATCTTATAAAAAAGAATTGCCGACTTTGATGAGGACTTCTGGGATCTTTGGTCATTGGAACTGAAGCCATCCCATAGCTATTGATGAGAACTGTTACGCTATCGCAATGATTAATAATTTAATATTAACCTTAGAACTTCGTTTACTGTTCCAACCGTTTTTCAAAATACACATACGACATAAATGTACCCCGTGTTCTGAGTTCTGACCGTAGCAAGTGTATTAAAATTACTTTTTCATGTGACCTTTGAATTTGAGCTTTCTTAGCCTGCACCCTCGTCCTCATTCTCGTGTCCATCTTTCCTCCTTGTACTAGACCTGCAACTGCAACTGCAACTGCAACCACCACCGATAATAGGTAATAAACCCAATTGTCAGCCTTTTGCAACACAAATAGCATGTTTAGGCCCCATAAAGAAAACAAAATTCAATGAAAACGTGATCGAATTTCTTGGGATAAAGATCGAACCTTGTTCTTTTATCTGGACATTAAAAGAAGCAGCTCAATGATCCAGCAAGAAACCCAAAGAAGACAAGAAATGAGGAATCATCACCAGAAGAAAAAAGATGTCATACACACGAGTTGACAATTAATATTATAGCTGGCATCCTCAAGAGAGGAAGATAAATGTGAGTGAGGGATGAGTCTAGTCTAGTTCCACCGCTATGGCTTTAAGCTCAGTTTAACCGCTTGAGTTGAAAAAGAGAATAGTATTTAATGAGAAAGAATTTTGTAGGGGAGAGAGAGAGAGAGAGAGAGAGAGAGAGAGAGAGAGAGAGAGAGAGAGTGAGGAGGGACCAAAGCGTAACGCAAAGCACCGCAACAACAACACACACCAAAGAGAACAAAGAAAGATTATTCTCCAGAGAGAGAGAGAGAGTCATTCTCTGAGGTGGAAGGCTCCAATCAAATGGGCTGTGGTGTTCTGTAAATGTAATCATGAAATAAAGTGGGCTTTCTCGTTGGAGTTTACTGTGAAAATTTTTTCACTTTAACCACAACGCAACGCTCCTTCCCTGTTCTTGATTTTGCTGCATTTTTCCTAGTACAATATATCCTCGTATTATTCGTTTGTTCCGCTTCTAAATTCCAATCGATGTGAGTCTTTGATGGGGTTCGGTGGCTCTTGCCGGAGAATTATGCGGTGGATGCATTCAATCAGTAAATTAATAATTAATAAATGAGATTAAGGGAGGGTTTTTTTTTGTCAGGCAAAAGCTGCACAAATCACATGCCTTGCCCACCTAAATCATTTTATTTTTTCCTCCGGATAAATTAAGAAATTTACATGAATTGAAAAGCGCATTCTAATTCTATTACTAATGGGATTTTTTCTTTTTTAAATTTCATTGGTAAAGAAATTGTGAGGAAGCAGAAGCATCGTGAAATTAAAAATACGCATATTTTGAAACCCACGTCACTTGCTAATGCTGTGCCGGCCAACTGGCAATCTTGTGCTTGTCGTTCCTTTTAATACAACTTTGGTGTTTAGACTTTGGATAGATCCCCTTTCCATTTATTTAGACAATAGAAAAGAGAATGTTAAATCAAATAATAGAGAGAGGAAGGGTCTTTATTCTCTATCGTTATAAGTCGCTGCCGTATACTCATTAAATGTTTATTTGATGCGCATATAAGTACTCTACAAAATAATCCTTTGCTCAGCTGTACGAAATGTGAGTGTTTTCATGCGTAGAAATAAAACATGTTGGATTGAGAAAGCCAAGGAAAGAGATGACATAAACACAAGGAATCGCAGCTGAAACGGCAAAGAGATGATCCTGATGGGTAGGTGATAAGGTATGAGCAAAATAAGCTAGCTAAAGGCTAAAGCTTGAGTTTCAAACATGAATGGAAAAAGGGGGGATCCACGCCCTTATGTCCCCATCCACAGCCACGTGACAGTGACTCCAAATCACAACCTGACGTCGCACGTATCTTTTCCTTTAAATTTTAAGAAAAATGAGATTGTTTACTAATTGCTATCTTATAGTGCAGCTAATCTTCGCGGAAATTAAAGGAGATGCTATAAAGACCCTGGAAAGCACCCTTTTCTTCTGAGAATGTAATTTTAACTTTTCGGTGGCCATACGACTTGCAACAGATTAGATCAGATAAGTAAGCCAATTTTATTCGCCATTATATCATCGTGAAACCCTTGAGTTATCGGATTTAATTACTGTTATATTGACTCTCAGCTCAATTGTGTTTATTAAATAGACATGCTTACATAATTGATCAATTGATACGAATCAAAGCGGTTTACTCCTATGAAATTTATTATATAGTTTGATAGAATCAAGCTTAATCTATTAGATAAGAACAATGATTGTCTGATATTTTTTTTGTATTGACAATTTGGCAAAGTACATATCACTGTGCTATTTTGTTGATTTTGTGCACGGATTTTGTTATTTGTACTTATGAGATATAGTGCGACTAACACTTCATCCACTATTAAATGAGATGTGGATCCATTTAAATAGAGCCTATATCCCAGGAGTATAAATAACATTTTTTTCTTTGTCGATTCTAGTTACCTCAGCCTTGAAATCTAAGGTTTGCAGTATGCCAGATGCGGCAGATATAAAGCAAGAGACCTAGCACCATCCCTACAAACATATGAGAAACTAACTATGTAGGCTACGAGTATAGAAAAATGAAAAAAAAAAAAAAACTACAGGGAAGAAAGCACCAAAAAGTCCGATGTCTTGTGCATATGTATGCAGTCCTTCTTATGTAAAATATACAACGTTGCCGAAGACGATAAAGGTGTTAAATATGTATAATTTGTGACGTTAATAATTTTATCCTGACTTTAGCTATTTTTGCACATTTTTGTGGTATGTTGGAGGAATTTTTTTTCTTTAAAATGTGTCTTATCTTTAAATTCTGTTGCAATTCAGAGGTTCTCTTTAACGATTGTACGTTTTTAAGAATTTAAATCACTACACAGATCTGATTCTGAAGTTTGGTATGACTATTTGGTATGCTGCCATTCTGTTAGTATGTTCTGCCCCTGTTCCTCGTTAAAGTTCAAAAATAGCTGGATACATTTGTATCAATTTGTAATTTGCAATTTTCATTCATGCTAATGCTAAATTTTGAGGACATGTTCCCCCTTATGGCTTGGGCTATATTACTGCTCTAACATTTTAGGGGGGCAAAATAACAACATTAAATTTCCCCTGTTTTTAGTTTGTGATCGACCAATCACTAATCAATATTTAGAAAGCACAAATTGACTATTAGTTCTAACATAAAAGAAGAATATTATGGTTTGACCAATTATAAACACAACGAGTCAATGAGGGTGAATATATGCCAATTATTGGAGGCATTAGACATATACGCATTGTTGTCTGTTTCCCTAATTATGCAGTCCGCGGTTCCAGAAAGCAAACACTTCTCCTGACGAATGAATTGTCTTTCACAAGAGTAGAGACTACCAAGCGAACACGGCACAAAAGGGTAAAGAAAATTGTTAGAAACTGAAGCAAACAAATATTGTGTGCCAATTTTTTAGAGTATTTTTGTGTGTGCCTCTTTAACGGTTCCAAGAAGAAGTCATTCCTGCTGGGACAAAGATGATATTGAGGTTATTTATTTATCGTAATCATATGTTGTTGCTTTCAGCTCACGCAACAATTGAGGTTGCCGCATTTTCTATTCCTATAGAAAAGAACTCGGTAACTAATAATGACGCCACATTTGCATTAAGAAGCAAAACTATGCCACTGCATCATGTCATCTTGTGCTCGTGTTTCTAGTAAAATAAACTATCCACAGAAAGCTTATTACGCCACTGCATTACTGCACCATGCCATCGATGTGGCCTTGTTTTCAGATCATTGCTACAATATGTATGACATAATTAAATTAGTATCTAAAATGCATTAATCTGCTAACTATATTATTAGCCCCTCATTTTACTCGAGTACTTTTCGCGGACATTGCATTTGCGCCATGGTATATATTTTCTTGGTTGAAGTTTTATGTGAGTTAATTTTAGATGTGGCACTAATTAGGGAAGTTAAAAAGAAGTAATTGAGGTCTTGCACTGCAAGGTTGAGGAACACCAAAGGCTGCATAATCGTGTATTGGAAAAACAACCCTGGTTCTACAGAAGTCCTCAATAATTCAATGGCTGTGGCAGTTTCATGGAAGACTCAGAAAGTTTCCTTTTTGTGCTGGAAAGCACATTTAGAGTCTCTTTTATAACAGGAGCAATGTCCTTCTGTTATTTTCTCACACAGTAGCAGACATTCAGACCCACTAGCATCACCTCTTCTTCGTTTTGATCTTTCCATAGCCACAATAACAACATAAATGCCAAAGCGTGCAATTAGGCTAACATTAAATTCAGAATTAACAGAGATACTGACGATTTTGATGCTCGGTCATCAGTTCATTCACATCAAACAAATTTCAGATAACCTCTCGATGTTTCGGCCATATATATATTGTGTCATCAGAATTCAACTAATATGATTTCAATGTAGTAGATCTATTACATTAACCAATGATCCTTTTGTAGCATACTCTTTCCGTCCAGAAATAATTATTCAAAAGTTAATATATTTAGTTACAATTACATTGACTTTTAAAACTTTTGAACAGTTGTTTCTACACAAAAATGATAGTGTTTTTGCAATTTGAGACCATGATTAGGAGAAACAAGCACAAATTACTTGAACTAAGGGTTTGTTTCAACAAATTTGGTCTGGTTAGGTTTTTTTTTTTGGTTACTGATAAAAGAAACAAGTAAATAAATCCAACGGGTACTAATCACACAAAAACTCACTCCCTAAAGTATCTTACAAGAGATGAGGCAATAAAATGGAAGGGGAAGTTTGCCAAAAAGATAGCCTTTTTCCCATGCTTAGGGAAGGCTAGTTTGAGCACAAAGGTGAAACCTCTCATAATGCCAAAATGCTGAAGTGGGTTTGTAGTGCTTTTGGGCCTTTGTATGAAGGGATTGCATATGTCGGTTGGCGTTGTCGATTGGTGAACATGATTTGGTACTCTGGATTTCATTAGGACTACTAATCTAATATTACCCCACAGTGGCACAATCTTACATATACAACCACATATACATATGCTAAAAGACGTGCAATTCTTAATGGTTAGTCCTCCAGGTCTTCCATAAATAAAGTGAATTGTTTTACTTTTCGCGTTTCAAGCTTTTCAGTGTGGCGATGATGAAATGTAGTTGGATTGTCGTGCATCTAAAAATCATTGTCCTGATCAATCTTATTTATAGTTGTCATGTCACCTTCTATCTGCTTTTGTATTATTATTGTACGCTTAGGCTAGACGCCTTTTCAGTTTTATGCTGAAATCATTTTGCATTTTTCTTATGTATAATATGTAAGTGGTCACTTGTACGAGTTTGTTTAGTTAGTTTAGCCAACAGCACATGCACCCATCCATTGAGCCATCATCTCCACTTAACCACATGGTAGGGATTAGCAATACAAATGCATTTTGGTGGTGCCAGTTCATAGTGACTGATTATGGTGGTGTGTTTGGAAAAAAAAATTATTTAAAAAGAATTTTATTTTTGGTGCCATTTTAAAAGATTTTAGTACCACGTTGTTTCAAGAATATATCTCAAAATGTTTTGTGAATGTTACAAAATCCTTGAACAAGAAGCTCAAGTCTAATGCAAATCGATTAATTGCAGTCACCTTAACATCGTTTCCTTATATTAAAATCATGAGTTTCTCTTTTGTGCTGGTGTGATATTATTTGCATTGACCAAATCTTCATTAAGTCAACAGTTTTTTGTGTGTGTGTGTGTGTGTGCGCGCGCCTCTAAAGGAGTTCGATCAGATAGAAGGTCAAAAGATCAATACATTTTTTTTTCCAGAAAAATAAACACAAATTAATATAGAATCAATTTTTTAAAAATTAAATTAATTTTCTAAGATAATTGAGGAGGACTAAAAAACCCTGAACAATTAAAAAAAAGTTTTGGTCTGTAATGTTACTTTCTTATGTAGGTAACACTCAAGGTCAGAAGGGCTGACAGGTCCAACTTCCAAGGAGTCGTGCTACGTTTTGATGCTGGTTAATAGACCCAAAAACAAAAAAAAATAATGATATACATATAATACAATTATACAACAAAAATAATAGAAGTATCTATTTCAAGTTCTTATTTTTTGAGTCCATCACCTTTTATGTTTTTATATCTATGTTATTCAATATTATTGTATACATATCATTATTAAAAAAGAAAGAAAGAAAAAAAAAAAGCTGGTGACGCCCTGCTGTTGTGCATGTCATGGGTTTCTGGAGTCTTACTTTAGATTTCTATCAGGCTTGCAACGGAAATAGGAATCATTGAACTTTTCCGTAGCTACTGAAAAAGCTTAAAAGCAGCTACACAAACCATATCCATTTCTGTTATTACTTTTGCTCGGGGGTGCAATAAACTTTTGTCGTGTCCCATGCTATTGGCACAATCCTAATTATCTGAGGATGTACCAAAAAATAAATTAAATCTCCGTCATCGCTATCGGGCTTCTTCGATGATGAAGCGAGTAAATAGCAGACTACCTGACAAGGAGATTTTTGTCGCGGTTTCTAACTATTGCTAATGAGTAACGAGTGGGCACGCGTCTTGCCTCTCAAGCCACAAAGTTGGACATCAAGTTTGTTTCATTACAAGACAAAAGCATAGCGTCAATGTAGCTGAATGGAAGTCTATGATGCTGTGCGCTGAAGCCTGAAGCTAACGCATGAGACTCTGACAAGTTACGTTCCTCTTTTTACATATAGCAAGCTTAGATTAAAATTTGGGAACCATGGTTTGACCAAACCCGATATAGATCAATTCAGCAAACCTGCAACTTATTCTACCAAATGAAGATCGACAGTAACGATGTTGAATACGGGATAGCAGTCCATAATAGTTGAGGCGCATACACTGTTCATGAGACAATGCCGCAGAAAAAAAAGAGGAACAGAACTGCTATAGCTTCTGCTGATAAGTTGTCAGCATATATAATAAGCCTTTATTTTGAATTTCGCCAACAAGGTAAAGCAGAAAGAAAAGATGGAAGTAAATTAGTTTTACTTTCTCAAATATGATAACATTACAATGACATTCTTTCATTATTGCTAAATGTGATTAAAAAAAAAAACGGTTACAATGACGTTCTTTTAATTACAAAGATTACATATACCCATTTCATACATTTTTAGATGCGATTCCAACTGTTTTAATCCTCCAGGGAAGACGTGTGACTCAATTTATAATTTAAGCAATCACATTACGCACTTAACAATAGTGTTTTTTATTTTTTTTCGGTCCCGACAATGCATAGATTCAAATCTCAATAGAAGTATCCAAAGGTAAAACCACGACGACAGTGAATTAGAGTTCGGTCCTGTTTGGCCAGAATAATTCTATTCGATTTAAACCAGAACAAAAAAAATGTTGAAAGTACGATCATGAATTTCATTTGTTCAGCCTAACTGAAATTTTTGGGGTCGATGTCCGAGTCTTTTCTAATCTTAAGTCCTTGGCCCAAAAACTGAGTGAATTTGAGCCGGTAGTATCAAATACATGGGCATGTTTGACAATGCCAAACACAGGTGGATCTTTAACTATACCAAGTCCGAATTAAATCCATAACCAAAACACAAAAGAGAAGTCCCAATTAAATCCAGAAAGGAGGCCCAGCCATCTACATTCTTAGCCGGAAAGTTGTGGTGGAAAAACCAAAGGATATTTTGACCACAAAGGAAAAAAAAAAAAAAAAAAACCAAGGACATCAATACTCGATCCTATGTACATCGAAAACAAGGAAACATGGTTTAATAAAATACAATTAACCCTTCTCAATCCTGTGGAAATCCTCAAAGTACAGGGACAAATTGAGTCAATTGGTAATAGAATAAAAAATGGAATTACTGTACGGTTTTTACTATTTACATGAGGGAGCGTATTTACCACTCATCTAATGATAGCCTCTTTAGTAACCCAAAAAAACTTTACTGAAAAGACGAGAGTAAATCCATCCCCCAAAGTAAAATCGTCATATGGATCATGTTCGCAGCATGAGCAACGCTGAAACATCTCCACGCTGCAATGCAGTGCAGAGAATCACCTCAATAATTCATCATATGATCCTAGTGCTTCAAGAATGCTCTCTACCCAGCTGCCAGAAAGAGGTAGGTTGTAAAAAAATGGATGGTATTAATAGGATCGATAATATGATCTAAAAATAGATGTTCCATTTGGACACTCATCCTATCACACCATTAAATGAAATGAATCAGTGGGATATATGGGTGTCCAAATGGAATACATATTCTTAAATATTTAAATAACATTGTTGTAATAGGATTTTAAAGTAACATAAATAGCAACTGGATGTAAACCAAAAATATAAAAATCAGCAATTGAATTTCTGAAAACACTAGCCGACTTACCCTAAAATCCTCATAGTTCACCTTTCAATCATAACAAATAAATGTACATGCTGTTATTCAAATATAATTACTAATGCAAAATTCTCTCCAAATGTGTCTCAAAGGGTAAAGCATCACACAGTCGCGGAGGAAAGAAAAGGGGAAATTAACCAGAATGAACATCTGAAAATTATTACTATAAAAGAAAAATAATCACTATCATTTGTCAATGTTGTTGCCCGTACTTTTACCAGTTCTTTTGTAATTTCCCCAAAAAATTGTTTCCCAAGGTTCTATATTAGCCACTAACTCTTACAAAATACCAGTACGCTTTAAAAAGTTGAGGCACTAGGGAGAGAGCTAAGTGAAAAATCAAACTAGCAAGCCAAACACTACATCTTGGCACAATACATTAAATCAAAGCTTATGGATCCTTCAATCATACATACTTTTCACTCCATTTTTAACTAATGTGGGAGCAAGACTTCATCTCTCACACTTAAAATTCATATATTCTACAAGTATTGTTAGGTTGGCTATTGCTCCTGTACACTGTTGAATGAGATGACAACAAGAGAGATGTGGAAAATGTTGGAGGAGATTTATCCGTCAAAGCCATTAACCAACCGTGTATGCTTGAAGATAGACTTGTACACAATGAGAATGGAACGAGGAGATGATCTACATTATCATATTAATAAGTTTGCATGGCTAGTTCGTAAATTGTTGAATATCAAAGAAAAGCTAACCAATGAAGAGCAAACAACATTTTTTATTAGTTTCATTATCTCGATCCCTAGATCATTGGCAAGATTTATGTTATTGCTATCCTTTGAGGAGTATGCATTAAGATGATCATACCGACAATGGTGGAGAAATAATAGCTATGAAGAGTTCTCAAAGAGGAAGGAACCATTATCAATGAAGAGGTGGGCAATGAGGAAGGTTACAAAAAGCGATTTCAGGGACATGCCACTACAACAAAGAGAAAAAGCACATCCAATCTTAATATCCAACGATGAAAGAAGACTTGAAAAATCTAACACAACTTAAAAGAAAAGTTCACGTAGTTGAATCTTCAAATAATGAAGATATATATCATGTAGAGAGTGCTGATAAGATTCTATTGAGAATAATTCTACATGGATGCTAGATTCTACTACCAATTTGAATGTATTGCAAGAAACAAGGCAGATTTACTACTTTGCGGAAAGATCGAGATTTTGGCTGGATTAATATAGGAAAGAAATTAAAGATGAAAGTTGAAGGCATGGAGAAAGTTCACCTGAAGTTCTACAATGGTAAGGTCTGACATATTCCTGATGAGAGGTATGTGCCTGCTCCCAATGTCAATATTATTTTATTGAAAGAGATGACATCACATGGGTACAGGTGAGTGGGAATTGGAAAGATATACAAAGTGTACAAGAGAAGTTGTTTAATTCAACAAGGCAAAAAAGGAGAACAACATTTTCCATATGGAAGGTCATTCCATAAGGTAGTGTTTGGGATGATTAAACTCATGAAATGATTTGATTTGTTATGAAATAATTTGAATGGATTTGTTTATAAGATACATATTATATTTGCTATGATTAAAAAAAATAGAAATTATGTTTAAAATACAATAGATTGTACTGGGAACAAGAATTGAATTGATTGATTTGTGTTTCAGTTTTAAAATGAAATCAATTTCACTCAAGTCCGAATAAATTTGATAAAACTGTAAAACAAAGTAAACAAATCCATGGGATTTGACAAATAAAATCATGTCCTATTTTTTAAAGATTCAAACACAAGATTTGATTTACAAATCAAACCATTTTGATTTTTTATCATTCCAAGCACTTCCTAAAGGAAATGTTTTAAGATAGTAAAGGAAAAAGAAAGACTAAGAAATGAGTTCGATTTTTTGAGAAGATTGGGTATTTGAGAACTTGGCTCAAGGAAGGATTTGTTGCCAAGTCTCATGTCAGTGAGTTTGTAGAAAGAGGATAAAACTTCCCCTGTAAAGACAAGGTTTAGCTTTTGGTTGTTACATGCCACCAAGAGAGAGTCTACACAATAAAGAGAGGGTGTAATTGGGTCATGGAATGGGTAGTTTAGCAAAAAGGTTTGTAATTTTAGTGGAGCAAAATTTGTAACTTGAAATTTTTATTGGTGAAGTTGATTTCATAGTTTTTACATGTTATGGTCGTAGGTTGAAGTAACCAAACCATGTTAAATCTCATTTGTGGGTTCTTTCCTTTGATCAACACTAATCGCTATAAAAACTTCAACTTCATCCACATAGTAGCATATAAAAACCCTTGGAAAATAGTCATAGTACACACACTAGTCAGGGCATTTTGCCCTGTTGTTTAGCCAAAAAACATGTACACACACTAGTCATTCATTGGTTCATATCATTTTTAAAAAGCAGTCCTTTTATTTTAAAATTTCTATTTAGGAAAAAATATCAAAATGTCCAATAATTAAAATTAAAATAAAGAGTATAAAAATTAATTAGGTTTTGTTAACCAGTGCTAGGGCACTGGTTAAGATTGCATAAAATGGAAAGTTATAAAAGTTTTGATACATTTAATGAATTAAAAACTTTAAAATAACCTATCCTTTCAAAACATACTTTCATTTCTTTTAAAACCTTACGAAATTGGTTTACCCAAATTAATTTTTTAAAATGATATGCACGAATGAGAGATTATCACCTATATTGATGAATAACAAGCACATGCACAGGATAAATGACTCTGTTTAGCTAATGGACAAAAAGATCTATTGGAAAGTTTTTGACCTTTAATCAAGATTTGAAAGTTCAAGTAGCTACTTCAGGATAAATTTCATTACTTGTGTTTACAAATTTTTTCTTTCTTCAAATGAATGAATTCTTAATCAATTTATAATAAAGATAAATGATTAAAATTAGATATCATGCATAAGTTATCAAAGCCTGCTATAGAACATCATACGAAAATTGAAATTATTTTAAGAAGGAAAACTTTCTCCAAGTGACCAAACAGTGAAACTCTTCTTAGCACATAGACAGGCATCGAATACTTGATTTAGACAAATATTATAAAAAAGATAGCAAAAGGTTTTTCTAAAAAGATGGTTTGTGAGTACCCCTCAAGGCCTGGTTGTGTTGGGTAGTACACATTTCTGAAGCCTAATCTTCTTGCCATTGCAGCTGTAGTCTCACCAATGCATGCAACAGAATTGCTCCACTCTGAATTAGAAAGAAGATTCCTCCAAGCACTGTTGCAGCAGGTTACACGAACTCATAAATTGTCTCAAAGGAGATGAAAAAAGAACTGGGTAAACACTAAACAACATAGAACTTCCAGAGAACAAAATTCTACCTATTTCTACAGTACAAATAAGACGGTTAGGCAAGTTTTCCATAATTATTACAATATCAATAATCAGCAGACAAACACAGCATCCCAGTTAGAAAGTATGAAATAGTTAATTGGATTCATCAAGGAAGTTTAATACCTAAATTGCACATGCAAAGAGTTGAAATATTGAGTCCAAAGAAAATTAACTTCTTGCAGATTTGAAGTGGATATGTAATCGTTTAGAACATTGAAAGTAAAATAAAAAAACTGAGAAAGACGCAAAAGGAAACTCACCGAATAGCAGATGGTGAAGCTACTGTAACAACAGGAGCAGCAAGTGCTTGCTTTAGATCCAACTGGTCAACGTGTTGGACTGGTACCTGGCAAGTGGCAAATAAGTTATAATTAAAGTGTTAGAGATACATACCATAAATAGAGCAATCTAGAAGTTGTTCCATGTTCAAGAAACAGTAGGTTATAACCAATGATCTAAATTTGTCAGAAATGACAATAAAACATAAGTCATTGTAGATACTGGTGGTATATAGAAGCCCGATATTGTTAAACGGGGCACTTCCACATATAATAAATAAATATATGTCTTGATTTTGTAACCTTTTCCTCCAGACTGAATAATTTGACACATGCACAATTATTGCAAAATACATTCCAGCAGCCAATTTGTTCTCAGAACTACAAAACTTCCCAACAAGACGTGAAACAGATTAATGGGAATTGAAAATTAAAAAATATTGCATTTAAAATAATTTAAGCCAACTAATCATATGAAACACCAGTAGAACATGTAGTGCTTGCAAGGAAGAACTTAAACAGTGGTTCATGATTTTTAAAAAGGACGCTAGCACCAAAGCTAAAATGTTTTACCGTTGTGTATGTATTCATCCTGGTCACCTCAAATCCACGTCTTGAAAGCCCTTCCTCTGGTTATATAAATATCACGAGGACAATTAGTATATCATTGTCTTTACAGTTTACACTTAGCAATTTAAAAATGTTACCGTTAACTTGGAGAATGCTGAATAAAACCCAAAAAAGAAATGTGCAAAAGAATAATTCATTTACCAATCTCATTGCTTGCCTTTGCAGAAGCAGGGTATAGAACAGTGGATTTATTTCCAATTTTAGGAAGTTCTGTGGCCAAAACCTTTCCTGTTGCTGAAAATCATCAAGTCCATAATGAGTTTCACTTCCAGAAGACTAAGCTCAAATTCCAGCTTAGCCCTAAAGAACAATGTGATCATCCACTAATGAAATGCTGAATGTGGTTAGACTCCCGATTCACTTTATCCAAAGTAAAACTCATGCAAAACCACTGAAGCACAGAGCAACAAAGTGAAGCAATGTCCAGAACAATCCTATCTAGATGCATATCTTGGAACTACTGTTATGGTATATTTTCCTCTAAGACCCCAAAATGCTAACATGCTAGTAAGATTCAAGACATCAATTTATATTTCTTTAGTCAGTCATACAAATTGGTAAAGAAGCAAAAATTGGGGAGCACAATGCAGGAGTGTTTTAAATTCAGCCTACACTATACTACACACATGGATACCTTTTGATGGTGCAAAGGCAACATCAAGCGGTTGCTTTGAAGACTGCATAGCTTCCTTGAAAATGCTTGCAGTACCAGCCCCAACAACGCCTATTTTGACATGAGGCATCCCAGCAGCTCTAAGGACAACAATCAAAACTAGCACAATCATTTGTTAGAAAACAAAGTGCTAAAGAAAGTTATATAAAACTGCACATGCAAAAATTATTATTGTAAAGAACAGAATAAAAGGAAAGCTTTGCATTTGGTTTCAATTTTTATCTTTCAGTTTCTCTATTTTCAGAATTTTGTGAAGAAAAAATAGAAAATTGTGAAAACTACAAAATCCAATTTTCATTTTTCATTTTCAACTTTTAGTATTTTCTTCATAAAATCTTAAAAACTAGAAAACAAGAATTAAAAATTGAAAACTAAGATCAAATGCACCCTTTCTTGTTTGGTTTCAGTTGTCCAATTTTCAGGATTTTATGAAGGAAATACTGAAAAATGGATTCTATAGTTTTTAGTATTTTCTTTACAAAATTTGGAAAAACTGAATTTAGATAGGCTTTTCTTTTTTCATTTTTGGTTGTTGGTGTTTTTTTGTTTTTGGTTGTTGGTATTTATGTTGTGTGTGTAAGTGTGTGTGTGTGGGAGAGAGAGAGAGGGAGTATACAAACCCCTTGAACTCATGCCATCATAGACTTTAAAATCTTCTTAATTAGTCCTCAAACTTTAACTTATGATTCAATAGATCCTTTTTTGAAAGAATTTGCTGAAATTACTAATAGTTATATTAAACGGTAAGATTTTTTCATTCATTAATATAAACTATAAACTATGGATTAACTTATAATATTAATAAACATATTGTTTTATAATTAGAATTTTTTATGATAAATATTTTACATTGGAATTTTTTATTTTAAAATTTTTTATCTATTAATTTAGCTATTTGAAAAAAATAAGATTATTAATTTATCTATGTAATTAAAGGTTACTTCTTTCGAAAAATTATTACTTCACTCCAAAATTAAATTTCTAAACATAATTCCTCCAAAACACATACTACTCAAGCAATTTTATGTAGAACCCAAACAATCTCTAAACCCTTACCTCCAAGCCTCGAGAAAGACTGAACCCGCCTCTGGGGAAGTTATAACTATCCAATCAAATGCATTGTCTGCAAATCAAGGATCATGTGTTGAGCAATAAGGCACTCACAAGCATAATACTAACGGCATGATTCATGTTGCACGTTTATCAGAAAAAATACCAAAGATATATAACATATGCAAACAACTTTATAACTTTGACAAAATCATCAATGCAAAATTTCTCCACTCTACTAAGGTTCTAAGTAAGACATCCACATAAACACCACCCAACTGACTCTGTTACAAATTATACTACGATTTCACATGCTGAACTTAAACCTATAGAACAAAGAAAAGGAACCACAGCTCTACATTAGGTGAAATCCAACCCAGCCTACTCGCATAAAAATTTCTTACAATAATTAGGCCAGACTGAACTAATCTGGGATTGACTAGTTTAAGGGTTTGAGACACCACAACCTATAAAAATTGAATGAAAAAATGTTTTGGGCTTTTGAAGCTACAACCCCTCGTTTCAGAACCACTGGTAGTGGGAAATAGCTCATCAATCACCAATCTTGTATCACGAACTTAACATTAGGAATATCACCACTGCATCTTTCTTCCTATCAAGCATGCATAAATATTATTCTAAAAATTGGCCCAAGAACAGATAGTCAGTTCACATATAGTACCTTTACGGGATGAAAAAAGCATGATCAAACTTTACAAAATATTTAAATATGCATAACATGGCCTTCTCCAAAAACTTACCACTTAACACAGACGGAAGCCTATCTAAATCGGGTCCCTGCGTGTGCTCAATGAGCGGAAGTTCCAAACAGTTGATTTCATGTTTAGCCTGCACTTAACATTGGAATCATGATAATAGTTTCAAGGTATGTGTTCAGTCAAACCATATGCCAACTGGAAAACCCATAAGGTGCAGCATACAACTGTAGCCATCATTTGAATCTCCCTTTTCATGTTATTTACATGGCCTGGGCCACAAACCTAACTGATCATCTTAGTGCATGTAAAAAATTCCCAATATAAGAAGAAAGAAAATAAAACAACATAAAAGTAGAAAATGAATACAGTATATGCAATGAAACAACACAATTTGATCAAAGCAAAATGTAGTCACCCTGATGGAACTTCAATAAATAATGAGTCAGAATAAAAGCAAATGATACGAATAGATTGCCAATTTAGATGAATATTCACGGATCAAAAATAGACAATGGAAGCAAACGGTAATGAAAGAAGTGGTTTTAGGTTTTTTGATTAGAAAAGTGAAAGATGGCACCGACAAAGTTACTGTAATACTGATATTAAAAAATGGGGGAAAAAAGAGCTATGACATTATTCAGGTTAGAATAATAAATGGTTCAAGGATTCATAGCTGATATGTTATAGACTCATAGACTTCAAATAGGAGAATCTTAAGTAAACTCTCTTTAACCAATCCCCAAACTCATCTAAATTTTAACAACCTATTGTGATTTGTGATCTGCAATATGACATGAATTCGCTACGTAAAATATACTACTTGATTGTCGGAAATTACGAAACGTTGTTTCTGATGGAAATTTTGGATTCTAAATCCACCGTCTGGACGCTTATCTTTACGGTTAGTGCTTTCTTTATTTGAGAAAAAAAGAAAGCGGTTTAAATATAAATAATGGTACAAAATAATAATAATTTAAAATTCAATCAACGATACCATATGAATTCAGGAAGGAAAAAAAAAAAAGAAGAAGAAGAAGAAGAAGAAGAAAGCAAAATAAACGAAAATATTACAAAATGACATTCATTTTAGCCTTTAATCGAACACCTGCATGACAGAAATCGCTACCAGTTCCAGCAGAAACACATAACATTCTCAGAAAAGATGAAAGAGAAAAACGACGAAGAAAAGACCAAATGAGAGAAAAAGCCAACTAAACTACGAGGATGAGAATCAGAATATAAAGAAACGGCACAAGTAGTTTGAGTACGAGCCATTGAAATCAAGCACATTGTAATTGCAGCAATGCAGTGTAAACAAATCGCAGGATCATAAGAGATAAAAATGAACTGCTAAGTGATAGAAGGTAGTAGAGTACTGTACCAGAGCAGTGATGAGCTTGGCGTTCTTGCCACGCTCTCTGGTGACGACGACTTTGGGGGCGTAATTGGAAGTGGAGGCGGAAGCGGAGGTGAATACGGACTCCGTGGCGGAAGCGGCAGCGGCAGCGGTTCGCTGAGGAACGAAAAAGATTCGCCGGTGTAGTTGACCACCGCAAGGGAGAGCGGAGACACAAGCCTGGGCCATTGAAACGTGTTACGCAATGGATGTTGTCTCCAGGCCAGCTGTTATCAAGTCTAGCCCTGCTTAATTAAATTAATTCATAAAGTACCATAAATATCTCCACCTAAAGCCCAATTGGCCAATATTATAATCACCACATTTAAACAAGTAAACAGGTTATTAGTACAAATTTCACATAAAGAAAGAACGTGCATAAGTGCTGGCAAATTGGGCTGCTTATACATTTAGTAATTTAGTAAGGGGTTGATGAATATAGAAAACATCTAGTAGTCAAAAGATAAACCTCATGTCACAAATTATTATCTAATTAAATATTTTTTTTGTATAATTTTTAATTAGTAAAGTAAAAATTAATTTATTAACGTGTTATTATATAATTAGATAAATATATAAAAAATTTGTATTAGAAATACATTCCAATTAAATTTGAAAATAATAATAATAATAATAAAGAAGGTTTTAATTCTTACCTCCCAATTAGCTGATTTTGACGGAATTCTACACCAAGGGGTATTTTTTTTATTTATTTATTTGATTGTTGTGTTGAATTTTTAAAAAATAAATATTATTTTGACTCACACTTTATGGGACTCATATTGATATATTCATATTTATCATTGGATTGGGTATGAGACCCAAATTAAATAAGATTTACATTCAATTTAATAATAAATATGAATATATTAATATAATATTTCATAAAATATGAGTCAAAATAACATTTCTCATTTTAAAGTGACCACAGGGGATCCAGGTGCAGCGACTGGGAGGAACGTGGCTGATGATGGTTGGGCGGTTGTACAAATGCTTCCCGACATGATGGCACAGATAACAATCAACGGTATCGTTGGTGGTACTAGTGATGATTGACGGTGGAGATTTGCGTCCCATCGCCCTACCCGGACCCTAACCTGCTTGGTATGCCAATTGCCAAAGATCTGTTATTGTCGGCGCCCTACCTCCCAAGTCCCAACAAAACTTCCCTGCCAGCCAATAAATTATTGGGTGGTCCTAGATCATCAAGTTAGTGTACTTTTATTATTTACAAAGTGATGAAGTGAAATAATCTTTCTTAAATATGAATTTAATTTTTATATATTATCAATATAATTAATATAAATATTTAATTATATATTATTATATTAGAAAATAATTGACTTAATTATTTTTATCTAAAAATATTATAAACAAAAACATATAATTAAATTACATTGTAAATTAATAATAAATCAAGATCAATTCTCCTAAAATAAATAGACAAATTAATAATGGACTTTTTCTATACTCCTTCTATCATTGAATAATTGCTTATTTTTTAAAAAATTATTTAAAAATGATTATCTATTTATAAAATTCAAGTAGTATTAATTATTTTTTTAACACTGTCCTTGTTAAATACTATTAGAAAATAAGATAGAAAGTTAGATCATTAAAAATAAATAAAGATAATATAATCAATTAATCTTAACTTTTTCTAACAATGATGTTTCCTCAATCATTTCTTTAATTTCAATAAGCACTTAAAATTAGATACTTATTCAAAAAATGGACAGAATAAAATGTATGAATTTATAAATAAGCAATATCTTAAGTTGCAAGATTTCTAATACATTAGGCATCTCTCCAAATCACACTTTAGAATTTTAAAAGTTGGCAAGGTGAGCTAAAGTATCTATTACTTTAACTCAGAACTAAGATCTATGACACAAATCTCATAAATAATAGTCCCATTACTTTTTACTATAGAGTATAAAGTAAGCCACCAACCACAAGTATTGTAGGTTAGACAAAGAAATATAAAATTTGTGGAGCTGGAATTCATTCAATTATAGATTGAATTTTAATATACTATTAAAGTAATTTTTTTATATGAATATGTTTAATTTTTAAGATGATTTTATAAACATTATTGTGAAATTAATTTCTAAGTATTATCAGAATTAAAAAAAACCTTCCCAAAAATTTTATTTTTATGTGAAATAAATAATTTTTATTTTTTAAGTGGAATTGCCCTTCTCTTTTAATTTTTTTTTGGAAATTGATTTTAATATATTATATGAGTGAAAAATGTTTATATTGTCGATCAATTAAATCTTATTATATATGTAATTTTTGGAAAAAAATTAATATTTTTACAATAACTGAATATTTTAATAATATAATAAGATACCACTAAATAACTATAAGAAACATGTCAAAATTAAATTTTTATATTTATTACTTTTCACCGTGAAAGAATCTAGATTCCAAACTAACAAAAGGCTGCACACTTGCATGAAAAAAATTTTCCTTGCATTTATTTTGTACACTTCTACTATACAAGAAGTATTCATCAGAGGTAAAAATTAAGAAAGCGACAGTACATCAATGAGTATTTGCTTATCTTATTTATGGTTTTAGAAACGTAACTTTTTAAGAAGCAACTTTATTACTACATCAAGTAGTATGTTTTTTATAATTGGATACACTGTATTTGCTGCATTACTACCCTACTTTAGGATGATTAATGAATAGTAATAATAGTCTGGGAAAGGTCAAGGAAATGGGCGCGAACCTTCGCTGGATGATGGGCATGCCATATCGAAATTCTATTCATTTAAGACACCGTAACGGTCATATATCAAACAAGTTATAGGACCCGCAATAATAGAGTCCGACTCTTTTAATACAATAACAATAATTGCTCAAAGCGGAACGAAACTTGACATACTTCTTTACCTTAAGATAGAGACTTCCGCTTTGTACCCAAAAAAAAAAAATTCCCTGTGATTCCATAGTGCTTGAAAGTGCATAGACAGGTCACTCAACTGCCTACCATAGGCAATTCCTTTCAAGATTGCCGTGCATGTAGTCGTATGGATCGAAATCTTTCGTCCCCAAATAGTATCTCATTTGCTGATTATTTATTACTATATGTAAGATGTTTATTATATTTGATAATTTATAAATTTTTATATATATTTTTATTCTTTTTTTTATGTGTCAATAAATAATTAAAAAAATAGAAAAGATTACACCATTTGGAAACAGAAGATTTCTATATGTCAAATACAATATAATTAACTTTATAAAGGTAAACTTTAACTATTTTTTACTTACATTGAAAATTTGATTTAATTTTTATATATTAATAATATAAAAAAATTTATACAATCATCTAATAATATATTGTCAAATTAGTGATGTCAGTTGACTTTTATATTCAATGTATAAAAATCAAACAAATGACAAATTTTAATTAGATAACCGTTTGTCAGTATATCAAAATTAAACTCTTGAAAATGTTATAAGTATCTCACCAAAAAAAAATGTATAAGTATAAATAATTTCTAATTATAACCAAATATATAAAAGTACTAGTAGTTTTCCAATTATTTACGTAATTTACAAAACTTACGTAAATATTACTCTTATCGTAGTTCGTGGCTCGAGCGTAAAATTTACTGACTGTGAATGTCTAAAGGGACACTGTCCAAGTCCGGTGGGTCAAAATAGTTATTGATTATTAAACATGGCTGATCATAGACGTCCAAATGATCACCTAACATGTGTAAAGTTCACCCGTGATGAAAAATGTTTTTACACTCGTTAAACAAAGAGTTTAGTATTTAAAAGATAATGTGGTGGACTGTCTTACAGGACAATTTTTTGAACGAAAAATTCTAGTGTCAAGCTGAATTCATGTAGAGTTTGTTCAACTAGACATTGTAAAACCAAAATATTTGGGAGCGAGAGGAGCTCCGAAACGATATGCTGGTGGTTATAATCTTTTTTGTTCTAAGTAGTTTAAATTGCATACATAGAGACAGATCTAAAAATTTAAATAGCGGGGCAATATATATATATATATATATATATATATATATATATATATATATATATATATAATATTTTAAATAATTTTTATATTGATATACGGTCATATTTAATAAATAATAGGTGAAAAATATATACATACCTATATATTTCTTCACAAATAATAAATTTTTGGTGGGGACATGAGCTCCAATATTTTGTTAATGGATAATTCCCAGTAGATATTACATATTAAGTTTTATATATTGACAATAGAATATTTTTTTTATTCTATCATCCAATCACATATTATCATATTAATAAAAATAGTCTAATCTCATATTCGCTATTTAAAAAGTCATTCAAATAAAATGATTTGATTGGATAATAGTATAAAAATAAAAATGCATAGAAATTAAATTTTATTATGTAAATTGTGTGTGGATTTTGGCTTGGTTTAAATGCGTGTTCGATCTTAAAAGAGTCCCATTTATTTAATTTTTACACTTCTTAAATTTTAGTCATGTTACAATTTGTCTATTTCAACCTCATAATTTATAAGGCATGATTATGAATTTGGATGGTAAGAGAGAAAGGAATGAGTTGTAGTTTAAAATTTAAAAATATTAAACGTCAAGCTTTTACTCTTTAAAATCTAAAATCACATATTCATAATGTTCGTCACTCTACATGGCATTTAGCACATTCCGGTCCTACAGAATAGGTATCATTTTAATTTCATTTTGATTTTATGTGCAAAAAGTATATTAACCCCTTTTTTATAGTGGTTTTATTATTATTATTTTTTATGTTGGTGTTGTTTTAGTGTGGTTGTGTGGGTTTTTGTGGTTTTAAGCCTTGTTTTGTAAAGGTAAAACTAACGTTTACAACATGAATACTGCTTCTTCTTCTTTTCCCCTTCTTTTACCCCCTTGAAAATGGCTACACGTTTACATATTTGTTTTCTGTATCCAAGGTAATGAAGTTACGCGACAGAAGAAAAATATTTTGTCTGTATATTAAAAATTAGACATTGAAATAATATCTTATCGAGAGATACACAAAGTTTGCCTTTCCTCTATCAACACAACCACTGCTAGAATTTTACGCATACTTCTTTAAAATGTCCATGAGACATATAGTTTTTAATGTATAAATAACATCTCATCATAGAATCAAAATAAAGGCACGCAAAAATTGAAGTAGGATTAGCAAATTAAAATAATAAAAATTTACAACTCACTTTAAAAAACAAAATAAAAAAAATATACAACTAAAATTGTGTGTACAAATGTATAGATTTGAGTCATCAAAACGAGCCAAATTCACTTAACTAATTCCTCTTCTGGTGGGTTTAATTTAAAAATTTTGATTTGTTTAAAACAAACATTATTAGTTTTTTATTTTTGGTCATACTCACACCCAAGGGTTGGAGGATGGCATGGGGTTCGAACACTGATCATTTTATTGCCTAAATGCAACTTTCACGAGGCTAAATCTCTTTATCATACGTGCTGGCCTTTAGCTACAATATTATTAGCTATTGTTTAGTCCATTTGATCTGTGGATTAAATGGGCCACCCTGGTAGATAATTAGGCTGATTTGTTTATTATTTATTTCTTTTGCTTTTTCCTAAATTTATTAATTGTGACTTAAGTTTGTTAATTTAATATATTGAACTTTGACACTCGAGACTTTTTTTATGTAAAAAGGAAAGATGATGTTATTACAACTTTGAATTTAAGTTTTGATGTTTTTAGCTTATTTTGAATTAATGCAATTTGATTTATAAGTGTGTTGAAACTAAACTCTAAAGTTTCGACCCTTGAAATATTGAATTTAGATTTAGACATTGAGCCTGTTTTAAATGTCTGTATTTTAATATGTAATGTGTTAAATTACTTTAAATGGATTATATACAAGCTGCATAGAATTTAGAAATATTATATAAAATAATGGCTCATTCTAACTCACATACTAGTTTTTCTTTTCTTTTTTGTGTCAAGATATTTGCACACCCAACAAGTGTGAGCCACCTAGCATACACCTCCTTTTTATTTTTAGTTTTTCATTGTCTTTTGACCTTTTTCCTTTCTTTTATAATTTTTTCCCTTCTCCTCTCTCTCTCTTTCTCACACTCTCACTCTCTCATAAGTATCCAATAAGAGACAACGACCACCATCTCTTGTTGTATCTCCATCACTGGAGGAAGGTGAACAACAAAAGCACATAGTTGAGGGGAATATGATTGTCGATTTCCAAAACAGTAAAGTGTCGAGTAATAACAGTATGGAAGGGGCGAATGTAGCCACGTAAGGTGTTTCAGGTGGTTTTCTTCCAAGCGTGGTCTGTTATGATGTGCTTAGATTTAAATAGTTTAGCTTGGAATGTGCGGGGAGCTCTCAACAAGATAGCTTGTGGTCATATCAAAGAGCTTATTCATAAGTTTCAGCCTTCTATTGTTATCATTGTAGAAACTCATGTTCTTTTTGCTAGAGTCAAGACTTTTTGATAGCGTATGAGGTATAAAGCTCTTGAGGTTATTGAAGCTGTTGAGGTTATTGAAGCCTCAGGTCATTCAGAATGGATTTGGATATTGTTAGCTGATTATCGATTGAAGCTCAAATATGTTTCCAAATGTCCTCAAGCGATTACTTTGGAAGTGGTTTCGAGGGGTACTGCCTGGCTGTGCAGCGGTATTTATGCTAGTCCAGTGCCCTCTAATAGAAATGTTTTGTGGAATTATTTACGCCAAATTCACAGTAATTGCCAGTTGCCTTAGGTTGCTTTGGGCGATTTTAATGAGGTGCAGGTTCCTCTAAAGTTAAAGGAGGTGATATTCATTTTCATAGGATGGATGTTTTTGCTAGTGTGCTTAACGATGTCACTTGATGGATCTTGGGGCGGTGGGCCTTTGTTATACTTGGTGTAGAAGAGTTAAAGGGAATCGGCTTGATCAAAGGAGACTGGATAGAAGGGTTGCGTGTCTTGATTGGAGGTCACTCTTTCGGGAAACTTTTGTTGCAAATCTCTGTCAACTCCATTCGGATCATGCTCCAATTCTCCTCCGTTGTTCTAGTATGCCTAGCTCTAAAGGTGAGCGTCCTTTCCGTTTCCAAGCAGCTTGGACAACCCATCCCCTTTATAAAATCGTGGTGTGTTAAGCTTGGCATAAGGAGCAATCTAATGCCTTACATCGTCTACAGCGTGTCAAGAAGGAGTCCTTGACTTTCAATTCCAAGGTCTTTGGTAATGTGCACAGGAAGAAGAAAGAACTGGAGTCGCGCATTCTTAGTATTCAGCATCGGTTGGCGACTACATCCACTCCGCATTTGGAGCAGCTTGAGAAGGATGTCTAGGTTGAGTATAATACAATTTTATTTCAAGAAGAACTTGTTTGGATTTAGAAAACTCGGGAGAATTTGGTTAAATTTGGGGATAGAAATACAAAGTTTTTTCACTTGCAAACTTTCGTCAGAAAGAAGAAGAACAAGGTTGAAGGTTTGCATCTTGATTCTGGGTTTTGGTATGTTGATCCTAGGGAGTTTGCAGCAGGAAGCCCTTCATTTTTATCAATATATTTTTTGCTCTAGGTAAAATATTGATCCAGGTGTTATGCATAATAATCATTTGCCTCAACTTAGTCAGGAGGGTTGTTTAGCTCTAACCAAATTGATTTCTGTTGAGAAAGTTAAGGCCACTGTGATGGCAATGGATTCTTATAAGGGCCCAAGGCCAGATGGGTTTCACGCGCTTTTCTTTAAGGAGTATTGGGATGTTGTTAGTATTGTGCAAAATACTTTTTTTGGGGGTTGGTGTAACTCATCTCTCTTTGATACCTTGGTTGTTCTTATCCCCAAGGTGGATCAGCCTACGCGTATGAAGGATTTTAGCCCTATAAGTCTTTGCAATGTGATTTACAAGATTATTATTAAGGTTTTCGTAAATAGGCCGAGACCCTTCTTACACAGGGGCTAGTGGGGCCGATGCAAGGGGGTTTTATCCCTGGTAGGGGTTGTGCGGATAATGTAATTGTGGCCCAGGAGGTAATGAATTACATGAGGAAGACTAAAACTAAGAAAGGGGTTCTGGCATTCAAAGTGGATATTGAAAAAGCTTATGATAGAGTGGAGTGGCGCTTTCTAGAGAGAACTCTGGTTGATTTTGGTTTTCCCTAGGCAACTATGGGACTTATTATGATGTGTGTTTCCTCTTTTGTGCTTAGTATTCTTTGAAATGGTAACAAGTTGGATGGTTTTTCCCCAAATCGAGGTCTCAGACAAGGGGATCCTATGCCCATTATCTTATTTGTTCTTTGTATGGAGAGGTTGACAGTGATGATTGATAAGTTGGTGGAGGAGGGCCATTGGAAGTCGATCTCTATTTCACGAGGGGGCCTAAGCTATCCCACCTTATGTTTGCCGATGATGTTCTCTTATTCTGCAAGGTAGAAAATTCTCAAGTTCATTTAATTATGCATGTGCTTAATGTCTTTTGTTCTACTTCAGGTATGAAGGTCAACTTCGATAAGTCTAGAGCTTTATGTTCTAAACGTGTTTCCAGGCAACGTAGGGATAATTTTACTAGCATTTCTTCTATTTGATTTACTACTAATTTAGGAAAATACCTTAGGATCCCTCTTATTGGTGATAGAGTTCAGAAGGCTCATTTTCAGCATATTCTTGATAATAGTAACATCAGACTTGCAGGTTGGAAAGGGAGGTTACTTAACAGAGCTGAGCATATTTTCCTTGCCCAGTCCGTGGTTGCTTCTATCCCTGTGCACCAAATGCAGGTAATAGCCTTTCCTTATAGGATTTATGAAGCTGTTGACAAGAAAACCCATCTTTTTATCTGGAATGGTAAAATAGTAATAGGAGTTTTAGTTTGGTGAATTGGCAAACTCTCATTACTCCAAAGTGGTATGGTGGGTTAGGTATTAGAGAAGCTAGAAGTGTAAATGTCTCGCTTCTTGGTAAGCTGGCTTGGAAAATTTTGACTCTAGGTGACAGCCTCTAGGTCCGTATGCTTTCCCACAAGTATTTAAAAGGGGTTGATGCTAACTTGATCTCTGCAGAACCCTTGCCAAAGTCTTCTTCCATTTGGCCTGCTATTGTTTTTGCAGTCCATAAGCTTTGAGAGGGATTCTACTAGGGGGTGGACCTTGCCTTGTCCCCTTGGTATGATCTATGTTTTCCTTTTTGGTAAATTATGTGAGATTGTTGATTATTTGCATATTTCAGATACTCATCTCACTATGGGTGATTTATGGGATGGTGACACTTGGCTTACTTCATCTCTTTGGACTTCCCCATCGCCTTATCTTTGGACCTTAATGTACGAGTTTTTGAATATTAGTCAGTCTTCCTCTCAAGTGGGTTGGTTTTGGCAGCCCGCTGGGAGTGACATTTACTCTGCTACTAGTGCTTATCGGTGGCTTTTGTTTCAATCTTTTCCTTGGGATTCTAATTGTAATTGGAGCTAGATTTGGAAGGTGAAGGTTTCAGAGAAGGTTAAAGTGTTGGTCTGGTTGTGTATTCATGGTAGCCTACCTATCAATTCTTTTTGTTTTCATCGTAGCATGGTAGCTTCCAGTGCCAGCCCGCGCTGTGGCCAAGAGGATACTCTTTTTCATTGCCTTCGAGACTGTTTCAAGAGTCGTAGAATTTGGAACAATGTTGGTACACATATTTTTTCCCAATTTGAGGTTGATGATTCGATTGTTTGGCTGAAAGACGGTGCTTTTGGTGCTAATGGTATTCTTCTTTTGACTACTTTATGCTGGACTTGGCGGAGTCATAACCAAGATATCTTCCAGGCTGACACTTGGTCTACCCCTGTGGTGGCCCACTGGTTGCACCTTTTGGCTTATGAGATTACTTGTTCTCCAACCAATTCTATTGATATTTCAGTATGGCAATCTCCTCCTCTAGGCTCTGTTAAGTTGAATGTTGATGGTAGTGTGCTATAGGATCGGGGGTTAGCGGCTTTTGGCTGCATAATTCGAGACTCCTATGGAGGGTGGTTGGCTACTTGCTCAAGATCTATGGATGAGATGCATATTCTTCGGGTAGAGCTTAAAGCTGTGTGGCATGGTATTTTCTTGGCTTGGATGCTTGGCTACCGAACTGTGCATGCTGATATGGATTGTTTGGAGGCTTTTTTGGTTGTTTCCACTAATCAAATTTCTCCACATCATTTGGATCTTGGTTTGCTCTTGCCTATTTATGCTCTGATTTTACGTAATTGGTGTGTCCACTTTAGTTTAGTCCCTAGGACTGCTAATTAGGCTGCGGATCATGTGGCGAAGACTAGTGCTGTCTCGAGCATGGCTTCTGTTAGGTGGAATACCCTTGGAATAGAGCTTCTCAGCACTATGCAGGTTGACTTAGCCATCTAACTTTGCCTGTGTGTTTGTATTTTACTTACCAAAAAAAAAAAGCCATTGGGAGTTGAACTTGCAACTCCATATTATACACTATTTACTGAGACTCTATTCAACCATTTTTTTATTTTTTGGATGAATTCAGGATATCCATCGCCATAACAATGGCTCGTTCTTTTGGGATGCCATCCAACAGTTGACTGCAAACTTCGCCTCCCTCACATAATAGTCTTACTTTTGGGTTGACACATACACATATACTAGTCTTAAACGGGCCAAGCTGATACTATTTCGGTCTGTTAACACTTGATACAAGTTCAACTCAGCCCGTTTGACTCTGAACCGAAGAGGTCAAGTTGGCCATTTTAAATGCACTAATTTTCAGACCAAAAAAAAAAAAAAGGGGCACTAATTTAGATGAATGGGTTGCTGATGGTTTAGACTTTCTTCTTGCAAGACGTTTCTTCGCGCGTTACGAAAATTACGTGGTGCAAATTACTCCATAGAGACAAAGAGTCTTAACCAAACTGAAAACCAAGTTTAGTTATAGCGAGAAATCTTGCTCTTCAACTAATCTCAACAAAAGTTGATTTAGATTTATCCGTGAATGCAATATCGTAAATCCGAGAAAAAGAACCTTGGAAATTTCAAGATCATTCAACTCACCGAAATGAATGAGATATCAAGCCTACACTGAACTAGGGGAAAAACCATCTTCTAGTTGCAATCAACTAACATCCTGGCGCAGAAGGAACTAAGGGCCCTTCATGTCAAGTGCTGAAAAAAAAAAAAATTAAAACGCAAGCAAGAGCACAGGCAAGCATACTTAAATGAATTATTCCAATAGACAAAAGTCTAATTAAGTTTCTCCTTACTAACACCTACGAGTCCAAACGAATGATTTAATGGAATTTCTACAGTGCTACCTCAGGTTGTCAAAATTCAAGTCCACTCCACAATTAGGAGGGATTCTTAATTAAGAATTCAAAAGATAGATCAAACAAGTTACGTGGGAGATTAGTTAATTTGCTCATTCAAGCTAAGTGTGATGCTGATGCTGATGCTGTTGCAAGAACTAGCTAGTACTCCTGGGGTGCACTTGATTCAGCTTACTTGCTGTTGGTGGCCTCCATAAAGGGGATAAGCCCCATAAGCCGCAGCATATATGCTTGGGTCATGAGGTGGTGCATATCCATAACCATCATACACAGGTCCCCCATAATACGCCCCACTCCAGGGACTGCCGAAGTCCATTCTAAACTGCTACACCCAAACACACATGTGTCAATTGAGATACAATCATCGAAAAAATGGGTTGTGAGAGACAGAAATTACCTGCTTGTTTGCTGGATTGCGGCCCCAAGAAAGACGAACTGTTTGCTTGCCAATCGTTGTCCCATTTAGCTTCTGCAACGCCTCTTCAGCATTATTTCTGGAAAAGGTTGTTCACAATGTTGTAGTAACCACATATAGATATTGAAAACCATGTCCTCTCTGAATTATAAAAGGATTTGACAGGGCCAGAGCTTTTATTTACCTATTTGCAAATTGTACAAAACCACATCCTTTTCCAACAGGTATCTTAACAGACACTATCTCACCATATTGGGAGAATGGTTGCCTGAGATCTTCAGCTGTAACATTAGGGTCGAGTCCTCCAACAAATATCTATAACCAATCATCCATAGAAAAATGTTCCACATGTCGTTAAAAAAATTCATAAAACAAAACTAACAAAGAGCTCAAAATCTTACAGTTGTGTTTGTAGAATCAGCTTCAGATTGGCTGGATGTGCCATTTGACTGGCCTCCTACACAAAGAAACAGACCACATCAATACCCAGCTGGGAGACATAATATCAGATTGTGTGATGAATCAGACAATTTTTTTTTTCAATTGCTTGTACTCATATGTTATAAAGTCAGCAAACAAATTCAATTTTCATTTACACTGCAAATGACATAATAATTGTCATTTGAAGCATTTAATCCATCTAGAAAGGCATGCCAATACCATTCTTTTTTTTTTTTTTGAAGAAAATGAAATCATTATCATTCAAACGACAGGACCATGTATATTGTATAACTAGCAAGAAAAATGCATTTCTCAAAGTTCACCATGAAGCAGAACAAAGGAAATTTAAGGATAAAATATGTGTCTTAAAGTTCTTTCTACAAGCATGTTATATGTTCTAGCATACCTTGATAGCCAGATGATTTCCTAGGAGTTGCAGCTCCAATACGCATAGGCCTGCTAGAACAGTAAACACCATTCATTTCAGTCATTGCCTGGGTCCTATCATTATCATCTCCAAACCTGACGAAACCATAACCCTTTGAACGGCCAGTGTTGGCATCAAAAACAACTTTTGCAGCTTTAACAGAAGGGTATCTACTAGAGAATGTTTCATGCAAAACGCTATCTGTAACATCTGCAGCTAAATCTCCTACAAAAATAGAAAGATCGGGAACATTATCTGAACGCTTGTCTCCTGTGCTAAATGTTGCCCAGTTCAGGCGGAATGGTTGCTCTGTGTTGGGCATCAAAATCCCAGCATAATTCTGCAAAACTTTCTCAGCTGTGCCGTGTGAATAGAATTCCACGAATCCATAACCCTCTGATAGACCAGTCTGCTTATTGCGAATAACCTTGATGGAGGAGATCTGCAAAAAGAAGGTACGACAGCATGATGCAATAGCTATCCATCTTAACATTATGAAAAGTTAAGGAAACCACTTTCTCTCATAACAAGCCAAGCTTTCAATATTCAGATTACTGTTTCATCAAACTGTTAATTATAACAGAAAAATGAAATTGAAGTTACCTTCTTTAGTTAAAAAAACTAGTTATCTGAAGTCAACTACTCATAAATTAACTCTAAATCTAATCATGCTTCACATAATCCAAAAGCAAAATCTTATCGTACCAAAACTTAAAAAATGTTCACATACAAACTCATTAATCTCTGAGAGTTCCTAACTATTTTAATTTAAATTGAATCAAATTGTTACACCTAAATTGACGCATGACATGAAAAGTCAGAAAATGAAATTTGAAAAGAACCAATCGAATGGGGAAGACGCAGAACATAAGACTAAAGAAAAACTTATCTTATTTGCTTGATAACTGTGGAAAGTTAGATGAACGGAGCATAACTTCTCTTCTAACACATCATGTTGTAGTAATGTATAACGTTTCGAACATAAGGTAAAGTTACACAATGCCTTTAAATTATTCTTTTGCTCCCATTTGAACAACAGTTATTGCGTTTCAGAGAAAAGGATAGTGACAACTATGCCTTTAAATTAACATTGCGGTCGCAGAAATGACTGCCTTTGTAGAAATTATGGATAATAATATTTAACAAAACAATAAAATAAAAATAAAGTTGATGCAGTCATAATAAAATTACAAGGTTATTTTGAAAATTAAGAAAACAAAAACATCACAGGCTGAAATTTAAATTAACAAGTGATAAGAAAAGGTTAAAGTTTCCATCCATCCACTGTCCGCTTTCCATTCTTCAATCTTTAATTACCACCCAATTAATCAGGAATTGAATTTCAACATTATTGACCTTTCAATCTCACAACTATAATAAATAATTTTTTCGAAAAAAAGCCCTCCTCTTTACGTTGTCGATTTTGACACAGCACAAATCAAGCATGCAACCAAACAGCATAATGTAAGACAGAAACACCAACCAAACTATCAAAACCATGCATTTACCAATCAGAAAGCTACTAACTCTTAAGCTTATAACAATAATGATTAAAAGTTAAGCTTCCTAAATAAAGAGTACACAAAAACAAAAAGTACGCAGAAAAAATACTTTTTTTTTTTCCTTTCACGTTCATGAAAACAACCACAGAACAATCACCGAAAAAACGCACATGTATGCCAGTGTATGTTGACGTTTTCTATATACAGAAAATTATATTAAAGCTAGAAAGATAGATAGAAAACAAAAAATAAAAAAAGAAGGACCTCGCCGGTGGAAGCGAAGCAGCGATGGAGATAATTTTCGTCCATCCAATGATGCAAATCGCCGACCCAGATCGTCTTGTTGTCAGCGCTGGATCCATGCTGGTGGTGCTGGTGCACGTGAGGGGCCACGTGCGCCACCTGCTGATGGTGGTGGTACGGCATGTAAGGCTGAGGTGGCGCCGCCGCGTAGTGCTGATGAGGCGGCAGCATCGGATGCTGCATTACCATGGCCGCCGCCGGGTACTGCATAGGCACCCACTGCTGTGCCACTGCCACCGGCGGCTGCTGTTGTTGTCGCTGCTGTTGATTCTGCTCCGTCGGTTGCTGTGGCTGCGAATCAGAGGCGTTGGATTGCATCTTAATAGATATTAGTTATTACGGTGGCCGCTCCCTCTTTTTTTCCCCCCCTTTTTTTGCCCTTTAAATGAATGAATATGTCGCAGATTCAAATATTAGAGAGGCTAAATGAGGAAACCGGGAAGCCCGAAAATATAAATAAAAAGAAAGAGGAAAGGGTTTGAATCTGGGTGGCGTCGTGAGAGAAAGAGTGAAAAGAGAGGTCGCGGCAAGGGTCTAAGAGGATGATTTATGTTGTTGAGGATGACGGATTCTCGGGTTGGCTTCTTGAACGCGGTTGTCGTTTTGGCCGTTCGATTGGCTAATGGGCCTCCATCCTGACCGTTGGATCTATTAATCAGGGATATGCATAACACAACACAACACTTGTGGTTTGCTTCCTTCTCTCTCTCTCTCCAGGATCCGCCGCCACCTCTTGCCTTCACCCGTTACTGGATTTTTCACTCTCTTTTTTTAATATATTTTTTTGTTTACGAATATATAATACTCTCTTTTTTTGACTACTTTATTCGTTCGTGTCGTGTGCGCAGGCTGGCAGTTTAACCTCATGTCATTTTTTTTCACAGTTTCGGTTATGCTGGCAAGTTAATGGCACTGAAAATTAACGAAATGGGAAATTGCCTAGGAATCAGATGATGATTCTGCTGCCTCTGTGTACTAGGAAATTCTCTAGACTATTTCAACCCTACAGCTGGCTGTAGTTTTATATTTAACCACATTTTAAAAATGTTATTAAAATAAAATTTTGTGGCTAATTGTCAACAACACTCCACCCCCTTCTCAGTTTCAACTTTCACACCTATTGCCACCTTCACTCTCCACCTCCTCTGTCACCACCATCAACACCCCCTTTTCCCCTATTTCTTGAAAGCCATCACCCTCCAAGATCTGAACGATACATAGGAGGAGAATGCATTTTGCAAACAACCATCAGAGGCTCAGGATCCTCCTTGCAACAACCTCGTCGACGTCTGGAGGAATCTCATCTCCATCTTTCGATTGAAGCGCTTGCATTTCCTTCGCAATTCATCACAGCTGCTCCCACAACTCGTTGGATCCCTCGGTGACGCAATTCCGACCTTATGCTCGGTGTTGTTCGAGAATGTGGCGAGCCTCGTTGGTGGAGAGGGTAGCAAGGCTTCACGACTCGGTTTTACGGTGACAAGGTTGTCGACGGCAATGGAGCCATGGAGGCAAAGAGGGTACGACCGTTGTCGACCTTGCGGTGCATCTGCTTGGAGGTGCGACAAGAGATTATGGCTGTGAGGACGGCGCCAATACCGGTGCCGGCGACGATGTCGAAGAAATCGATGATTTGAGTGCAAGGATCAGAGGTTTGGGCACGGATCTGGTCCTTGAGATGGACAAGGGCAATGCCAACGACGGTGGCAATGGTGCCTCCGCTGGCTATACTCGATTGTTACAGTCTTACTTTGCTTTTTATGGTAGCTTCCTTGTGAAGATTTTGGGTTAAAAAGGTTGAGTAAGATGCTTGTGCTTGTGTTCTTTGCCATCCATGTTAGCATCAAGTGTAAAATTTTAATTTTGGGGCTTTTGTGAGTTTGTCTCCAAGTGTTGTGCTGATGTGGTGATGCAATTTGCAGATGGGGTTTTTGAGAATAGGAGAAAAATTCATGCTAATATGCTCATTCTTGAGCTTCAAAGATTTATTTTGGGTTGTGCCTTTGTTTATTGTGCTGTCTACGGTTAGTAAAAGACACACCTTTTGCAAAGGTGTTGTTGGCATTCCTTCTTGTGTTCTTGTTCAGCTTGACCAATAATGTTGTGCAATGCCAGGGAAGAAGAGGTAGCGGGGAGTGAGGGAGGGAATTAATCAAGCCATGTATTTTGTTTTTCACTAGAATACATTACAGTATTTTGTTAATGAATATTTTTAAATGTTAATTAAAAATAATAAAAATTTGACTACTTTTAAAGCACTAAAATTTAAAAAAGATATATATTTTATTAAAAATTTATATTCTTATTTTTTTTATTACTATTCTTGAGATTAGTTAATAAAAATCTATATCTATATTATAAATAAGGAAATGGCTCATTTAAAGTAAGTAGCTAGGTTAATAAAGTATAAAATTAAGAGATTAACTATTCTTAAATGAATAATTTTCATTATGTGAGAGGCCCACTAATAATCTAAGCATGATTAATCACTTATTTTTAAACTTTACTAATCTTTTCATTTTAGAAGAGTATAAATAAATCAAGATTGAGTATTGTAATAAGTGAGTTATATTTAAAAAATAGAATAAAAATTCAATCTCTAAAGGAAATAATTGTTGGCAAAATCTTTTTCATTTAGGCAGATAGTAATCAATCAAGTGAGGAAAGAGTCCAATCCACTCCGCAATCAAGTAGAAGGCCTTTGTACGGTAGCAAGAAAACAAGTCGGCAAACCTCATCCTCTGTTTTAAGATAGCCATGCCTTGTATACCTTTTTCTTAATATTGTATACTCTCAATTATAGTGGTAATTATTTTATGAATTTGATTTAAATAATTAAAATATTTTATATAATCCAGTTATATATTATCCTATTAATAAACAAAATTAATTCAACCGACAATTACCATTTTTTTTGCGGGGACAATTACCTTTAAAGATTAGCAGATGAAAGAAATATAAATGATAATTAAAGGCGATAATAATAATAATAATAATTATTATTATAATGATCCAGAAAATAATCATAATTTCATACGGAGTGTCTATTCTACACGGTATAATAATTCCATTTTCAAATGAAAACGATAATATAATAACTTTATTTATAAACTTTTATTTAATTAAAATTATCAACCATATTCCACTAGAGTATTATTGTAATCACCGACTAATCAAAAAATGCTAAACAGCTCAAAGTTTTGCCCGCAGAGCAATTTGTCAAAATTATGTGACAATATATATGGGGTGCATAGTGGATACCTCAGATTTTTTTCACTCATGGTTTTAAGTTTTTACCCTTGCACTTAGAGTTTAACACGTGTTTTTCAAACAAATCATTCTCGCTGGTTATGTAGCATCGCTGCCACCTACCAAATTAGCTTTGCCTCCTGGACACACTATCCTACTTACGTCGTCACCCCACTTTCAACCTTGGCGGTCACCCACTCTATTTGCATGGTGATGTTTGTTTAAAGTAATTAGGTAAAAGGGATCGTTAACACCATCCAATTATGCTGAACAAAATTTGCCACTCCATGCCATTCAACTTTAACTAACTAGAATAAAAGTTTAAGTGAATCAGTTTTTGTGCTCATTTTTTTTTTAAAAGAGAAAGGGAACAGTTTGCCTTGTGTAACATGAATGGCACGCTGCATATTAATTGCCTTATTTAGATCTTATGCAATTTTATTTAAGTACTGATTATACACACTAACAAAAGATATATAATAAAATAGAAGTTATCTTCACCACCTAAAGCCCACAAATACCAAAAAAGTAATTCATAACGATCATGAGAATATTTTAGTGATCAGAGACTATAATCTTAGAGTATGTGATAAATATTAGTGTATTACTATACGAAGAAGCAAAGAAGACCAAATGATATCCTAACTAAGAATATAATATATACCAAACGACCAATCGCCATCATTATTATTATTTATTATATATATATGCTTACAAAGATTCAGCAGAATGGGAAACAAATTAGAAAGCGAGATGCAGCACACACCTGCTTTGACAAGCTATCAGTAATGGAGATATGATTTACAAATGCACATAATTAATTAGAACTAAGCTGCAGGTACACACACAAAGCATATGATGAATATGTACGTCAACTAAAAACATAAAATACAACTAACAAGAATTATATACGAAGTAATGTTAGGTGCATAATTAAATTGTATAATAAATACACATCACACATTTTATCACCATTGAATCTGATAAATGAGTGGGATGAGTAAGGACCACATATCATATCCAATAGTAATAAGATTATGGTGTACATTTGTTATACAATTTAATTATACACTAAACATTATTCTTATATTATATATGCAGACAACATGCACGATGAGAACCATGTACATTTATGGCTTCGGAACTACGTTGGCGTGTGGGGCGGAATGGCCAGCACCGGGACTGTGGCCTGGATCCGTTGGTCGGAAATTGTCGGTCCAATTTCCATCAGTACTCTTGGTGCCTGGTGCGCTCCCACCGTCTAAGGTATAGCGGTGCCACTGGACATTAGTGTTTTCGCCCACTGTAGCCATTTTGCCTATACTGGTTTCATAGGTTGTCACTTGAGCCTTGTGCTCCGTCTTCAGTGGCCTTCCTAGAGCTGTAAAAGTTCCATTGAAAAACATTAAGGCAATAAGAATGGAAGAACTGAACATGAACACAAGGTTTGAATTGGCCATTAGTATATCTAGAGATTAATTATTAGTAATTAGGGAGGTTTAATTGAGGAGGCTGAAAGAGAGTCTAATTAAGATTGCAATGTGTGGATGAGTGAGAAGTACTGAGATCTAAGAAGTGGCTTTGTTGCACAATATTGTATGTGGAGGGGGTATATATAGGCCTCTTGGGAAGATACGAGGGGGCTCAGTTGAAAAAATATCTATATATATATATATATATATATATATATATATATACATATGGCTAATTTTAAATGAAATGTGGGAAAACGTTGTTAATGGTGAATGTAAACACTTTCATGATTATGCTCCCTCAAGATTCTCTTTTTCGCTGAAACTGTGAGAGTATCTTCTAGTATCTCTAGGGTTCCGTTTTGAACTTCTGCACTACTTATTTTGCTGTGCACGTTCCGTGCAAATCTTTTCTGGCTTGCTCTTGTACGTGTGTTCTGGGGGACAATTGGGAAATATTGATTCAACAAAAATAGTGCGAAACAACTACTACTCACCCACTATCTATGCCTATCATGATTAGACGTTTCTGGTACGAATCCAACTGGGCTGTTAATTTCCAAGCTTTAATTTGGCGGCCTGGGTCTGGCTAGATTCCAAACACACATAAAGTTAATGGAAGCAACTATGTTATCCATCACATATAGTTTACATGTTAGTGTTACTACCACTCGGGTGAAGAATAAATGTCCTACGGACACATGAACTTTGACTTGAACTGAACTCCATTAAATTTGGATGGATCCTCTAAACTACATTTCTCAGTATAGAACCAAGGAATCTTTTGTCAAAATCCGATTTGAAAGCGTGATTGGCACGTGAGAAATTTTATTTCCATGTAAATCTCGTGACTTCTGAGTCTTTCTATATGCATATCTTAATATAATAAAATCTATTTATAAAGCATTATTTCATCTACGATAAATTTTTAGCTTTATTGAAATCAAGTTCATCATCAATATTCACATCATAATTGAACTCTAAATCTATCTCTGTGATACAGAATATATAAGTTGCTCTTTATATAAAATATCCATGAAAATTATAATCATGAAATACAATAAAATCATGGTATACAAAACATGCAATATCTCTGTGGTCTGAGACACTACCCGCAATGTACACTGGAGCACTCTATCTTTATACAAAATGCAAAAAAAAACACTTCACTCCGAAGTGAAGCTCACAAATTGGGAATAACTCTACTGCTGGAGAGAAAGTAGCTGAGAAAAACCTATACCAGCTAATGTACCTGTAATGAAAAAATGGAGAATGATGAGTTTTATCTAAAACTCAGTAAATAGGCTCACACTTATAACCCCCTCACAGGACAACAACAAAGAAATAAATACATGATCATCAAAAACTTAATCAATGCAATATCTATGAAATCATTTAATATACATTCATACATAATAGCTATAAAATCCATAATATAAGAGCGGTACTCTAATAGAGAAATAAGAAATCTCTGGTTATGTATCATATCACAATATATTTTCTGATTATACATATTAACCACCATGACATAACAAATTCTTTGCTCTGTGATCTCTAAAGGATCTAAATTGGACATCTAACTAGGTTTCATATCTGCTGTTAGATTGTCCTTAAGAATAACTTAGTATCAAGGTTAACAATTAGGGTTCAGCCGTTAACTCACAGTCTCTATAGCTACTGTCTAGTCTCTAATTCATAAAAACTAATTAATTTATGGTCTCATAATTCACACCCTTTGAATAATGAATGAAAGAACAATTTAAAGTCACTTCTCTTGATGTTTAATGTAATTACACTTATCTAAATTTGGATGGAGCTTAGTAATTGGTAAATTACATTTCTCAATATAGAACTAGAGGCCTGTTTAGTGGGCTTTGCTTTAATATAGGTTTGTCGCTCGTCACTTTGCTTTTATAAATGCATCATCTCATGTTAATTTTTTACTAGTGTGATCTCTCATTATTGATTTAAAAAATAAGGCTTAAACATGATATGTAATATAAGAAAATTTCTAATGAAATATTACACATAAGACGATAATCTAAAAAATAACATAAGAGGATCTATTCCTTTATTTTTACATAGGTTTGTCTATCACCTTTTCCCCAGCTACCTCGATCCTTCCTTTTCTAATAAAATATAAAGTATCAATAATTAGTGAAAACCTGCAATAAAAAATAGTTTGAAATTCATAACACCCCCCTAAACATTCATAAAACCCCTTTTAGTCATCGTAATTATGTCCGCATAAACTCTTCGAGAATAAAAGGGGTTTCTGCACACATAATCCACATCCTTTAAATAATTAATGAAGATAAGCTTATGGGCTATTTAAATATTCATACATAATTACGTCATTTTGTTATTATCACCAGGATCAAGCTCAGGATTTGTAAAGTTAGTTTTGATCAATAATGCATCATTCGCACTCTGCAAAGAACTTAAAGGGGGTTACTACTAATTAATTATCAACTGTTTTTTTTTTCAGATTAAATTTAAACCAACTATTTTGATATGATAGTATGGCCTTGACCGATAATATTTAACGCATATATATATATATAATCTAAGTCCAGTACAATACAAACACGTGTCTTTTTTTTTAATTGACAACTGTTCATACGAAATATGTTAACTGAATGGATAAACATTTGTTCAAAATAGTAACTCAAATTAATCATGTCTTTTATTACATTATGCTACATTGAAAAATATGCCCAATAGTTTCAGAGTATAAGAGTTCAGGACACTGATAAAGGATATCAAAATAAATAAATTTTAAAATTTTTTAGTGGATCTTATATTTAAAAAATATATATAAAAATTCATCTTTCTAATTTGTAAGTTTCATTTTTTATTTCCTTGCCCTGAGGGTGTTAATTAGATAAATTTTATGTTTAATATGGGTCCTATATGTAACCATAAATGAATACGGGAGATTTTTTTGCCCCTGAGTGTCCAGATCTGTTCCATAAGGCGCAAGCGATCTTTGACCAAAATGCGCACTAAAACCTGAAACCCACTTGGTAGAAAAAGAAAGGCGTAAAACTTTCAGAACCCCACTTAGATCCCCCCAGGACCCTTTTGTTGTAACAATTGACAAAAATTTTTAGTCAAATGAATCTGATGATTCTTCAAATTTTCAACTTGCTTCAAAAGTCTTTTTCTCTCTGCATTAAAGGAAAATTTTGAGAGGTTCTTGAAAACTTCGGGTTGGCTCCTCAAGCTGGGGAAGATCGTGACCACCAAATGAGGAAAGGATCTGGTCCCACGATTAGCACTATTACTTCTAGAGGGCTGCTAAGCACTAGCTAGTAGCTAGTCTGCACTTTTCCACTTGAAGGCATTGTGAATGAATTATATTTATGTACTATGCATGGTTGTGAGAACAGGACCGGACCGGATCGACCGAGTTGGTTGAACTGGAAATTGGCTTGCTGTCCGGTCCGAGTTGGCCTCCAAAACTGGGGAAGATTGGACCGGCCGAAAATCGTTTTGAACCAGTCGGGAACCGAACAAATCAGACCGGCCGGTCAAACCGGTTTTTTTTTTTCAGAAAAAGATGAAAAATTGCATTATTTTAGATTTTTTTTTAAGAAAAACCTAAAATATCATTTTTTTTTCCTAATTCCTTTCCTTTTCTGGTATGAGAATTAGTAATTTGAGAGATTTAATTCTTATGGATAATGTTTATTTTGATTAAGAGATGAATTATGTTTATATTCTATGGGTTTTGTTGATACCTAATTTAATTTTTAGTTATTTATGACATATATTTTATTTTGTATTTTTATATATTTATATAAATACAGGTTTTATTATATACCGTTTATATTCCGGTTGGACCCCCGATTAAATCGGTTGAACCTCTGAACCTTTGTTCTGATCAATTCGATATCCAGTCTAATTTTTAGAACATTAGTATTATGTAATGGTATAAACCATCTATATCTTTCTATTCAACTGTCAAAATTGTTATGCTATTAGTATATTAAAATTAAAATTTCTTATTTGACTTATTTATTTAAGCCACTGCAACTGGTTTGGTGGGGGATCTCAATAGTATACGTAATTATGTTCAAAATTCATTTCAATCAATTTAATTTTAAAATAACAAATTTATTTATTAACAGATATATTAATTAAAAATAAATATTTAATAAAGAATTTATATTTCAATTTAAATAAAAATAGTTTTTTTGGTTGTCTTCAAAAGCATTAAGACTGAAGTACAAGTAAACGGTCCAACGGACCCTTAGCCTAGTTTATTTCATTTTAGTATAGTTTTTGGTCTAAACCCTTAGCATTGGAATCTTTTTGGGTCGACCTTAGAATGGTTTAACTCACTGTGATAGTGATGATAAGCCAAAAGAAACAATTAGTGTTGTTAGTATTTATGGGTTCGCTGTTGTGGGCTCTTTTGAAGGTCATCGTTGGGTCTGTTTGGGTCGACCTAAAGTTTTGTTTGGGTTCATATATTCTGGACCAACCCAAAAACAGTGTTAAAGATCACCAATGACCGAAAAATTACAGGTCACGCCATTGGCCTCCATCATCGATTTTATATAGGTCTCTCACCAGTCACCTGAGGGAAGAAAAAGTCTCCCATTGGTTTGGGTTGAAAGATTTTATATAACAGACGACGGGAATTAAATTTTGATTTATTGATGTTATTGAATATAAATCATCTGTTCTCTAATTTTCCTTTATTTTCTATCTCACTAATCAAACTATGCCAACTGAAAATGGGTTACTCAAAAAAATTGAAGACAATTATCTGGAGGTGGCAAAATATGATTGATGAAGTAGAGGAATGGGCAAAGTTTGAAGATCATTTTCATGCTCTATCATTGTCTAGTGTCTACCTTATCTTTCAATCGCAGTGTCATTTAAACATCACAATGGGATAACAACTAAAGCCCATTTGCAGAAACACACAGTACATTCATCTCACTTCAATTTACGTATATCTTGGTATTTTACGCTCTCACATTAATATAACAGCTGGATGACTGTACTGTGTGAGATTGATAAAGCACTCCCCATCTTTTCATCCTTTGTAAACGAAAATGGACAGAGTATGCATTGGATGGAAGCTGGAAGGAACCGTTTCTGGTCCAACATCTTGTTCACCTAAGAATTGTTTAATTTATAACCTTCATGAGAATGATTTATTCTGTCATGCACTCATATTCTTCTTTAACCTTTTAAAATATTACTCTAGTACTTGATAAAAAGTTACGCTAGTACTGGTTCTTCAATACCTGATCATATCAAATCAATTCATTTATATCATTATATGATATAATAACAGTACTTGTAAATCTTTTTTTCCAATTTTTTTTTCATCTATTAAGCCTGAGTTTTTTCGAATATCAGCTCTAAAATGTTGTAATAATCTTAAGCCTATTCATAAAATCTTTGATATGTACAAAGCTACATATAATCAAATCTTGGTCTAATCTCATGACAAAATCTGCTACAATAGATTAGCCTGTGTGGAGAAAACTTTGGTATGGCGTCCCTGTCAACGCTTTCTGCACTTCATCCCAGTTTTCAATCTGCATTGATAATGGGGCGGTATGTATCTTGACTTGACGGCTCTTCAGATCTCTATATGGCACCCTTAGAAATTCTTGAACGTCCGTGAGTTTCTGGAGGTAAAATAGCCAAAAATATATATAAAAAGATTAACATGAATATATATATAGAGTTTAATTTTGATGTACTAATTTACACTGTCGTCCAATTAAAATATTTGGTTTGGATAACTTTTCAAGTAGTGGTGTAAAAGTCAACTATTATGGCTTATATAGCAATACATGATTAAATAAATACGTAATTTTTTTTTTCATTGTCAGTGCATTTCAATTATATATATATATATATATATATATATATGAATGTAGTAAAGGTCGTAGAATCACGATGGCATAAGCTTAGAACAATATGCCTTGGCTAACAACCCTTACAGTGCGGTTGTTGAGAAGATCCTCGTAGTAGAGAACAATATGGCGAGTGTTCTTAAAGTATACAACGGCTTTCGCAGTTGTCTCCTCTGTTAGCTTTAACTCTGGTATTAATAATGTGATATTGAGTCGTGGCCTAAACTTGGCAAGAATTTCGGCCTGCACAATCAAATTTGCATTAGTTTCAAAATCAACACTAATTAATTAGAAAAGGAAGTAAGGAAATGCCAAGAGATAGACCTCTATCGCAGAGTGCACATGAGACTTGTGAGTTCCATTCAATAGCTTGGCATTTTTGTCATAGGAATTCGCTAACACAGATACCATTCTCCGGAGCAAATTCCTTCTAAATAGGAATATTATAGAAACTCGTCTCTGTTCAAAGTATTTTGCTATCTCTTGATGATGCTCAGTCAGTCCCTGCAATACATATTTTTTTTTTAGCACCACATGTGATCGGGAGGAAATAGAGAAATTTTTAGACGTATCCAGATTCCAAAGTGTTTGGAAAAATCTGTTATTTTGTAATGCTTAATGTTTTTTAATTTTGTGAGTTACAGACTTACAGTGGTCTATAATAAATTTTTTTAGTACAAACCTAAACGTGCTAAATATGAAATGGTACAAAGTAATAACATTTTTCTCGCTAGGAATATCTCACTAGAGTAAGAAAATGGTATTATTCTACACTATCTATGCCATAATTCAATATTTAAACTATGTATTATACTATTATATTCAAAATGTTGTGGAAGTAGAAGCAAACATCCAAAAATGACTTGTAAAACTGAAAACGTTGAGCTATGAATTAGAACGCTTTTCTCAGTCCAGTAGTATATTAATGGCTCATGAAGATGTGAATGAAACTTCAGCAATTTTATATGGTAAAGTGCATGGTTTGCTACCTGATTAAGCATCCACTTGAAGCCAACAGCTGCTGAGCACTCATTCTTGGAAGCACTTGTGAGCCAATCAAGATTATACACTTTATCCATTGTCCTCAAAATCGAAGAAACGTTCTCCCTTCTCTTAACCACTGAAAATATTTCCCCATTGGAGCTTACATTAATATGACTGTTTAGAAACGTCTCAAACCAACCGCTCCCAGATCTTTGCATTGACACGATGCAAAAGAACCGAACAGGATTGCAAGCACACTCCTCTCTGCACATAAATAAATCATTCTATATTTACACACATCACTAATCAAATCCACATCATAAGTATTGGACGCCAATCGGTTCTCCTAATTAGGATATAAATATGTCTATACATATGTAAACGTAATACTGGTAACATATATTTACCTGTTAAAGGTTTGGGGCTCTGGATAATTCAAGTAGGGCACATCCCAATCTTCCACATTGGCAGGAGGACATGGCTGCTTGAAGACTCTGAGGCCAAATAGCTTGGTATTTGTGCGTACGCCTAGCTGCTCTAAACAAACTGAGAAAATATATATTCCACAAACCACAGAGAGAACTAGAACTACCAACCTCAATGTTAACGGGAATTTCTTGAAAGATTTTGCATCCAGAGGGTCCTGTAATTAATAGAAGAGATACCAGGAGTTATTCCCCAAGAATTACGCAGTTATCGGTGTAAGGTATATAAATCATGGGTAAGTAATTTGACAAAGACGCATGGCAGAAAAACAATATGAAAAAGAGATCACCGGAGCTTACTTTGGTTTCCATCTAAGATCTCCATAAAGAAAACAGGAAAAATCCAAAGGAAAAAAAGAGGTATATTGAAGGGCATTTGGTTTCATCAACTCTGTTTCGAAGCTTGAGTGATACATGGCGAAAGAAAGGGTCAGAGGGTTTGGCTAATTACGCTGTTAAAAAACATCAAAATAGTCTCGTAACCGCACCAAAGGTGCACGGTGCAGCTCCACGAGTCATGTATCTATGATGTTGCCATGTTGGCTAAAAGTGTAATTTGATTGCGAGAGTAAAACAATTATATATTCAATCTACATGAAATGCACATGCTCATTCCATTTTTCTATATTCAGAGAATTTCCAAGAATAAAACGTGAAGGAGAAAAAAGGATCGAGAAGAAGTAGCTACAAAAGAGCCAAGAACTGCCCCCTTAGATCGGCATGAGCTGATCTTTTTCAGTGCTTTAGCTATATTTTGAGACACTTTGTATCCAGTGTAGTATTCAATAAAATTAGTCAATGTCATTTGTTAATTCTTTTTTTTTTTTGGGCATACGTGAGGGCCTAAGTTCAGAACAAAAAACAATCAGTCAGAAATGACCCGAGGCAAAAAGGCCCCACAAACATCATTTGAAAACAAACAAGACAACCAGCAGGGGGAGAATCCAATATATTAACCTCCAAACCCATAGAAAGGCTCTGGTTTGCAAGCCAATCAACTCAGGTATTTCCTTCCCTGCAGGTGGTTTTGAAATCAATCCTTCAGTTGCGGTTGATGAGGTCAAGAATCCTTATAACAAGGGTGTGCTCACCCTTTAGATCAAATCTGTTTCTAAGAATATGGATTGCAGAGGACGAGTCTGACTCAACACACACTTTCTTAAATCCCCTGTTTCACGCTAGATTGAGCCCAATGTAGATCCCCAAAGCTCAGCCATAAAAGCTGTGCATCACCCTATGTTTTTGGCATATCCGAATATCCATCTGCCATTTTCATCACGAAGCAGACCTCCACATCCTGCTTGACCAGGGTTTCCTTTCGCTGCTCCATCTGTGTTAAGTTTAAACCAACGGTTCTTTGGTGGGTACTAATGAACCTGGATGGTGGATATTTGCTTGCTCAAGCCTTTGGTAGGGGATTTGCTTATCACCGTCATAATCTCAACAACTTCTAAAATAATGATCTTGTGGGCTACCATAGGGCGTTCAAATCCCTGTTCAAAAATCTCCTTATTCCTCCAATTCCAGATTCTTCACATGGTCACCCTGAACACGATTTGCTAATCTAGAATCAAAACCCCATTGTTCAGTTAGATTAGCAGTGAGCCAATCCTGTAAATTGAGAATGAAGAAGGTGGACGTTTTCTCACTACAGATTAAATGAATCCAGATTTCAACAGCAAAAAAACAGTCTCTCAATACATGAAGAGCATCTTTGCAAGCATTTAAGCACCTGTGACAACCAAGATTTGATCCATACCATTTGGCTCTCTTGATAGCTGTAACAATTCGGTTATAGTTCACTAACCACAAGAAGGTTTTGATTCGTTGGGGCCCTTTCTAGCTTCAGATTTGATTCCAAATCCCCTCTGCGTGCCGGTTGGATATATTGTTATCTGTGAGCATAGAATAAGTGTCCTTGATCATGAGCATGCCATCCTTGCTGGGTCCCCAGATAAATCCATCTTGGTTATCCGTCAACACCGAAGGAGGGATGCTCTTGATTTCTCCTATAATGACATTTGGGAGGTAATTTTCCAGAAGCTCCACATTCCATTCTCTATCAACTTTAACGAGATCACACACTTTCTTCCTTTTTTCACCAGAGTCGACCTCAGAATTTCTAAACTCGATTAAAGGCCCATGGTTATTCAGCCAGTTATTAGTCCCAAAAAGAACATTTTCTCCACTCCTAACCCTCATTCTCATGTGTTCCAGAACTCTCGGTCACACCTCAACTATTGCTTTCCATAAAGTTGAATCAATAGACTTAGCTATCAACATATTGGAGGTAATTCTATTTGTGTTTTGTATTAGGTTCTATTCTATTTTTATGAGGTTAGAGGGTAATTATTTATTTATTCATTAATGTTTATTTTGTATTCTAAGACTGCACCACAAACTAGACCAGTCCAACACCACTTAGAGAATTTATTGACATTACCCTTGAGAGATAGGTGACCTCCTTTCTAAAGATTGCCTACAAACCGAGGATTTTAAAGGTTAGAGAATTTAAACCTGTGACTATAAGATAGCCACGCACTCAAACCTTTAAACCAACCGTTGTGCCAACCTCATTCGAATTATTTGTTATTACTATTTTTTTTTTTTTTTGTGTCTGGGGCTTGTTTGTTATTACTTGTGATAATTAATAAACTTATTTTGGGCTATTGTTTCGTTATCTGCGGGTTGAGCCAATAGTTTATGGGGTCATAGTGGGCCGTATGAAAGCCAAAGAATTTTGACGCCATTTGCATCTGCAGACTGCAAAGCCCACGACAAAAGAAAAACCTCAGAACCGTGACCCACAACCAAGAAAAGTAAAAGTTCGTGACTGACAAAATCTTTGTTAGTGGTAAAAAAAGAAAAAATTAGACGAAGAAGATGCGAGGCGAGGCATGACTATGACGACTCTGTTCAGATATTATTACGTGTAACGGTCATAGTTAGTTATGCTAGCTGTTGGATCTAGTCAAACTCGATCAGTTATGTATTTTTGTAATCATACTAGCTCCCTGTTGCTCGGCAACAATTAAACATACATGCTCAGAGTCTCACACTCAACTTAAGGTTCCGCTGAGATTTGATCTAGTTAAGTCTAGAATCATACTGCGCTTATTGGTGCTCTGTTCAGGTTACTTTCTGCCTTTTTCTTTGTCCCTTTTATCTTTTGAATGAGGATGTGACCAAAGGGTTTGCTTCATCGGTTACACGGAATCTTATTCTGTTCGGGTGATGGAAGGCTCATAATTGGTTAATTATGATTAAAAGTTACATTAAATGATACATGCTCAGAAGGGTAAATTGGACATTTTGGCACTGGAAGAACATATGAGAATTGTAGCATGCCCATGAGACCTATCACAAGGACGTCAGCTAAAAAGATTCAAAACAATTTTGGAAACTTGGCTAAACCATTTGTTAAAGAGATGAATCAAGAATTAGTCAAGACTCCTATTAGCAATTATGGACAGCCCAAAATATTATTATTTGTGAATTGGCATTGATAAAATATTTTGGTCATATTATGCTAAGTCTGTTTATTTAGTTTATTAGTTTTTTTTTATTTTAAAAAAATGTTCAAGACTTATTTTATTTTTATGTTTGTTAAGCCCAATTGGTAATGTAGTAATTTGGGCTTAGTCTGGTAGGGTTAGGAAATAGGTTTAATCTAAATAAGAGGTATAAATACCTCCAAACTTGGCAGACACAAGTTTTCAGTTTTTAGTTGAATGAAATTTCTTGGTTTCTTAAGAAACTTTGTGCATACAAGTGAGGTAGAGTGATTCCCTTGGCTTGTTGTATCATGAAGCTGGATAGAGAATTACAAGGTAGAGTGATTCCCTTGTGATATTTTATTTGGTTTTCAATCCTATCTTCCATATCAATTGTGTGTTGGGGTTTCTGGGTCTTAATATCCACGGGGTTTCACATGATTAAACCTCCCACTCGAATCAATCATGAGAAATGCTAATAAACACCTTGATGAGCATGCTCCAGAGTTAGTGTTATCCAATAGCCCGCCTTCCGGACCATTGAGAAATTGCGTTTATCGTAAGATTTTGCTTCATATCGTGTGTTTATGAGATTGAATTAATCAGCTGCACGTTTTAAGTCTCTTGGAGAGCCACAGCATTCAGCATACAATTACGGATTTGTAAATTCCTACAATACGAATTCGGTACAAATTAGAAACACGGAACCACGAAGCTTACATATAAATTATTTGTAGAATACTTGGTCCATTTTAAACTAACTGTCACTTTGTTGGAACCTTAATAAAGCAACACGGTACACAGAGAGTTCAAATTGCTAGCTAGGTACTAATAACGCAACATAACGATAACTGAAAACATTGAGACAGAACAAACAACAACTGTTACGGATTTTCAACAGTGCAAGATGACAAGCTCAAATTGAGCGGTCTTTGCACCAGCACGACATGAGTAGACGTAACCTTAAGTAGACTTTTAAGTTTGAACACGGAACTGCAACTGAAAGCTACATCTTCCTAACCCGTGTTGGATTTTATTTCTGCTTAACCCCGCACCCAACTACATAATAATTGCAAAATTTCACTCTTCATTAATGAAAGCAGCGATACGTTTAATCAAGCTCTTGGCCTTGTCGGTGTTGGGATTGAAGATGTGAAAGTCATGATCCTCCCCTTCAGCCTCATAAAACTCAGCAGTTCCTTTCCAGTCACTGTTGACCAAATTTTTATGATAAAGCTTTCCCCTTTCCTTCAATATGTCTTTCTCCGCAACAATCACAAGCACCCTGCTGCAATCCACCTCTTCAAGACCCGGAGCTTCCTCCACAAACGGGTTGATCAGCGGATCATCATTCCCTTTACTCGAAGGGCAAACGAAATCCCACCACGCATCCACCATCTTCTTCCTCTCTGGATCAGTGATCTCTGCCCCAATGGGTTCCTTTCCCCAGAAATAAGGATGGATCATGATAAGACCCAGGAACTTAAAATACTTCATTGGTCCAGAGTTCGTGGCATGAAGCCTCGTGGCCATGAAGTGTCCAATGTTGGCACCTGCGCTATCACCTGCCAAGAACACGCGGTCAAAGTCAACGCTTTCCTTGAGCCAGGGTTCATGGTCTTCACGGTCTTCAACAGCATGAGAGGCAATCCATTGAACCGCATCCCAGGAATCTTCGTATGCAGCGGGAAGTGGATGCTCTGGTGCAAGCCTATAATTGACGGAGAGAGCAACAACGTTAGCCTCGGCTACGAGGTTGTTGAGGGAGGTGTGGTAGAAGGGATCTGCAGGTGAAGAGATGCAGAAGGCCCCACCGTGGAAGTAGACAAGTAAAGGGAGCTTGTTGTGATTGTTATGATGAGGGGTTTTGTTGTTGGGACGATAAAGCCTGGCTGTGACCCCGGTTTGTGGTATGAGGAGGATGTCTTTGGAGACAACGTGGGTGTCTGAGTCGAGGCCTGGAGGGACAACTTGGATTCCGGCAAGTCTCTCAACTGTGCCGTCCGTGTGCACTCGAAGGTAAGGAGGGATCTCGAGTGAGATTTGTGGGTTATTGGTTGAATCCATTTGGATTTGAAGCAAACAGAGAGAGACAGTGGGAGAACGGAATGATTGATAAGGAAATAAAGGATTTTGTTGGTGTGTATGTGTGTGTGTGTGGTGTCCACTAACTGAAGACAAGGCTAGCTTTTATGAATGAGACTCTGCAGACTGGGCCATATTGACTACAGTTTTGTACATTCTTCTTCTTCTAGATCATGGATGAGCTGTACCAGTTTAGAATAGCAGAATTGCTATTTCAACTATGGATCTCCAGTTAGCGTATTAGTTAACAATTGAACGTAAGGTTGGCCTTTACTTCCTTCAATTAATAAATAATATCCAATAATAATAAAATATATATATTAATTGAATGTTTATTTTATATATTAAAATAATATTTTCTTTAATTTAATATAAATATTATTCAAACACCGAAAATCTCAAACACGTCCTTTTCACAGAAGCATAGAATCGATATATTTTTTTTATTACGTGCTTATTTTCTTTCATTATTTCCTTTTATATTTCTGTTAAAAGGAGTTGGGTGTTCACATTTTTTGACTGCTAGAATATTCTAGTCTTAGTTTAGACATTGAAATATTGAATATTTTCTCTTCTTTCTGCGACATTGACTATGAATAGTAAGAAAAAATTGTCCCACGTTATCGGAGTGCATGCTCACTCTATCATTTTAACCTTGATTATCAATAAAATTAAACAAGAAAGCGGTGAGGTCAGAAAGAAGTTGAATAGTAATCATGTAACGCCCGGATTGGATTTTGTTAGATGGAAAACTATTCATGCAGTTCTGTCTAGCTATCAGTTTAAGTTATTGGGAGTAAGTGATAAAACCTCCACCAATCAAACTAAGGTTTTACGGACAATAAACTGGTTCGTGATGGATTTCATTTTTTTCATTCTTTAATTCTTTTTATTTTATTTTAAAATAATCCTCCCTTTAAAAAGCTTAAATCTTCTTTTCTTATTATTAATAATATAATAATATAAGTTTAATAGCACAATTTTTTACTCTGACAATATATTTAAATTGAAATTAAATTTAATATTTATAATAAATCAAATCAAATCTCCAATTAATTACATATTAATAATTATTTTACAAATAAAATTTAAATAATAAATTAAATTTCACCGCTAATTGTAATTGACGTTTTAAAGCTTCAATGAAATTTGAGAATAATTCTAATACATTAATGAATAATATTATATATGACTTAATTATGATGTGACTATTATAAAATTTAAATACTTTTAATAATATAACAATACACAGTTAAATGTCTATATAAAAATTTATTATGTAAAAATTAAAATCATGATATTAAAATAAGTATAGCTAAAACCACTAGTCTTAATACATAATTTGTAGATAGTTGGACTCGTTAAATATTTACTAAATTGTTTTATTCCTATTCATATATATGGAGAGGATTTAATTGCTAGAGGTAAAACCTATATCTATAAACTTTATGTTTCAATAAGATTAGTCACTATCTTTTTATTTATAATAAATATACCCTAAGTTTACTTGAAAAAATAAGTATGGCTAATATTGTCCGTGTAAATGCAATAATTTGTCCTAAAGTCGGTTGATTGTAAGAATTTTTTCCGCCTTGGACCATGAGTTGAAACGTGTAAACTTTGAAAAAATTTGTCTAGATAAGAAAATTATTACTTTATATTAAAGATATTCACAGTAAAGTTTGTTTCTCTTAAAAATAAGAAAACATATCTGATATAAAATTGATAAAATCCATTTTTTTATTATAAATATATTTAAATATAATATTAATTTAAAATTATATTCGTATGAAAATATCAAACAGGCTACTTACGACAGGTAATCCGGCTTAAAACTTGTACTTAAAAAGAGCCTTCAATTGTTTCTGTAGAAAGTATTGCAGCGTCTTCGGCGACAAAGCTACATGTATTTTGAGTGTAATTTTAAAGCAACAACGATGATTCAATTAAAATTTTTTATTTAAATAATTTTTTAAATAATAAGTATAAAAGTTAATTATCATAATTGATATGATAATATATAGTTAGATGACTATATGAAAAAATTTTACACCGTTGACATATGAAAATTAAATTCTTATATTATCTCATGACAAAGATAAAATAAAATTATATATACATCCAATAATATTCATTGTCAACAAGGAATTATTATGTAACCATAAATTCCACTACTTTTATATATATATATATATATATATTATTTTACAAAATTATGTACACTTGTCTAAATTATCGTCATAAATTCTTATAAGGTATCAGTACTATTGAAAATATTGAGAGTATTAGAAAGATTTTCAGTATTAGAAAGATTTTTAGGTGATTTCTTCGGTCCATGATAATTTTTAAATTACCAATATCCATTACTAATAAATGATTATTATTTAATAATAGGCTTTATTACTTTTAAATATACTTTTTTATTTTCTATAAAATTACACATGTGGCATAATCTTCTCCATTAATTCTTATGAGGTACACTCTGGAAAAAATTGACGGTACCCAAAAAGGCTCTCTTATATATAAATTTAACACAAACTTTGTGAAAATTCAATGGTGTAAAATTTCAAAAGAGTTAACAAAAAGTGTAAAAAGATTTAAAATTTAATGATAAAAGGCTAAGTTGTTATTTCGTTGAAAACACCATAATAGCCCAGTGTTTTTTATGGATTTGGCTCTGTCTTGAAACAAAGAAAACATGATTTCAAAATTAAAACAAAAATATTAAGTTGATGTAATCAAGCAATAAGCACTCAAACACATTGCTCAATGATTAGGAATATTTCCGCATGAAATTCAATACTCTTATTGCAAATTAAAAAGTTAAAATAGTGATCCATTTTAAGGACAACATATATATGTATGCTATTAATTTAAATTATAGTATTAGATAGTTTTTAATTCAAATGATATATATACAGCTCAACAGATATGAATCATTTAACTTAATTAAATTCTTCTGAAACAATAAAAGAGGGAACAAAACAACAACAGGGCATTGATCGAGTCTCTGACTCCACGGGATCGAACACGCGATCCTCACCACGTCCCAAGATGCACTCCATGCAAGGTAGGGAATATCACCAGCTAAGCTAGCCTCGCGTGCCGATGACATTATTTAAGCTGCAAAAGTTAGCAATATGATTTTATTTTTTGGGTCCAAAGTTAGCAAAATGATTAAGCATGCTTGGTTTATTTATTTATTTGGTCAAAAGGTTTGTTTATTTGTCTAATGGACTGAATCGCAGTCCCTCATTTTTTTCTCTGCTTATTCGCCGGAATGTAGGCCCATTCTTGATCCATGGGTCCAAAGAAAAAGGTGAACCTCTTCTCTTAAATTAGTATTTCCCGCAGTCGAGGCGTTGCCATAGCGGGAGATACTCTCGCCTCTTGAGTAACTGCACCGGGTTCGACACTAGTAGAGCTAGTGTCCAAGTAACCCATCCCCCCCCCCCCCAAACCCCCGACCCAAAAAAAAAAAAGTATTTCCCAATTCTTAGACCCAAAAAAAAAGAAAAAGAAAAAAGTATTTCTAATTCGCATGACCAATTAAACAAAAGGAAACAAGTTTTACAAACAAATAAATAAATAAGGGAAACTATTCGGTATCTTAAAAAGTAAACATAGGGGAAATGAATATTCACCACAAACTCAACGATTTAATCTGTTTACTCCATTGAATAACTTATTACAGATATTGAATTTCATCAATCTAACCATTGAATTATAAGTTTCACTACATAAATCAAGTGTATAAAATTTTATAAAATTTCAAAACAAGTTGATACTTCATCATCCTTATTATTTGAAGGTACAATGTAGTTCTAAAAATATATACAAATTTTGAGTATTAGATAACATATTTATTGATGTCCAATTTTTTAAAAATTTAGTATATTTTATCATTAAAATAATATTATATAATTCAACGATTGAATTGATGAAATATGTTATTTATAAGGAAATATTCAATAATGTACTTACTCTTGGAATAAATAGGTTATATATATACACACACAATTGTGTTTGAATTTTGTGGCCTTTGCTGCTTGTGCGTGTTGAGCCACAGGTATCATCATGAAAAAGTCGTTGATGCATCTTGGAGCCTCATGAGTCATGAATGAACTTGAATAAGTCGTTATTGATAATTTTATAAGCCAACCAAACAAAGACAGCATAATAAAGAGAGAGGAAAAAAATTGCCAAAAAAAACTATTGGCCAGGATGGAAGAATAAATTAGCATTATCCATTTCAAAAATTAAATTCAGCCAGTTAGCATTTACATTTGCCCAAATCTTCAATAATAAATGAGCGTGGTATATGCGTGGAAAATTTAGTTGTTTATGAGGTCTGCTTTAACCGACCCATTGCCCCCTCCCCCAGATCGGAGTTATCTAGTACTCCGTTGTCTTATTACCAAAAACAATTCAATCGTTGGATGACAAACTGTGTATCTATAATTAACAAAGTCTTGTATTTCGCTGTCCTTGCTCGCTGTCAAAATAATGAAAATTTTTGGCGAAGTCTTACATGCACATAGGATATCAAGGCATGCATCTTGAAATCTAATAGATAATTAATATCTAATGATGTATGATATATCAATTACATGTAATATAGTACTGTAAGAGTTCTTAAAGTTTATTTGTCTGATGTTAAAATTAAAATGAGATTTTTAAAGATAGGGCCACACATACAAATTTTGCTTATATTAGGATGTGTGTGGTTAGTAGATTAAAAATGAATAAGATAAAAATTATACTAATGAATTTATTATGTTATTTTACATATAGAACTCATTTATATAATTTTTGCACAAAACACATCTTAATGTGATATATGGAATGTAATTTTTCATATTTCATTAAAAAAATGACCTTGTGGTGTGTATATGTATAGGAGAGAGTGCATATCCGAAGTTTGATGTATGGTTATTAAATGGAATATAAGCTGCTAGTTTATATCAGCATAATTAAGTAATTAGCCGACCTTTGTTAGCTGTGAGATAAATGGCTGCTTTTGATAATTGATTATGTTGTACGACTATGATCTCATCTATTCATCATCTGCCCAAAAAGTGGCTACTGTTGTTTCATTCAACCAAAGGATCTCCCTTTCCGCCAGGCAGGCAGGTAATAGCATTTTAGCATTCCCAACTAAAGTGAGCTAATAAATTAAGTGAATCGTTCATGTCTAGATTTGTCGGATTAGTCTCCCACCTTTGCCATGGAGATTTGATGTTCCACTATGGAATACAGAAGTTTATCCATTTTAACTGTATATAACTACCAAAACAACATGAAGCTTATGCTTCCCATATTCAATAATTCGTTAAACTTCAACTCGGTGCAACTGAATTAATTACAAACGCAGCTCCTGATGAAATAGGATAAAATAAGTGACAACAGAATATATAATTTCAGGGTTGTTTCTTAGTGCTGGTTCGCAATTTATTCGACAACCATGACTCAGAAGGTGACTTAGGCAGTGGTGGAAGTAACACAGCTCTGCGGCAGAGACCAAAAGGCCATCCCTCGCAATGACAAAAGTCTTGAAGCACCGAGCGCCTCCAATGTCTTGACAAATCAAGCTCCTTCAAGCTTGAACTTCGAGAAAGGTTCGTCTTCACCGAGTAAAATGCTTCCCCGCTCACAGAACTCGTACAGCACGAGAAACAACTCTTCACAGAATAGAATTCTTCTTCTATCTGGTGGTCGTGTTCTCGATCACCGTCGTCTTGAGGTGCCATCATTTCCTGAGTGACATAAAGTTCTTTTGTTACAGGAGAGTACAGCCAGGAAAAGCTGTGTCTCAAGACGCTTGGCTTGTGCTTCTGTTTTTCCATAACTCCGCTTATAACTGCTGAGACAACCACCTGAAGAGGAAGCAAATAAAGCAATAAAAGAACGTAACAGCCATCATTATGAGATGACAATATTCGTGCATGTTGTAAGGTGAAGAAATTCACATAGATTAAATTAAAAGGGATCGGAAGAGTTTATAAAAACACAGCTCGATTAATATAATTAAGATTGAGTAGTGATGAGGTGAATTTAATTACTTCCAGTTCCTCTTCAAAGTCGCTCATTGGATACTCCTCCTCAGGTCTAGAAGTCGAAAGCCGTCCACCAAAAGTTTGGCAATGAGAAAATAATTCCTTCAGAGTTGCTACAAGGTATTTGCATCTCTTGGTATGGTGATTTGTTGGCTCTTCATGGAAGAACACGCCCATGGTGGAAATAATTCGTTCATCAATTCGACAAATAGCTAGCTAGGAGAACATATATATATTTATGGACCTACCCTTGCTTCTGTGGATTCACATTAGTGTGAGTTCTCAAATCGATGTGCTTTATTGATAGTGGCCCTGCAGCGTACACTAAAAAGGCTTTCCGTCCTTTAAGGTAAAGTCAAGTTAAAATGGGCTATAGCTGAAGACATTTTAACTAATGGCGGCAATGTTCAATTTAGGATTCAAATGTTTGTTTGACTGACATAAGTTACATTGGGTTGAGAAATTTGTTTGTGTGTTTGATATTAAGCATCAGGTGAATAAGAACATCGCGTGTGTGACACCTATGTTTTCGGCGTATTGTTAGCTGATTGTGCACATAATAATGATTTCCACCGGGTAACCTTCAACGATATCTGTGTATTTATGTGTGTATATGCGGTGGTGCGTAGTCAGAGTAAAACACTTTAAGTTAAAGTCATGGGTTAACAAGACGTCCCACCGAATAAATACTGCTATTTAATAAACTTGCTTAGATTGGTTGTCCTCCAATTAAAGTTATTTTGAAAAAAGAATACACACAAAATTAAAGGGACAAGAGCGTTGGGATGTGTTGGCTTAAATGATCCCTTACGGTAAGGGATGCAAATTGGCCAAGTTAGGTTAGGTTTTAATTTTAATAGGTTGGGTCTATATTTTTTTAAAAATATCTAAATCTGGACCTATTATCTGATATAAGTTTTTTTTTTTTTTATGTTGCTTTTCTAAAAGTTTGGTTTCGGCTGAAAACTTATCTAGAATTCTATTTGATTATAAAATATTTTTTAAAAAATTAAACACCTAATTTTAGATAAGCCAAATTACTATCAAATATGTGAAAAATATATATTTTTAAATAGGGTTAAAGACTTAAGTAAGTTAAAAAATATATTTTTAAATAGATTAAAATATTTCTATTATCATTAGATATTTAAATAATAATAATAATGATAATAATAATAAAATAAGTAGGCTAACTTATTAGACCTAAAAGATTGTTTTTGAAGTCTAAAATTAGGCCTGATTAGTTAAAAAGATTTTTTAAAAATATCTTAACTTAACTTATTTATTATATAGATTATGTCTAATTAAACCAAATATAAACTAGGCTGAAAACACCTAATGAGTGAGGTGACCTATTTCCACCACCACTGGCTGTGTCTCTTGAAATCGACTCAAACGACAGATAAGATAACATATGCCAAAATGGGCTTCTAAGGGTTAAAAATAGAAAACCTTTTGTCCCCAATTTAATTCACTGTCATGCGCAGACAAGGAGCCTCCATATGAATTGTATGTTTCTCTAGACTATGGATCGGCCAGATTCATGTGATTGCAACCAATTTTTTTAAAACTATTTCTTATTTTTATGATGACAGTTAAGTAAATTACATCAACCAAGCAAATATCAAAGTGCATCCAAAATACAAAAACCACTTTTTTATTTTTTCATGAAAACCACCTAATTGACAAAAAAATAAAAATAAAAAACAGAAACAAAGGAAAAACATTGGGCACGTTTGTTTTTCAGGCTATATATTGGGTGTAGCCATTCCTTTTGGTCGTTACATGGGGCATAGCCTGGGAATGAAAATAACACCCTCTCTGGGCTGAAAAATTAGCTGGCACCTGGCATTTTTGGGCCTGGGGTATGTCAGCCACAAACACACTTCCAGAGGGTGAACCCCAAAACAAAAAAGTGCAAGAGTGTTGGCCAGAACGAAGCGCAGGAGAATGTTTCACGAGATGAAAGTTGGCTGTTGCAGTAAACCTGAAAAAAAAAAATACATATATATAGGCTTGCAACAGCACTCTGGTCTCCCAAAAATGACCCTCTTAATTGAAAAATACCATAACATTCGAACCAAAAAATATAACACACACAGCAAGGTTATGCTTCTATTTTTCATCGATTTCTTATTTTTTAACAGTTTATCTTTGTCAGGTAATTTAATCTATAGTGAGTGACTCACATGAAATTTTCACTTGATAGCATCCTATCACTGAGTCTTCACTGTACTTTACAAGAAATTTATACCAATGACAATACTTATTTTGGTAACACATGAAAAAATATTATCTTTTACATCTAAAAAATATTAACTTAGATAATTGGTTACACATAATATAATAATATTATGAAAAGTGGAGTCTTAGCTTAAAAAGGGTAACTTTTATTAAAAAATATTGCCTTAAACAATTGGCTATACTTGATTTAGTAATACTATAAAAAAGTGTTATCTTAAGCCTAAAAAGTATAGCCTTTCTTATATCGAAGGCAACACATTTAAAAAAAAAATGTCACATGCATACTAAAAGCAATATTTTTTAAGTGTTCCAAAATTAAAGTGTTGTTGTGGGACAAATTTCTTATAATAATGGTATGGTATATATATATATGGTAAAATAGAATCATTGTTTTGATGTTTTAGATTAATATAACAACTGATTCTCTTTTGTGTTTTTCACTTAATCAATTTGTTTTATTCCTCTAAAATGTTGGGTTCGCCCGACTACTTTACTCAAGATTCCGTTAAATACTACTGATTAATGGATATGAAAAGCTACTAAAAGAGTAGCGTTAATGACAAGCAAAATCTCAAATCCAACAAGGAGGGTAGTTTGTCTGGATTCGCCTATCTTAATCTATAGAAACTTCAGCTAATTTGTCTGCAAGTATACTACAACACCTAGCAACAAACTGAGACTTAGAAAAACGAAAAATTTAGAAGACAAATTATAGATCAATGATAGCATAATTTCTGAATGGGATAGATCAATCTCATTGTTCTAAAAACTCTCTAGAAGCAATTTAGCATCTCCCTCTTGAATGATAGCATGAAAGTCCAAATCCCTAACTCCTTCTAAAATCGCCATTCCTTCTGCAAAATAAGGGTCTATGGATCCTTCAATCTTCTCAGTTACGTATCTATTCTTTGTTATCATGCAGTAATATTTTATAACATCCTTGTTGAAATAATATTAAAGTAGAAATTAACTTGATTATTAAAAATTGCTTCCTAATGCATTTTTTCTCAAAGCAATATAGTATAGATAATTTTTACAATAGGACGTTTGAGCACCCCTAATTGTTAAACGAATAGTCATCACTTGAATGAGAAGATTACATCCGACTGTTCTTAAATATGTATCTTGCCGTTTTGGCTACTTTTTCTGGTTTAATTTTCATAGTTTGGCTCCTAAGCGAGCATTGTCATATTATAATACCCTATGGTGTTAAGCTAGTTAAAAATGGATTGGCTTTAAGAAAAGTAACGTTGCTGTGTGTCTACAAAGAAATGACAAATTTGAATTGTAATAAAAAAATATTACAGATTGAATCTTATTTGTTGCTTTACGTCAATTATTAAAGCTAAACCTCTTCCGTGAAAGAGCTACCAATCGAATGGAGCTGGTGTGGCTGAAGATAAGGACAAACACGAACACGCGACTCGATATTATCTTGAATGTTCATCGCATACGCCGTACTCAAAACCCGAAGACCAAATAAAAGGAAAAAGAATAAAAATAAATTCGGGCTTAGCACAGGACACCCAATATTAACATCGAGGTTTTGTTTGACTTTTTGTGTCAATCCCAATTTCAATACGCACGAGTTGTGAAAACAGGACACCCGCACCAAAATATAAAAAGAACAGTGCTATTTAAACATTTTGATTATATTTATATAATTATAGTTTATCATATCATGTTATATTACGTATTTTATAATGACATAATTATATATGATTCTTTTTAATACTTCTGAAATTACATATAAATTTAAATATAAGACTTCATGTATATTATTAAAACTCTTTGTCCCTGAACCAATCATATTAATTTTAATTATATGTAACTGAATGCGCATAAAATATTTTTCTTTTCAATAAAATATAAAATTTAAATCTAAATGTCCAAATGTATAATAGAGTTGTTCTACTTTGAGGTAAGTATATTGTGATAGTTATGTTATGGTCGCTCACTGTATGTTGATATATTTTTGCGAGTTAAAAGAAAAGGGTTGTTGTAAACAATAATAATGGTGGCCAACCAATAGAAAATGGACAGCGAGGTGATGGTGACAAAGTTTGTGAAATGCCGTTTGGGGTGCGATCTGTGAAAGCCGAGCGTGCGTGAGCCAAGACACACCCAACACCATCATTTACGAACTGCCTGCCTCTGCTCGACAGAGACAAAACCAAATCCTCGATTCTGTTAGGGAAAAAAAAAAAAAAAAATAGCCGCGACACACAGACAGACATGGACCGATACTAAGAGAAAAGAAGCTCAAGTTGCATGTATTTATGTCCCTTTTTTTAATATCTTCTTAATTTTCTCATCTCAAGTGAAGTTTCTTCGTTCCATCTCATCTTCTGCAAACTAACCCTTTTTTTCTTCTTTGATTACGCGGTAAAAGAAGAAGAAGAAGAAGAAGAAGAAGAAGAAGAAGAGGGAGAATGTGGGGATTTGGAGGTAGATATTACTGGGGAAGAAAGTTGGCATGTGAGAAAGCGGATGGGATAGTTGTGGTGTTCGCATGGATGTCAAGCGACGACAGGCACCTCGATAAATACGTTGACCTCTACTCCTCTCTTGGATGGAATTCACTCATCTGCCATTCTCAGTTTCTCAATATGTGAGTCTTCTCATCTTCAAATTCCATATTTCTTTACTTATTTATGATGGTTGTGGTCTAGATTCAAGAACAAGAACAAAGTGTTTGATAATTAGGTGCTGGCAGAGTGTAGCTACCATCCTCGATATATAATCAATTTATCTTTCCTTAGTTCAATCTCGAGTAATTGTTTACCTACCAAGAGAACCCCCCATAAATGTCTTAATAAACCTCCACCCCTCTAAACATACTGTGGTCTCACGATCTTGGCCATATATGGGATCAAAGACTACAGACCCAACAGGAAGAGCATATAAGGCATCAAGAATGTCATATTATGTAAGCAGCAGGGAGTTACTGCTACAAAATCCTTGTTATGGAATGTGGGTTGGGGGGGTGCTTAGGGTACATTTCAAGCCGGAAGATTTCAAACCAGAAGAGGAATGGGTCATTACCAACTAAGCATTGATCTAAAGATGAGAAAAATTACTTGTATGGCTTACTGGTTCAATTGAAGCGTGATCACATAGGTATACATTCGGACTAGGGTAACCTCCTTTTGGTTGCTGAAGGAGCCATCACATATTGCTTCATGAAGTGTAATCAGTAGGAGCAGTGCTTTTGTCCTTTAGGATTCTGAGATATACGGGCAACCTCTTGTTTATTGGTTAGCCAGAAGGGTGAGGTGCCACCATTATCTTACCCATGTTTCTAAATGTTGCCTTTAGCATCTAACCATGCCTTGAGTTCATCAGTATGTTGTCATCACCAACGAATGTGCCCTTAGCCCTTAGGTGAAGTTTCTCTCTCTTTTGTGATTTAGGACTATAATTTTCATTTGTGGTTTATACATTATAGCAGTTTGGATGTGGGGGTATATTATTCCAGCTGTTGAATGTTTGAGCCAGTCAATTGCTCTTTGCCAGCATTAAAACCACAGTGCTTATTTTTCATAATGTCAAAGTTGAGGCTTTTTATTTCCATTTTATTTATCTCTCCTTTTCTTTTTCTGGATACTTATGAATTTTGCTTGTTGGATAGATGATAGTATAGACTTGAGTGTTTAATTTTCAAATGTTTGATTCTCTTATTTAAGGGTTTTATTGGGAGCAAAATTAGCTATTGCTGAATTATCTTAATTGAAGTCTATGTTTAGTTGTTTGTTAAAATGGCTGAATAACGCAGGTATTTTGGCATTTTATTTAATTTTCAAGGAGATGAGGCCACCAATACTGTGGTTCTTTGCACATCTCAGTATATATGGTGATTCTGACACTGCTATTGCAGGTTCTTCCCCGAGAAAGCCACAAGTATTGCTGTTGATATTCTTAATGAACTTGTTGAGGTAAGTTTTACTGTGGTCCTCTATTTTGTAGGCCAGTCATTCTGAATTTAAGTCAGCTAAAAACCTTTTTCAGTGATTTTAAATTTTTCAATGATCTTATATTTAGATTTAGACAAAGCAAGTTTGGTTGACATAAGAAGATAAGAAGCATATCTGTAACATCTTTTTTTTTTTTCAATAAATGTCCCATTGTTACCTCTGTAAAGTAGTCTAAATCGAAGCAAACTGATTATTTTCTAACCCTCTGTTGAGTTTGTACTCTAATCTGAATTTAGTCAAAAGCTGATCCATGGGTTCAAGTTTACAGATACTGCTTTTTACGTTTCAATATGCAGGTGCTGAAAATTAGGCCATGTCCCCTTGTGTTTGCATCTTTTTCGGGTGGTGCAAAAGCTTGCATGCTCAAAGTTCTTCAGGTATTCTGTTTTGTACTTATATATATATATATATATATTTGTTTTGGTCATCATGCTATAAAACTTTTAAATTCTGAAGTTTGATGACTCTGTCTAAAACTTTTAAATTCTGAAGTTTGATGACTCTGTCTTACTTGGATCCAGATAATTAGTGGGGAGAGTGAAGCACATAATAAGGTATTTTTCTGCCATTAGCAGTTTAGGGGATGATTTAGTTAATAGATTTCATAATTGTTGAACTCACCAGTGTCTTAAATTTTTTTAAATTGTGTTAATGTGTGAAATCAGGTATATGAGATAATGTTCAATCCCTTTCTATTTCATGTTCCAAAATTTAATTGATCCTGTATTCCCTTTTACTAATTATTTTAATAGAGTTTTCGTGACATGGGCATACGTATCTTGGATGGTGATTTTTTGTTCTTGCAACTCTGCTGTTCAGTTTTCGCTGATAGCATGTGCTTCACTGCTCTAAACTATTTCCTTGGTGCAGGATGACTACCAGCTTGTTAGAGACTCTATTTCTGGCTATATTTATGATTCCAGTCCAGTTGATTTTACCAGTGATTTGGGTGTTCGATTTCTTCTACACCCAACTGTTCTGAAAGTGTCCCATCCGCCAAGGCTTGCTTTGTGGGTTGCAAATGGCATAGCATCTAGCCTTGATTCTCTTTTCCTTAGCAGATTTGAAGCACAGCGTGCAGAGTATTGGCGTACTCTGTGCTCAACCACTGTAAGCAACTAGGAAAACATGATATCTAATCAAAATTTTACCTTCACTTTCCCATTTTTCGTCTCTTCCCCCTCAGATCTCTTCACTATCTGCTTATGAAGTAATCTTATTGTGCAGAGTATGCAGGTCCCATATCTCATTTTGTGTTCAGAAAATGATGATCTTGCTCCTTTTCAAGTTATTTCAAACTTTGTCGATAAACTAAAATACTTTGGAGGAGATGTCAAACTGGTAAAATGGAGTGCCTCTCCTCATGTAGGTCAGTATCTTGACTAATCATAGCTAATACCAGATGGAAGAGATAAAACTCTACTCAACAAACTGATTACTAGTTGAACTCTGAAGCTCCTATATCGATTATATGCACATGTTAAAGCTTTATTTATGATAATTTTCCTTGTCAATGTGACTTACATAACTATTCAACGTGGGAATATCTGTGTCATTCTTTTAGTGTAACCTATGGTTTTGTGCCTTCTCCATATGACATTTTGTTTCATTATATCTATGATGGTAGAACACTTATTTATAACCTTATTTATTATTATTAGCATTTTACATGAAGTTAACATTGCTGGCATAGATATGCATCTTACTCATCCTATTTTTTTTCCTTGCCTTATTCTTTCATTTGAGGAAATGACATTCATTTATGGAAAATGTGTAATCTTGGCAACGGAGAGTCATCAACCTCCTTTCCTTTAAGCTTTGCATGTAGATTCTTACTCAAGTTTGCATGCTAGTGTGCATCCAAAATTCCAATGATTCCAAGAGTCTGCAACCATGGAAATCATGAATGATTTTATTTTCTTTAGATCTGGTAGACAACATGATTATTTTTTTTTTAATATGTGTAGACAGGAAAATAATGGTAATTTCTGATTTTCGAATGAAACCGAAATGAACATTGTAACCCAGTTCGAAAGTAGTGAATCTCATGATTTTTGTCACAGGTCATTATCGGTATCACCCAATTGAATACAGGGCTTCTGTCACTGAGATCCTCGGCAAGGCAGTTGCGATCTATTGCCACAAGAATAAACGAATTGAAGATGAGAAACTTGGCATAGAAGGGACAACAGATGAGATCACAGATCCATTCTCTGAATTGAGGAAAGCAGCAATGACCTCAACTAGTTTTCAGGGTTTTGCTCTTGCTCCGAGTGATAATTTGTCACCCAGTTCAATGGAGTATTACGAGGGTAGAGGCATTGGCTCCATACCGGATGAACGCAAAGAAGGCTTTATTCAACTCCCAAGCCGCGCAAGCATGAATGCACACGGGGTTCTTGGCCAAATATTGTTTGATGTTTGTGTTCCCAGGAATGTTGAGGATTGGGATATCAGGTCAAATTCCAAGAATGCAGGACTATTATCTGGTACAAGGAGGCATGCTCCGTTTAATCCTATAAAATGTATTCGGCGTTCAAGGTTGTAAGATTGTTCACTGACAAAAAGTTTCAGGTGAATCATGTGATAAGCTTTGAAGGTTCAGGGAGACTTAATTGCCCCCGAGATGTGTTGCACCTGAAATAAGAGGCATATGACTAATAAATTCCTTCCTCATCTGTTGTTTAAGCACTGAGGAATAGGCAATGAATGTGATTGAGCATCTAGCCTGTGTTTTGTAACGTAAACTGTACAGCTACTTCAACGGAGAAAAACTTCTATGTTTTGACTGAGATCATTGTAACAAGAATAAGGACGAAGTTGTAAATGTAATACCCTTCTAATTAAGTTGACAGATTCTGTTCGTCCGTAGGAAAAGAAAGTTGTGCTTAATCACTGCTTTAGAGGAGTATAGCTCACTATCTACCTCACTCGGCCAGATTCAGGATATAATGTTTTGTTCTTTGTATTAAATAGAATTCTGTTCCGTATGCATTATAGATTGGGAAATGTTATTTTCAATACTTAAAAAATGGGTATTTTAATGAGATATTTATTTTTTTATTATTGAATGTAATAGATTAATAGAAAAAAATAAGAATTATTATCATATCTAATGGTGATCAAATGAGTATTTCATGAGACACTCACTTTTAAAATGTTGAAATAGTATTTCTGATATAGAGTACGTAGTAAATGCAATATGACACATGTAAATAGTAAATTTTTATTTTATATTTTCATTTTTTAAAAGCTTAACCCTAATATATTTTACTATTTTAGTGTAAACTTTTGTAATACTATCATTTTATTTAATTTCATTTAGTGAGTGAGAGTTAAAAAGTATGTTAAACTTTTGCATGGTGCGGTAACATTTAATACAGTTTTTGAATTAAAGTCAGTCCAACGCATGCGGCCCATTTTGGGGTCCTACAAATGGTAGTAGCGAACACCAGCAAAAAAAGGGCAAAAAAAGAAAGATAAAGTACACAGCTAACAGGCAAACTTGCCGAACAGTCCCTGACAGCCCTACCTCACTATTCTAAGAACAAGAATGAAGTCAACGACCATATAAGCTGCCTGGAATCAATGAATGAATGTTGACTTAGTACCTACCTCGAAGAGAAATGAAGATGATACTGGTGACCGGTGCATCTGGTTACCTCGGTGGAAGGCTCTGTCACGCCCTCCTCCAACACGGTTACCCTGTCAGGGTCCTCGTCAGGCCCACCAGCGACCTATCCTCCCTTCCCGCGCCTTCCGACGACGCACCTCTCGAAATCGTCTACGGCGATGTCACCGACTACGCCTCTCTCCTCTCCGCCTGCGCCGGTTGCTCCGTCGTCTTCCACCTCGCCGCCCTCGTCGAGCCCTGGCTTCCCGATCCCTCCCAGTTCTTCTCCGTAATATTCAAGATTCAAGAAAACTGAATTTCTTGTGCATGCGATTCAGTTGATTGAATTCAATCCCTAACGAATTTCCCTTTCTCTTTTGGAAATTGCTGCATTAGGTCAACGTTGGAGGATTGAAGAATGTGTTGGAGGCCGTGAAGGAGACCGAGACAGTGGAGAGACTCATATACACGTCGTCGTTTTTCGCTCTTGGGCCTACTGATGATGAAGGTGTTGCCGATGAGAGTAAAGTATAATCAAGATTTCGATTCTTTTGGGGGAATCTTGTTTTTCAAGGTTGTGGGGGGTTTTTGGATTTGATTAATGTTTGTGATTGGCGATTGCAGGTGCATCATGAGAAATTTTTCTGCACGGAGTATGAGAAATCAAAGGTTGCTGCGGATAAGATTGCGGTGCAAGCTGCGTCCGAGGGTGTACCGATAGTGTTGCTTTATCCGGGGGTAATCTATGGGCCTGGCAAGGTCACCGCTGGAAACATTCTTGCAAGAACGGTACCATTTTGCTCACTAGAGTTATCTTTCTTGAGCTGTTCTGTTATATTACATTATGATATATGATAAAGTATATAGTAGACGTTCATTCAGAATTATTATAATTTTACTATAGGTTTATGGTACGTGCCATTGAAAGTGAAGGATGTTGTTTTTGATCAGATAATAGAACGCTTTAATTGGCGATTACCTGGTTACATAGGCAATGGAAATGACAGATTTCCGTTCAGCCATGTTGATGATGTGGTTGATGGGCACATTGCGGCAATGGAAAAAGGACAACCTGGGAGTAGGTATCTACTAACGGGTGAAAATGCATCATTCAAGGATGTTTTTGATATGGCTGCAACGATCACTGATACTGGAAAGCCAATACTTACCATCCCTTTGTGGGTGATTGATGCATATGGCTGGCTCTATGTTTTATTCTCTCGAATCACTGGAAAGCTTCCCCTCATCAGTCCACCAGTAAGCTATCCTCTTCTAGCACTTATGCATTGTTCTAAGATTGTGATTAACTGATTTATGCTAAGGTTTTATTTTTCTAAAGGATTTTGCCAAGGAGGGTCCTTAGGCACTTGTTAAGGTTTTAATTTGAAAATTGAAGTTTCCCAATTCATTGAATACTTTAAAATCTTTGAAATCTTTTCACTCTTGAAATCTTAACAAGTACAGTAAGGGTTGTGGTTAACAAAATCCTTTCCAAAAAGCTTACACCTAAGAATTTTGAAGCAAACATGATAGCTATATCAGTCATGATTTCTCTTTAGTAATTAAATGTAAATAGTTCTTTATTTCAACCTGTCTAAACATAAACAATTTTATTTTTTTTTGCCATATGATTAACTTTTAAAAATGATTGAATGCATAATTTTATTATTATTATTTCTATTTTCTGTTTTAATCTTGGAGCAGGTGGTGCACGTTTTAAGGCATCGGTGGCAGTATTCGTGCGAGAAAGCTAAGCAGGAGCTAGATTATAGGCCCAGAAGCTTGAGAGAAGGACTTGCAGAGGTGCTGCTGTGGTTGAAGAACTTGGGCTTGATCACGTATTAGTGATATTAACATTCTTCGGCTTTCTTGGGCTTTATCAATATCTGTTACTGAATGAAACAACAAAAATGAGTGTGTTTTTTGGGAGGAAAACACAAAAACTATTGTTGTACTGTGAATATATATTTTCTTTTTTCACTTTTCCTTATTTGTTTGTGTTTAGTGAATCTTTTGCTATATTATTCTTCTAAATAAATTTAAGGAAGTAATCTTTTAAATAAATTCAATCTAAAATTTGGGTAACTATTCTATAAATTTAGTTAAGGGTGATGACATGTACAAAGACGAGTCGATTACGAACTCCACAGTCCACCCAGAAGCAACAATAACGAGTAAAGTATTATTTTCATTTCTAAAATTTAGAAATTAACTCTTTAGATTATAAAATTGTATTTTTATATGTCATGTTAGTCCCTGGTCAATCAACTATTAGTCAATCGTTATATTTTGATAACGTGGTACATTAAGTGACATGTTGCGTGCCACGTGTCAATGACTTGTCATGTTGATCTCACGTGGCATGCTGACGTGATGTCAGATTAAAATAGGTTCAGATTAATCTTTGGAATTTTAAATGTGTCAAAATAGTCCCCGAAATTTTTTAAAATGTGTAAAAAAAGTCTCGAATCCCAAATTTCTCCTCTTTTGATTCATAAAAGCTAAATCCTTGATAATTTTTAAACCTACTTATTTCTCTATCATTTTCACACCTTATTTAAATAATCCAAATTTTCAAATATCCTAAATATAATTAAGAGCTTGATAAGTCCAAATTTGAGATCTTCCATGTTTAGTTAACATAATCAATTTATTAGCTATTATATTATATTTCTTGAAATAAAATGGGTATTAAAATATTAAAAAGGATTCAAGGGAAACATTATATTATCAAGCGTGAATGAAGTTTATCAAAGGCCTTATTGAAATATTTTAGTTGCAATTTGGGAAGGAATTTGATATCAAAAGAATCTAGCATGACAATGAAAAAAAACTCTACCCTCATGTTGAATGTAATCACAAATCATCACAAATATGAGAGTTTTAATCGAGCTTAAGTAGAGAATTGTGTCTCTTATTCCACTTCAACAATAGTGGATCGTAGGGAATAGCCACCTCTTGGGAATGTTAATGCGAACAGAGCAAACATAATGACGCCAATTTAGAATATATCAAAGAGACCCTTGATAAATATGGACCTTCCCAAATTACAATTAAAATACTTCAATAAGACCATTGATAAACTCTATTCACGCTTGATAATATAATGTTTACCTTGAATCCTATTTTTAATATTTTAATAACCATTTTATTCTAAGAAATATAATGTAATAGCTAATAAATTGATTATGTTAGCTAAACATGGAATGTCTTAAATTTTGACTAATTAAACTCTTAATTATATTTAGGATATTTAAAAATTTAGATTATTTAAATAAGACGTGAAAATGAGAGAGAAATAAGTAGGTTTAAGGATATCAATGATATAGATTTTATGAATCAAATGAGGAGAAATTTGGGATTCAGGACTTTTGACACATTTTAGAAAATTTCAGAGACTATTCTGACACATTTAAAATTTCAGAAATTAATATAAACTTACTTGGATCTGATGTCACGTTGGCATGCTAAGTCATCATGCCACGTGACATCACATGGGATCAACGTGATATGTCATGTGTCACTTAAAGTGCCACATTATCGAAATATAATGGTTGATTGACGGTTGGTTGACCATGGACTAACATGACCTACAGAATGTAATTTGAGGGATTAAAGAATTAATTTCTAAATTTCAAGACGAAAGTAACTTTAATGTATAATATCAGGGATGAAAGTGACACTTTACACTAAAAATAACCGTAGACGAAGAGGGTGCCGATAAAAGGATGGTAAAAAAGGCTTCTATGATTTATATGAAAAAGGTTCCTTTTTGTTTGAACATTACTTTTTTTTTTTTGGTTATTCTTCGGCAGCACCCGTGCCAAAAAGCATTACTCTTATTTTGGTTATAATATAATTAAAATTTAAAAAATATTCAACAATGTTAAACATAGAAATAATTCTTTGAATTGAAGTAATTGAAAATTTGAATTGAAAACGGGCTGATGGCTGGTTATGGAATGAATGATTTGACGCACAATAATGGGAGAGTGACTGCTTAAGAAATGAAAATGAGAAAAAGATCAATAGTGAAAAAGACGAAAATGGGCAAATTGATGGTGCAGTGTACAAATTTGCCAAAAGAGATGGGGCGAAGATACAGTTAAACTGGTGGGGATGCGGGGATGGTGAGTGAGGGCAGGCATGCAAGACATTGGGAAGTGGGAACGCAACGGTCGACTGGCAAATTGCAAATGCAAATGCAAATGCAAAGGCCATTTTCACTATTTTAGTATTTTCCATTTGAGAGAGAGTGAGGGCATTCACATTCCCATTCCCGTTCCCACTCGTAAGGAAGGAGAAGCAAAAAGCTCGGACTCAAGGCCGGCGGGCAGGCAAACAAACATCAGCCTTATTCGAGATGGCGGAGGCATACGAGGAGAGCCGGCGGCAAAGACTGGAGGAGAACAGGAAGAGGATGGAAGCTCTCAATCTGCCCATCCTTTCCCAAGCCCTCCATCATAAATCTCCCAATTCCAAAACCAACTCCTCTCCGGTCCCTATATATATATCTCTCATCTCTCCTTTTCATTTCCCTGCCCTCACTCACTCACTCACTCACTATGTTTGCATTGCATTGCATTTCAGCTGAAACGCGTGAAATCCCGCACCATCGAGAAGCAGGTGGTTGTGGTGAGGAGGTCCAGCCGCGTCGCCAACTTGCCCACTCCTGTCTACAAAGAAGTCTCCCCCCTCCGCCTCCTCATCCTTCTCTTTTTTCATTTAACCCCCGCCCCTGACTCTTTATTATTTCACTGTATTCATTGTGTTTCTCTGTTTCTCGCAGTTGGTTATTGATCGCGTAACAATACCTAGAAGGTACCTACCTACATTCCCCCCAGTGTTTTCATTATTCTTTTATTATTATTATTATTATTATTTTTTGGTGATGGAAAAGCTTTTGACATGCATGCTTTTGCTTTTAGAGTTTATAATAGACACAGGGATTTTTCGAACCGGGTATATTGTTCAGAGGCAGCAAGAGAGGAAGCCCTTGAGAAGGCCTACAAGATACAGTCCGATTTAGACTCTCAGTCTGAGCATCCAACCTTTGTAAAGTCAATGCTTCAGTCACACATCAGCGGGGGATTCTGGCTGGTAACCTTATTTATGGGTTTTTATATCTTGTTCGGTTTACTTTCTGTTATTAAAGTGTTGTTAATATATCTATGCATTGATCCCTTTCTCATCCACACTAGTTTTCCCTTCTGAGTTCTGAGAATGGCTAGCTGCTGCAGCTTAACTACATTGTAATATTTGTGATTTGTCTAGCTTCACTATCATGTCTATCATGTGCTAAGCTATGCCCTTCTACTCAAATATATGTGTATTTCAGTTTTTCTAGTTGGCTCATCTTCGTGAAAGTTGTTTGGCATGAGTTTGATCCAGAATTCCCTACTTGAAAATGTATGTTGTGGAGATTGCTGTTAGGTAGCTTTACTTTCTTGTCCGTTAACTTAAGCAATGCCCTTTTGTTCAATGGGAGGGCTCGTCTCTGCCTAATTAAAGGCCTCTTTACAGAAGGGAAAAAAAAAATGACTATTTTAATTATAGTTAATACGTCATAGTTGTATTGTGGAATAGTTCGAGTCATGTGAACGAGGAGATAGAATCATGAGGAATATAGAATCACAAGGAATATTGGTGAAACAAGGTTTGCAACTTTTAATTTTGTTAAAAGGGTTTGCAACTTTGTTAAAGAGGTTTGCAACTTTATCTTCAAAGTTGTATTATCATATTGTTGTTCAGTATTTCCAACAAAAAGTTGACGCCTTTATAAGTTTGCAAATGTTTTTTTCTTCAATGCTGCAAAAGCGGATCAGTTAAATGCATGTTTTTAACCAAATCATTGTGGCAATCCTTGACAAACAGGGCCTTCCACGGCACTTCTGCAACAGAAACCTTCCAAAAAAGGACGAAGTGATGACTTTGATTGATGAGGATGGGAGTGGGTATCCAACAATATATTTGCCACGAAAGACAGGACTTAGTGGTGGATGGAAAGGCTTTGCGGTTGCCCATAGCCTAGCTGATGGGGACGCTTTAGTTTTTCAATTAATCAAGCGCACTGAATTCAAGGTGATTAAACTTTGATCATTTGCTTATTCATGTCTTAGTGTTTAACACATTCATCATATTTAATTATGTGAACGGTATTTGATGAATGTTAGAAAGAACAAGAGAATTTACTAGTGACTTGACTAATAATCGAGTCCTTGACCCTTTCAACATTAACCTTTCAAATGTGTGCTGGCATTAATCTCATCGCTGTGATTACTACTAATTCACCATCACACAGTTGTTTTATTTGTTGTTACCGGTTCCCTTTTCCTGGAATTTGAGTTTATAATCCTAGCATTGTCCTTACTCTACAAGCGTTGATTATGACATTGTGATTGCTAATATTTCTTTCAGGTGTACATTGTTAGAGTGAATAGTGCTGAAGAGGGTAAACAGCTTGAATGAATTGCAGTTGGCGTCGGGAGCCAGTAAGACTAATGTAGGTATTATTTTCTATACATATGTAACCAATTATAATTTAATTCCTTGCTAAGATTTAATAATGGAATAATTTAATTTGTAAATAGATTATGGATATTAAGAATAGAGCAGTGTTATTTGTACTAACAATTTGTTGGACATTGTGTCGACACACTCTCATCTACCATTAGATGAGATATGAGACCTAAATTAAGTGGGATCCACAACTCATCTAAGGGTATATGGGAGTGTGTTAACACTGTGTCTCACACTTTATGAGTACAAATAACATTTCTATTAAGAATATACATTCAAGAGAGAGAAAGACACAGCATTGGCTGCACCAACTATCATCAAATACCTTTGTGTCTCTTTCTTGGGTGTGCATAATCTATGTATAAATAATATTACTTATAATTTTTATTCTTGCTATTTGATCGTTAAATGGGGACGTTTAAAAAAGGAGAGAAAAGTAAGATAAAAACTGGGCGCAGAGTAATGTTCACCTACCACTGCTTATGTTACAAATCATGACATTCCATTGGATGTACAAAATCTAGGTACCCAAACATTTCTATATTTTCCGGGCGCTAAACAAACTGAGAAAGTGCTCAAAGAGCCCATAAAAATGGCACAAACTAATCTAAGAAATGGTACACGCTAGGGTCATATCACAGAAGCTGAGATAAGCTCACACACCTAGAGACACTGATCCTTTTGAGGTTCATAGTGGCAGAATTGACAAGTATAATCTGCCTCTCTGTTGGCCTTTATGGCAATATATAGGTATGTTAGATATGCGCCATCCATTGCTTAAGATTCAATTCCTTTAACAAATGGAGATTGCAACAGAATGTGTATTGAACAAACACATAAAAATGAACAAACGAGTTTCTTGGTTGCTTCTGTAGGTTAGGGTGTGGTATACTGTTCAGTTGGTCTGGCCCAACAAAATAGTCATGTATGTATGTAGTCTTCAGGAAACATGTGGGTTTTGTGTGTGTCTGTTCTGTTTTTGTCTTCAATGTGACGTTATTCTTTTTTGGAGGCTGGATCTGTGAAAGTTTGTCTTTTTTTTTTTGGGGGGTCTTAATTTAATTCTTTCTGATTTCTGCTACTGGGATATTGCCAAAGTTACACCATCCGATTGGAAATTTTATTTTGGTGCTCTATCATAAGTGCCGCTAATTCCATTCTTTTTGTTTAATCCCAGGTTCTTAGGTTCTTATTTGGTTTTGAAGACCGTCTTTGGCGAAGATTAGGACAACTAAGTAGGCTGACGTATGATGTGTAACTTTTTGTTTAATATCCTTTTGAGGTCTGCATGTGAACTCCTCTCTATATATAAAATACAAAAGAATATGGAGATCCCTTGACGGACTTTCTTGAATCTGATGCTTCATTATGCAATACGTAATTCTTATTTATTAGATCGTTGAAATAGGGATGGCAATGGGTGGGGCGGGTTGGGGTATATTTGCTCAATCCGACCGGTCCCATATTAGGTAATATCAATCTCAACTCTTCTCGATCTTACCTTCAAGTTTTACAAGTTTAAAATTGCACCCGATCCATAAATACCCGTCACGTCCTGCTATTTTTTAAAACACCTATAAAGTTATTTCATAATCTAAAAACTCAAACACAAAAATATAAAATACAACAAATGACAATGTTAATATTTAAATTCTAATATAGTAGTTAGTTGTGTAAGAAAAATAATAGAATATCCTTAATAAATGAGTGGGTATTACTCATTAATGTATTAGGAATTTAGGGTTAGGTAATTTTCTTTTTATATATAGTATAAATAATTATATCTTTTTTTAAATATACAAGGGGTGCATATCAAGATTTTAACTTGACCTAAACAGGATGGATTAAAACCCGTTATAAATGGGATGGGTAGGGTAGATAACCCATGGACTGGGTTGAAATTTCCATCCTTATATTTTTCCTACATTAGATTGGAATTGAATGTGTGCAGGAGTTTGATAAATGTGAGGGCTTTGTTGACTTTAACAGCCACCTGGCCTTTCGCCAAATTAAGTTCCTTGGGCATCTGATTGGAATTTTTATTTTGGTGCTCTATCATAAGTGCCGCTAATTCCATTCTTTTTGTTTAATCCCAGGTTCTTAGGTTCTTATGTGCTTTTGAAGACCGTCTTTGGCGGAGATTAGGACAACTAAGTAGGCTGACGAATGATGTCTGACTTTTTGTTTAATATCCTCTTGAGGTCTGCATGTGAACTCCTCTCTATATGTAAAATACAAAAGAATATGAGATCCCTTGACGGACTTTCTTGAATCTGATGCTTCATTATGCAGTACGTAATTCTTAATTATTATATCGTTGAACTAGAGCCGGTAATGGGGCGGGTTGAGGAGGATATTTGCTGAACCCGATCACGGCCCATATTAAGTAATATCAGTCACAATCCATCCTGATTCCATTCACAAATTTTACAAGTTTAAATCCACACCCGTCTTGCATCATTATTTTTTAAAAAATTTATAAAATTATTTCAAAATCTAAAAAATCAAACACAAAAGTATAAAATACAACCAATGATAATATTAATATTTAAATTCTAAAGTAGTAATTATCTATAAAAAAAAAAACAGAATATCCTTAATAGAATGAATGGATGTTACTCTTTAATGTATTAAGAATTTAGGATTATGTAATTTTCTTTATATATATATATATATAATATTAATAATTATATCTTTTTAAAAATATATAAGGAATGTGAGGTGGGTTTATTCTAAACCCACAGGTAAGCGGGATGGGTAGGGTGGATAACCCACGCGTCAAATTGGAATTCTCATCCTTAGATCGTTCCTATGGAAGAAACACTAGATTGGGATTGAGTGTGCGCAGGAGTGTTATAAATGTGAGGTCTTTGTTGACTTTCACAGCCACCTGGCCTTGGCCAAATTAAGTTCCCTGCAAAACCAGGAAAGGAGCACAAAGGCAGAAATCAATCCCGGTGGCACATGGGCCAACACGTCACCATCATGTGTTTTCTAATCCAAATCCAAACCTTATACATCTTTGGCAGATTCAATCGTCAATGGATTAGTGTGTCTTTGACAAGATCATCTCTTACCCTTGCATGGGAAGTTACTACCGTATTTTCTTGGACGACAAGCAGAATGTAGTTGTAGCTAGCTAGCTTGAATTAATGAATTATATAGTAAGGGAGACAAGGAATTATTGATTTCGGGCAAGATGCCATGTGATTGGGGTGCAGTGAATGGGTGTGGTGGTGGACTTACGCGTATTTGAATTTTGATATCCATATTTGATGTGGATTTGATCTCAACGCTTGCTTGCGAAGATGTGGGGTGTTTACAGCTTGCAAAGGCATGGACAACAAGAACCAAGTCTTCGTAATTACTAATTAGTACTACGTATAGATCCAGCATGTCTCATTTCTTTGAGAGGGTTTAGCCACTCAGCCGAGAGACTGATGATGAGCCATGAAAAGTAAGCCATCATTTTTCTTTTTTAATATTGATTTTGATTCTCTAGGGGCTGATCATGCATAATTGGCTCCCTTCACGCGGACTTTGTTCCGTAACCACAATGACTTTGTCACACATTATAAATAACCTCCATCGACCTTTATTAAAGCCGTCACGCGCCTGCAGAGAGTAGAGTGGGTCCGACCCGTCTGGCCCAAACCCAGTCTATTCATACTAAGCGAATCCATTATCCATCCAAGGAACAAACCCAACCCAACGCATACCCTTGTTTGTCCATTCCTTTTGGCTGTGATGTGCACGCCCGAGGACGGCATGGCTCTCGTTTGATTTCGGCGAAAACTATAACTGGCGCCGGTAATTGCGGGTCCTCTAAATTGAGGGGTTCAAATCAAAGGTTTAGGTTGGAGTTATATTATATTAAACTGAACAAAGTTTATTCCCATTGCGCGTATATGGACCCGGTTCCATGCAGCCATTCAATTTTACACACGCTTTCCTAATTTTAATGTCAGTACGTCACTTTTCAAGTCATAATTGATCACACCCCTAATCTTTGCATTACAATGCAAGGAGGAGAGATGTATTTTGCTTTTGCATGACCTACTGCTTCTAAATCGATGGAGCCATCTGGCCTCAATCGCGCCAATTCGGGAAAAAGCCAACCAAGAAAGAAAGCAATCAAACTCATGTCGTAGGTAATTTGTCTGACATGATGAGCCAATCACCTTGTATGGACAAAGAAATTCCAAAAATCAGAACATAAAAAGTAAGGTAAGGTAGGGCCCAATTGAATGTCAAATAGTGTTGCGACTTGGATCAGGCGATGTTGCCCACGTATTTTTACGTAGATGTAGACAAGCTAGGTTCTCAATCTTACGGCTTTGTGGTTTTGGGCATATGCTAAAATTACTGTTTATGAATACCCAAACCGAACCGTACATAAAAGTATGAGTCAAATGTAAATGGACTAAGCCGCAAGTGCGAAGAGTCAAAGAAAACATTTGACATTGAGAGGGCCCTATCCTGACGGCTTACAAAATGGCTCGCTAGCTAGCGCAGAGCGAAGCAAAACGATGCGTTTTGTCACGTCATTATCTTTACGTTTTTTTTGTTGTTGGAGAAATTAAAAAAAAAAAGAAAAGAAAAAAGAAAAAGAGAAATATGGTTGATTTGGTGCTTTATTGCATCTGAGAGTGTTATTCTGTTTCTCCATCGACAATGGCGGTTTTGCACAAGAGCGGGCTCCGCGTTTTTCGATCACAGACAAGATACCAATCCATCGTATCGCCGAATTCTCGCCATTCTTAACGACCTTCCTCGTAAATTCCCTTTCCCCTTTTTCTTGCCCATTCGCTTTCTGGTTTTGCTAACTAACTAACTGAATAATACAACCGCCACTCTCTAATGTCGTTCCCTTTTCTGGGATTTCGTGATTCGTAGCACCCTATGCTATAAGCATTTCGATCTTCTTCTTTATTTATTTATTTATTCTGTGACGCCGCGTAGATTTCGTGATTGATTCCATAGTCCTACGAGTATGGATTTCTCGTTAATGTTTGTTATTGTTTCGTTATTTAGGATCTTGTTGTAACAGCACGGTGGAGGGTTGATTGAAATAGCAAGGGGCGTTGTTCAGCATTTTAGGTGTTCAAGGTTCGTTCGGGAAAATTGAGGTTGAGAACAATGTCTGCTCGTGGTGAGCACCAAACGGTTCCCCTATCGGTGCTTCTGAAGCGTGAGTTGTTGAACGAGAAGATTGAGAAACCGGAGATTGTGCACGGGCAAGCTAGCCAGAGCAAGAAAGGAGAGGATTTCACGCTCCTCAAGACCGAATGCCAAAGGGTCGTCGGAGATGGGGTCTCCACTTATTCGGTTTTTGGGGTATGTTTATGATCGCATTTAGGAGTATATCACATTGCTTTATTTATTTATTTTCAATTCGGATCTTATGGATTATATTTATACAAAGTAACTCTTACCAACAGATTTAAATGTGATTGCATCAAAAGTCAATCTGTGTGATGTCTTACGTTGCATTTGATGCTAACATGTGACGTGAATATTTGATGGTTTGATATACTTGAGCAGTTCATAGCTGATTTTGATTGTCAAAACTCAAAAAGAGTTTAGATGTCTCCGTCAAAATGGAGGACCTTATTACTGACTTTATTGTTCGGTGCCAATGCTTTTTTCCCCCCACAGCAATGATTTCAATGTTTCTCTGATTGTTTTTGCTTGTGTGTATGTGAAAGCAACTATGTTTTAATTTTTATTTACTCACATTGGTTGGATCACAAAAAATATCTTAGCCATTTTTTTCACTGAATGCTTATGACCCAATACATTGTTCATTTTCTTAGTTTCTACATTTTTCTATCTTTTTCTTGTTGCATTTGCATTTTCTAATGTTGAAGTTTTACAGCTATTTGATGGACACAATGGATCTGCTGCTGCTATTTATGCCAAGGAGAATCTTCTAAGCAATGTTTTAAGTGCGATTCCTTCAGATCTTAACAGAGATGAGTGGGTAGCAGCATTGCCTAGGGCTTTGGTTGCAGGCTTTGTGAAAACTGATAAAGATTTTCAAGAGAAAGGTCTCACTAGTTATTTCCTTGCAGTGTTTGCTCTGGCCTCTATTAATTATTTGGTTATGAGGCCATTGATGTACTGCTTACAGAATCTTAATTTGTATTACCAAAAGAACTTGCAAATATTCCCAATTCCTGAAGTTGACAAATTAAAGAATAAAGAAGGGGAAAAAGCTTACACATGCTGAACATGTTGATAATATTATGAAACCCCTATTTCTTTGACCTCTGTTGGCATTGCTAGTAGCCCAGCTCTTTTCAAGATTTTCAATTGACCATGTCAATAAAGTTTTAAAGCATACTTGTATTTTCCACAGCTTGAGCTTAATATTGTCTAATGCTTACCGTACAGTGACTGAGAACGGTCTGATATTGTTTACTCATATGAACAGCAGAGTTGGTTCAGCTGTTTTTTCTCATATATATAAATCAATTACTGATTAAAAAAGCTTGCTTATGTTACTACTGGCTGTGGCTGATAGTTATTATATTTCTGATACTTTTCTCAGTAGTTGTGTTGTTGATTTGTAAATATATTATCTTCACTTATACAGCACAAACATCGGGAACAACTGTAACCTTTGTGATCATTGAAGGATGGGTTGTAACAGTTGCATCAGTCGGTGATTCGCGTTGCATACTTGAACCCTCTGAAGGTGGGTTTCATTACTTGTCAGCAGATCATAGACTTGAAAGCAATGCAGAGGAGTAAGTTGTTAGTGGAATTTTTTGGCTGAACACTGTTTAGAATTGGTCTGTTACAGCACATCTCACCCTTTATTTTCCATTCATCAGGAGGGTGCGCATAACCTGCAGTGGGGGTGAGGTTGGTCGGCTAAATACAGGTGGAGGAGCAGAGGTACATTTCCTTTAATTCTTTAGTAGTGAACCTTTTCAACTTAGATGACACTGAGTGCTTCAAGATGTCTGATGGTATCAGAACACTTAAGAAGGGGGGGTTGAATTAAGTGTTCTTAAAAAATTTTCCTGCACACTTAACATGTAAATTAAAATGTTCAGGCAAAAGTCTCCTGTCCACTCGAGATTTTCTTACAAGTGATGTAATAAAGGCTCACAAAAACAAGGAGAACTAAGATTGATATGAATAATGCTTTGAGAAATATAAACCAGAAGTAGTTTTATCAAAAGATTATGATGAGACTGTCCACAAAAATGATTTTAACAAATCCTTTTAAGATCTCAATAAAAACTTATGTTTTGTAAGCAAGTACGGTGAAGAGTAGAAACTATCATACAAATTGTTTGATAACTAATTTTATAAGATTATTAAGTTAAAACATCATATTTCAAGTTCTTAAAACAAATGTTTAGAGATATGCCAGATATATAATATGAAGAGGAAATGATAGAAGAGTTGTAGACAAGTATTTATACTGGCTTAGTTCTCTAATCTAGAAACTACATTCAGTCCCCATCCTCCAGGTGAGCGTATCCACTATAAATTTGTACAATTAGTACAAACACTGAGTATTCTTTACCAAGCCTTTCCAAGCTCAACTCAAGTAATATTTTAACCGAGTCTCTTCATGCTCAAACAACTAGCTTTTCTCTTACAAGACAAAGTCTTACAATAACTCTCTTGTTTTTCTCTCAAGAAGAAAATATAACTCTCAATACAACAGTTTGAACACTCTCAGAATAATAGGATCGACTCTGTTACAAGAACTGAGAGAAGAGGCAAATGTTTTCAGCAAGGAATTTCAAATGGAATATTAGCTTTCTGTTTCTCTTGATTTTGAATGCTGCTCCAAGACTTGCTTTTATAGGAGGATGGGAGTTTTTAAATGTTGAAGGGTTGGAGGGATAAAATCTTCTCTTGTGATAAAAAAGGTTGCTTTAGCTTTTTCTCTTTTGTTGTTGTTTAGTCTCAGATATCACAGTAAGAGGAAATGCTTGTTGAGAACTCAGAAGGACTTTTGACCTGTTGTTTTCCACCTCTTTTGTTTACTAGGATAAGACATTTGCACACATAGCTTGTTCACTCCAACAAGCCATCCTTCATGATCCTCAATGTTTTCCATTCTCGATAAAAACTGTTAGAATATCTTTTAGTATCTTTTATTATCTGTTAATTATCTGGAAATAGAGATAATATATCTTTTGTAATTATTGTGTATTTACACATTGTCTATATATATTCACTCTGTTGTGTAGTTCAAAACACATGGATTCATCCTATGATTTTCTCTCTTTCTCTGTTTCTCAACATGGTATTTAGAGCCTAAGAAAGAAAGAAAACCCTACTTCATGCCGTCAGGGGGGCCCACTGCCCTCTGGTGAAAACTTTTTTGGCCAAACCATGTTTCCTTTCCGGTTTGTCCACCTTTTTCCTTCCGTTGTGCACCATAAACCCCCTGTCCACCACTATTCCTTGCCGCCGGCCACCCTTTCCGGCGCGGCCACCGACCACCGACCCTTCAACACTTGGCTTCCGTGTTCTTCCTTTAGCATTATTATGCTATTGTGCCAGCTTGATGTATTGGTCTGCTCAAAAGTAAAACCATTAACATAAGTCAATCTTTTCAAAAATAAAGCTGAAACACTTAATACACACATTAGAAAGTTCACGAGAAGATAATTAATTTGAACACATTAAGAGAAAATAAAATCATACAGAGTGTTTTGTCATCACATTAGGATACATAAACCAACCAACAATGTCCAATCCCTGTGCCAAAAAAAATAAAAAATAGAAATAAAAATGAAAAATCTATCAAAAAGTAAAATATATCTGATGCCTCTACCAATACTATTACTTTTGAACATGAGTCTTGAACATTCAAACCACATACTTGGAGAGGGAACTGGATCAAAAGACCAGGGAATACAAAGTGGCGAGATACTAGTCACAGGATCATGTCTTCCAGCTAACAGTACTCATTGCAATTTTTATAATCTTTTGAGGAAACTATTGTTTACATCTTTGGTGATGTGATGACCATTTGTGATGATTCATAAACTATCCTCCTTTGTGATTATCTCTTTAGTAGAAATTTGTATTTTTATATGCCTGACAGAATTACTGATTTTTATAGGTTGGTCCTTTGAGATGTTGGCCTGGTGGCTTGTGCCTTTCGCGATCCATTGGTGATATGGATATTGGTGAATTTATTGTCCCTGTACCACATGTAAAGCAAGTGAAGGTTGGTCACTGCTCTCCTTTGCACAAACAGCAATATTGAGCTTATTTATGTTGATAATTTATTTTTCTCTTGCTTCCCTTTTTAATTTTACCTTGGGGTATATAATGCATCACTTTTGTGTCTCATCATTTTCTTAAGATTATCTGTTGCCTTCTAAAAGTCAGAATGAACCTTTCTTGCTTTGTTGTTGCAAATCCTTTTTGTAGGTATATATTTTTTTTCTCCCTGAAATCTTTTAAGTCCTGCTTTTGAGCCTCTTGTTTCTTTGACACAGCTGTCCACTGCTGGAGGCAGGCTCGTTATCAGCAGTGATGGTGTCTGGGATGCTCTAACTCCAGAGATGGCCCTAGATTGTTGTCGTGGAATGTCAGCAGAGGCTGCAGCACCACATATTGTGAATGTATGCTTAATGCACTTCTTTTGAATAATTTTTGAAGGCCATAGTTTCAGCTGGTAAATTTTTGTGGTATGCATAACTTCTTCCTATCGTTTATTCCTGTCTCTTGCTACCACCTTCAGGAGGCTTTGCAAGCAAAGGGTCTACGAGATGATACAACCTGCATCGTTATTGATATATTACCCCAGGAGAAGCCACCTACTTCTGTGTCAACACAAAAGAAACCAGTGAAAGGAATGTTGAAGGCCATCTTCCGTAAAAAGTCCTCTGAATCATCTTCTCATATTGACAAAGAATTCGTGGAGCCAGATATTGTGCGGGAGCTCTACGAGGAAGGGTCTGCTATGCTTGCAGAGAGGTTTGGTTTTGAAATAAGCATTGTTAATGTTAGCATCCTGCTCTCTAGTGTCTCTCTTGACATGAAAACATGTTTGTCTGAAATGCAGGTTGGATACAAAATACCCACTTTGCAACATGTTCAAGTTGTTTATATGTGCTGTGTGTCAAGTAGAGATTAAACCAGGGGAGGGTATTTCAATACACGCGGGTAAGCCCAACCCAAGAAAATTGCGTCCCTGGGATGGACCTTTCCTTTGCTTTAGTTGCCAAGAGAAGAAAGAAGCCATGGAAGGGAAGCGAACATCAGGTATTTTGAGAACTCTTTGTCCTTTCTTTCCAACTGCCTTGAGTGATACATGTCCATAATTTAATTCTCTGATTTAATCATTTCTTTCAGATAGACTTAGCAGCGGAAGTGACTAATGAATTCTCATGTATATTTGAATTTGAGACTGGGAAGGATTGTTCATATGATGAGAGTATCAAACTTCCAAGCAACAGTTACTCCCTTGTTTTGTCACGAGGGCTTCTCAGAATATGGATGTACTTGGGAATTCCACATCAAAACCCATATGGAGTTCTCTTTTCTTCAGTGGATCAAGGTCAGGAGACTAGCTAACAGTAGCAACTAGCAACTTGGTAGAAGATTTCTGAATTGGAAGAGTGGAATATGATCCACCCAAGTGTTGAGAAAGGTTTTGTTAAAAATGGTAATGCACAGCACGATATCGGAGGTAGTTAATTTTTTTCTTCCCGGATCCGTTCATTTATTTGTACATGGGTCTTGGAATCATGAAATCGACCTTACAATGAAAGTGGCCGTTGTTGTTGTATTGCAATATACTGAGTTTAATTAGAGATCAACTCCACAATATAATAGACGCGTGTTTAAAGTCTTATGAGTTATGAATGGTTACTCTTGTAACATTGGATTTCGATAATTCCGTTTACAAAACGAATCTCAACCTTCTGCAGTAGAAATGTTCTAAATTTTAAGTCTCCGCACCGCCTTTTCAACCTTATACTATAATCAAGGAACACAGGCTTGGGAAATTTTCTTCAAGGTTGCCATCATTGCTTCCCCACCTGCTAACAACGATTTGTGCAGGGAAAATAAGGCATTTAAGAGGCTGCTATTTCATTGCGCGTTTTTTTAAATGAGTGACGATAACTTGAATATGTTGACCAGCTATCTTAACATCATAAATTCATAATATGACAACCCTCCCCTCCTAAACGAGTAGAGCATGATCATAGCAAAAGTGAACATTATCATACAATGGTTAATTAAAACTTTACATTATTAGCTATGTGATTGAGAACCATCCATTCCACTGTGGGACAGCTTGGGTGATACAACTGATCCCGAATACTGGCAAATCTCTATAAAGGAATATATAAAATTTAATTATTTACGTTCTGGATATATGAATTATGTTTTAAATATCTCTTGGTTAATTCCGTTCATTTTTGCAAATTATTGTTAGTGTTTTCTAGTAGTGTATGTGCACACGCAGAGATGAGCCCGTCGTGATGAGTCTTCTTGAGGATTCCTGATCAAGATCCAACTTCTGAGTAGCTGAAACGCATACAAGAGAGGAAGGGAGGCTGTGAAGTAAAGTGATGCTAGCTTAATTTGATGCAAGGTTTTGTTGTTGGCGTGCTGCTTCTCCTACGACTAGCCATGTTTAGATAAAAGGATCTAATAATATATTGAATGACTAATATGAGAGGCAGAAAAGCAAAAGTTCTCCCACACAAAAGGATCTCTATGTTGTTCGATGATCGTGAAATGTCTCTTTGTTTTATGCTACGCTTTCATTCCCTCTTATCTCGAAAAAAAAAGAAGAAGAGAAATTTAGAATAATACTCTCTCTCTCTTTCAATAATTATTCAATTATAAATAATCATTGGAATTATGAAAATAATTGATAAAACATTATTATCAGTAAAATTTAAGAATAATTTACTAAATTATCCTTTTTTTTTTTCAATATTCTAACTTCTTGTTTATTCCTTCATTAATAAGTTAATAATATTTAATTAAAATATAATTAATAAAAATAATTTATACTACATAAATTTTTAAAATAAATAATTATTTATAGATAAAGCAAATTTTTCGAGTGGAAAGAGTATATAATTTTGAGTGGTGAAAGTGGTTCGGTCCAACCAAATAATGTCTCCATGATTAAGATGTTGACCTTAACCATGCCATACAAAATTCCTTTGTGCTCGTTTTGGATGGACCACCACCCCATGCACGTGTGTGTGGGTCTGTGACCACCGCCACCACGCTACTGTTTTTCTTTGCTTCTTCTTCTTCTCTTCTTCTCTCTTTCCGTGTCTGTGACTATGGTCTCTGACTCTATGGCATGTATATATATACATGGTTGTGGACTTCTTGTATATGTAGTGATATAGATATAAGCAGATACACTGCATAGAGTGTTGGCCACCGTCAGATAAGGGGGCTCACACTCACATGACTCACTCCCTAAACGACACTGGTCCTTCTGTTTCTTTGAGCTTTCGTGTTCATCAATGAAATGAATGGGTGAACTGAATCATTCCCAACAGCTGGACGGTGATGATGGCCCCCTCTCACTGTCTTTTTTCCAACAAAAAATTATTTTGCATATTTATATGTGATCACATTTTACCATGCTTTGCATACGTACGAGATCAACTACTATTTGGATTTTCCTTTTTTTTACACAAAACAAGAGTTATGTTTTAATATTAGGATCTGTTCGTACCTAATGTTTTATTTTATGCAATCAATAAAATCTTTTTAGATATGAACCTTTTATATCAGCACAGGAAAAACAAAACATTATCATGACTTCCCATTAGAATAATTGTGTCCATGACAAGATAATGAAAGCGGTAAGATAGGGATTTTAGATTCGATTGTTATATTGATGAAAAGAATGCAAAAAACGTTGATCACTCGGTGACCATAAAATGATGTATGTTAGCTTAAAAGCGGGAACATTTTCATTGACAATGAAGAAAGCATATCTTCAAATACTAGTAGTGTTATTTTGTACTACAATTTGTACATTTATCTTATATGTACCTATTATTTTATGTGAAAAAAATAGTGAAGAGAGAGAAAAGGAAAAGTGAGTTTTCTTATTAAAAAAAAAATAGCTAGCTCTGAAATAATGCTTAAAAAAATCAAGTGCACGATTAAATTTTTATTTGAACATAAAACTAGTTCTTACTTAAATTGAGATAAAGTCTCTCGTGAAATACTAATTTCTTTAGATGCTAACATAAGGCACAATATTGAAATGTCAAGGGAGAAATCACATCTTCTTAGTTACTAGAGTAATATCTTGAGTTACAACTTATATTAATTCTTTCTAGCAAATTTAGATGAAAATTTCTTTCTCCAGAGCCTTCTTCAAAAAAGAAGTCCACATTTCTTGATTGAAATCCGCCATGACAGTCCATCTTCCTTTGGTGGCCAAATTTGGATGTTTGTGACCTCGTTTTCCAAAACCAGCACAGCAGTTGCTGTTGGTCCTGACAGGGACCCAACAAAACAAAGGACCCTTTCTTTAACACACGGGTAAAATTTGTCATCCTAACTCCCTCCATATTATCCTTCTGTATAATGCAAGTAAAAGGTATAAAAGATCCCATTTTATAAATGCTAAATAAATAAATAAGTCTCGTAAAAAGTACACGCATATTCACAGTTTGTCCCATGAAAAAGTTTTAAAAAGACATACCAAGCCCAACAGCGGTTTGACAAATTAAAGAATCTCTATTTCCCTTGTTTTCCGTATTCCTTTCCCTCCTTAAGCTTTGTTACCATCCATACAACAGAGAAAAAGATTACAACGCGTTTCTATCTCTCTCCCCACTACCAGAAAAACAAGAGAGTAGAGAGCGAGAATTTCAGTCGCTGCATCAAATTAAATCTTGCAAGTCTTCAAGACAATCTCACTGTTATGGAGGCACATCATCAGCACCAAAAGAGAAACGATGTGGAAAAGCAAACTGAAGGAGGAGCTGAGTCAAGAAGGCAACAAGATAAAGATGCAAAGCAACCATCACCGTCTTCCTCCCCTTCTCATGAGTTCTCCTTCACAATCTCTCTCCACTCTTCCTCTACCACAAACCCTGATAAATCCAAAGCTCTTCCTTCTTCCCTTGCAGTGGATTTATCTCCTGCTGATGACATTTTCTTCCACGGTCACTTGCTTCCCCTACACCTCCTTTCTCACCTCTCTTCATCACCACGCTTTTCCACCACTTCCATGGACAGCTTCACCCTCCCCATCGGTGACCTTCTAGAAGATGAAAAACTCATCAGTAAGGAAAGTGGAAGCTGCGGCACCAGCAATAGGATGAGCAACATCACCCTGGATAGCATTAGCAATAATAACTACACAGAAGAAGACAATAGGAGAGGGACAAAAGAAGAAAATAAGTCCAAGCCTACCTTTTCACTGTTTGGTTTAACAAAAGGGCGTAAAGGGTGCCAAGTTAGCAATGATAAGGAAGATAAAGAGAAGCAGAAGAGGAAGCTGGGGTTTGACGTGATCCATGCACTAAAAAAGTACTTAAGAATGGTCCAGCCACTAGTGCCTTTCAGAGGGCGCAGCAGACGAAAAATTGGATTGCATGGAAAGGCTTATTCTCATTCAGGGAATCTGATGATGAGAAGGAATAAGCCGGAATTGAGGGGAAGGAGAGGAGAATATTCATCAGCACCAGTGTCCATGAGGACTTCTCCAACAAACAGTGGCCTCTTGCTTGCAACCACCACAGCTCCTCTTCCTCCTGCAGCCAGTGACAGCACCATGGAAGAGTTGCAAGCAGCCATTCAAGCTGCCATTGCTCATTGCAAAAGTTCTATTGCAAAAGAAGAGAAACTCAAATGCTGATGAATAGAGACAGACACATACCATATAATTATTTTACCTAGCTACTTGTACCTACTGTAGTTGTTTTCTTCGTATTTGTTTTGTTATGTTAACTGTTACGTAATTAGGTATATATATAGAAATGTATTATTAATATACGAGAATCAGAAACGATGGGCATAACTGGAAAAATCATTTATCAAAGAAGATTACAATTTGTATCTTGAAGCGCCAGCTTGTATTGTACGTACTCTAATGTAAATATTCATTTAAGCGTTTGATGAGCCTCTGACCTAGTCATTAATTAAATCTTCTTCACTTCACTTAAATTTGATTTTAAAAAATATATATAAAATCCTGCAAGCTTCTATTTCTATTACCATGAGGTGATGATAAAACAAGAGTAATGTTATTTGTATTTGAAAAAGTGAATATTGGGAGTGGGTACTAGGGAGAGATAGAAAGAAAGACGCAAAGCAAAAGTAATGGATAAATCCAAAGCATTATGTTTCTCTATAATATTCACCTTTGATATTCTGTCTTACTAATACATAGATAACATTACTTTTGCGATCTTCATTGAAATTGCACTAATCCGGAGAATTAATACTGGTTAAGAAAAGGCATATATATATTCACATGAAACTAGTTATAATTCATTTTTCTTTAAAAGAAAAACCTTACTGATCTAGTAGTGGAAATTCTGACATACCAATGATAAGCAAATAGCATGCGGCTACAGACAGGTCAGAAATTTTCAGCTCTGAAACTGAAGCTCTCTCCGACATTCTATTTGCAGATCCATAGTGACCTCAGCTAGCAGTAATTCTTTTTCTTTCATTTCCGTCTGCCATGGACTCGTGGTTAATTTTTTATATATATTTATTTAAGATTTCCTTAACTTGAAAATATATATCATACCCAACACTACACAAGTACGATAGAAACATATATGGACCAGATATGGTAGATTCCCTTGCCAAATAATCGGTTCTGCCCTGTCACAATCATGTATTGTCTGCATTCTGAGAAGGAAGACTGCATTAATGGATCCGATGTGGTAAGGCTACAACTGTCAGTGACATATGAACATATAGGGTGGGAACATGTTCTTTACACGCTTAACAGTTAGGATTAGGAAAGCTCAATCCACACCAACCAAGGCCTCTACTGTAATCCCAACAAATTCAAGATCAAATTACATCATCTTTTTTATCATAGTTTCAAACTCAACTAATAATAATAATTAATAATACACTAGGTGGCCTGTCATGACACCAAACAAGTGGAAATTAATACAATCAGAAATATTTCAAATAATCTTTCTGATAGTCGCCGACACATGATTGATGGCAGTGAAAAAGGGAAAATTGGGAAATGGAAAGTACGAGGATTTTCCCTTTTTATCTTAACCGCTGAACAAATTAAGTGGTCAAGGCCATATATAATACACACAAGTTATTTATTTATTTTTTATCAGAAAAAATACACTACACAAAAAAAATTTAATGATGAGATATACTTATACCTATAGATATGGGGCAGGAATGGTCACACAGAGTGTTCTCTTTTTTGAAAGGACCACCACCTGCAATCGCTGTTGTACTACGAGTCCATTTGCAACAAAATCTCATTATTAAATATCCAAGTGCATGTATTAATTATTGTCTGTCTGACTATTCCACAAGTTAGATGACACAACAACAACATATGTAACACGACAAACTGCGTTCATGTTATCTGGTAAGCTGCTTAATAAGCCCTCTCTACCATTTGCTATCTGCATCAAGACGCACAAATCATCAACAAACTTTTTTCAGAAGTGCAGATACGTAATGGAAATGTTGCTTCCTAAGAAGTTCATTAATTGTACGTAGAATTTGGTGGAATAGACTGGAAATTGTGGAATAGTACTTGGAGACTAGGGTTACAATTTACAAACTTTTGTTCAAGTTGAATCAATGACTGAACCAAGGGAATAATTTTAAGGGAAATTGGACGTGAAATGAAAAAAGAACAAAAAAAGAAAATTAAGAAACAAAATGAAGGTCATTTTCGAAATAATTATGGATGATAACCAACTTGGAGTTTTCTGTACGAGGCCTCAGTAATTTGATGAAGCTAAGCTTTCCAATTCATGTCTTGGAAATATATTTACCATACTCTAATAAGATAATAAGATAAACAAGTCCGGTGGTTGCATACACTCACACTTAATTTAAAACAGACGACGTCTACACTAATTTTTTCAAACAACGCACTGCTCATACATCTTTCATGACGATGGAGAGAGGACAATCATCGAATCCATATAACACACGGTCTAATGAACATCTTTAACATCAATTGAACTAAATAGTAGCCACCCATTAATAAAAGGTATTAGTTGGATTTTTTACGAATATAGAATAAAAGAGAGATTTCTTGGTTCTCAATTTGTTATATTTGTCCTAATTTTTTTTAATAGAAATCAATTTAAATATATTTTGCACTGACTTTGCTATAACGGTGTTGTGAGATTTTCTAAAGTTGATTTGAGTAAATTTCTGACACCAGTCTACAACACCCTAAAGTCTATTTAAATTGATCTTATGGTGTGGCTAGTGTTTGAAATCTACTTAAATTGAATTTAGACACTACTTTAAGAATGTATTAGAAGTCGATTTAAATCCACTTTTGATATAGTTAGATGATGTGAAAATGATTGTTATAGCAGTATCTTACTAAAATTGATTTAAATTGACTTCTAAAATGAAAAAAAGATATATATATATATATATATATATATATATATATATATATATATATAACGAAATGAAATTTAGCACATCCATGAAATTGGGTATTGTTTTAAATTTATTTACGTGAAGTTAAATATCCTAAAACTAAACGACAAGTTGTGCATCAAATTGGAAACCTGGTACTCTGGCCCCGATTCCGGCCCAGATCCCCTTAATTTGGAGGAAAGCTTGGAAAGACAGGCGTAGGTGAGCGTACACCACATCCCAAACAATAAGCCCATGAACAAAACGTGAAATTTTGGGCCATCCCCACGTACATAGCATGCCATCCCACATTGTTTTTCCCCTTATGTTTTGGTGCGTTGGGCTAATTGCACCTCATCGTCGTCCATGCAATCGGGCCGAACGACTGCTTTATAAAGCATTCATCTGCCTTCATGTTTAGCTCCTGTATCTTTCCCAGCTTGGGCTATGGGCTAGTCCTTCGCAGCTGTAGCACTCTTTTGAAAAAAAGAAAAAGAAAAAGAAATAAGTAAACAAACTTTTAAGCTACTCAAATATAAAATTGAAAAAAGTGATGCAGTTTAACTTGAATTTAATTTAATAAATTTGAGGACTTTTCTCCAGTTTAAGTTGGTATTGGATTAGTTCATATAAGATGTTGTCCAATAGATAATAACTTTTGTTTCTGATGTCATCATTTGTATGGTAGATGCTAAGCAACAAAAAATATTGAGGATAATTTTGATATAAATTATATAAATTTTAAATAGTTAATAAATAATTAAAACAAAATTAATAAAGACAATTCTATTTTAAGAAAAATATAATAAAAAAAATTCCTAAATATCTTATGTTTTCCCAATATAATAGTGTTACTTGATGTTGTAGTTATTGATGGAAACCGCTTTGTGAAATAAAAACGAGAGACGATAGTTGAGCTTGAGGAGATAAATGGCCAATGATGATGACATAACGTAACGTGTAAGCCAAAAAACAGGGAGAAAAAAGAGTACTGTTTATTATTTTCAGAAAATAGATGACCAGACCACTGAGTTTGAAATAGGGAGTAAATCGAGAAGGAAGCAGGAGGGTTCGATTGATCCAACGGTGGAAGAAGCGCCAAGCAATCTGAACATGGGGCCCCTACTACAATCCAATGCAAGGCGTGTGTTTTCATGAACAGCGCCGCGAACTCAGATTACGTCACTGCGGCGATGTGGAACTGCCCTCCCTTCCTTTTTCCACCTCAATTTTATGATTTAATTAAATTAAATTAAACGAGTCAACACAACACAACACAACGCTAGTACTTTCTTAAATTTTTTATTTTGGTTGGGCTAGTACATCCTTAAATAAATGAAATAAGTGTTATTTGTATATATATATATTATAAAATATAATATTAATATATTTTTAGTTATTAATTGATAAAATATAAATCTCAAATTAAGTAAAATTTATATTTTATTTAATAGTAAATAAGATAATGTTAAAATAATAACTTGCGGATAATAATTACAAAAAATATTTCTCAATGAATAAATATATATTTATTACAATCTTAACCATTGTTTTGTTGCCACATTCGTCGAATCCTTCAAACAAAATATCCTGTTCCTCCTCTAACTATCTAGATTTTTCATTTTTCTTTTCTTAATCTCAAATAAATCCCTTGGTCCATGTCTGTCGGGACATTCCTTTCTTCTTCATCCTCCATCATCATAATCACGCTTTTCTTTCCCATCTCCTCCTTAATTAAAATGCACTCGTTACCATTCTGTGCTGTGCGGGGCTTTACTTTTTCAATTGATAGCCTCTTAATTAAATCATTACATTCGGGAACTCAGCATCGTCATAAATAAAGCCGTGATTTGGCTCAACCCCCGAATTGATTTGATGATCACTGATCGTAACTAGAAAGGAATCAACGGCGGAGGATGTGGAGGATCGGCAGCTACATAACACAGGGCGTGTACACTGTATCAGGTCCCTTCCACCCATTCGGTGGCGCCGTAGACATCGTCGTGGTGGAACAGCCAGATGGAACCTTCAAGTCCTCTCCATGGTACCTTCGATTCGGGAAATTCCAAGGTGTTCTCAAGGCAAAGGAGAGGATCGTTTACATCAATGTTAATGGCGTGGACGCTGATTTCCACATGCATCTGGACCACAAAGGGGAAGCATTCTTTCTCAGGGAAGTTGATGCAGAAGATGGAGACTCCCTTATATACCCTTCTTCTGTTGATGACACTGATGATAACCGTTCCCGTGATAACAACAGTAACATGCAATCCCTGAAGTCAAAGAGTTGTAACTTTGATTCAGAAGAGAATGGGAAGGTTGTGGCGCGGACTAGTAGTAGTTCTCGTGGCTCTCAGATACTTGGCCTTGTGTTTGGGCGAAGGTCCGGTGGAGTAGGTGGTGGTGATGATGTGAACATGGACAGGGTTGATTCAATGGAGCGTGCTGAGATTGTATCAGATTTGTTGGACCTCAAGTGGTCCACCGATAGTGCTCATCGACCACCTCGTTATAAGGACACTCAAAAGAATATGAAAAGTTCCCCTGACGGTGATCACGTGGACACTGGTTTAAACCAATTACTTGAAGTGAATGAGGAAGCTTGTTCCAATTCTGACTTTGAACATGGACAGGAGAAGACTGTGATAAGGATTGACGTTGCGCACGAGGTTGAAGGTGACCCTAATGGGAAGGAAGGTGCATATGAACCCGATTTGCCAGTTGAATGTGTGCAGATTGAGGCACGCATGGAGAAGCAATTGAGTGGTGAAGAGGTTGCTGCTGGTGTAAGCACTGTTGGGACAACTGTGTTGCTAACTGAGGTAATCTCATGCAAAAGTTGACACTTGACATCAATTAGACAATTAAGGTCTTTTTGCTTTTTGAGAATGAATAAATGATATCAAGTTCTTCTGTATAAATATTTAGTGTGTGTTTAGTGTCTAAAAACAATTTTTATTTTCAGTTTTTTAATAATTAAGATTTTATAAAGAAAATACTAAACGTTGAAAATAAAACTGAAAATTGAATTTTATAGTTTTTACAATTTTCTGGATCTCCTTTACAAAATTCAGGAAAACAAGAAATCAAAACTGAAAATTATTTTTCTGAAACCATACGCACTCTTACACATCAGCTGGAATGATTAAATGAAACAAACTTGTATTTATGCTTTGGTTGATGTTCTTATTTAGGGTACAGAAACTGTGAAGGCCACTAAGATTGCTGATATTGAGTTGCCAGTGGTGGAGGTCTCTGAGTTTCATTCTCGGGCTCAGCGAGCAGATTGTTCTGATTCTTATGTTAGCCTGCATGATGTGCCCGATTCTGGAGACCTACCAACGCCTCCAGAATCTCAAACTGTCAATATGGGTGTAGGACATTGTTCAACTGAGAAAGTTGAGTCAAACAATGTGACCAAACCTTTTGGTAACAGCAGCCTGGATGACCAAACCGTAGATGAGAGTAATATAAAGAGCCAAGACGTCTCTACCACGTTACCATCTCCTCTGAAGTCTCTTGGTGATTCTTTACATATAAAAGCAACGATGAGATCATCATCAGCAAGTTTAGAGGAAGAACACTTCCTTTTTAGTGAGCTTCATGAAAGCAGAATCAGTGAACAATTTGTTAGATCAGTATCCCCTGAATATGTAGATAAAGAAGATCATCTTTCTTATAAGAATGGCACTGAAAAAGAAGATAGATTCAATGATGCAATTTGCGATTCACATTCATATCTAAAAAATTCAACCGCAGAAAACCAAAAGAATGACATTGAAAAGTTAAAAGTAATGTCCAGTCCTATGGATATCCCCAGAAGTGAGGCTGCTGGGGAGGAAGTTGGGCACATAGGATCGTTGCCCAACATTTCTTCTCATAGTGACAATCTGGGCCAACACAATGTTTCTTATCCTTTAAGTCAATCACTAGACTCAAAATCCTATTCCTTGCCATGTGCATATCCTGGAAAAGATGAATTGAGATGTCCAAAACTAGATGAATCCAAAGAAAACCAGTTATCGCATGAGAAGCCAGGTGAAAAAGGTAGTTCTGGTAAGTTTGACAGTACTGTTCTGAAGCTTTCCCTTGATAAGAGAACTTATATAACTTACCACACTAAAAGCTCCTTCGTATTTGTCAGTATGCTGGATTGAAAACAATCTATGTATTTAAATGATAACGGTATGTCATATTGTTCTAGTAGTGTAGAGTACATACTATTTTCAAAGAATGATAATTGTTATAAATTTTGTAGCAGCGAATTGTAATTTTTGCTAAAGATTTGCAAGCAACTTCTACAGACTTAAGTCTTGAGTAAACTTGTCTCCTGTATAACATGGAAGAGTTTTGTAATTGCTGTGGGTTTGAAAAAATTCTTCTGAGCATTAAGCAGTAGGTAGTCACCGTATATTCTACTATCATTTATGCAAAGAATACTCTTTGTGAACACTTATTGTCTGAAGTGATGGAAGCTGACTTTGGTTCCAAGGCATTCAATGCTGAAATATTGGTGGGTTATTATGATTTTACTTCTAGTTCATGAAACACTGAGGGATAATACACCGCTTGTTAAGATTATCCATCATTATTTTCCATAGTATGAACTGCTCCTATTGTTTTAGACATAGTATCCTTTGGAAGTCAACAAATATCTAAACTGAAAAGCATGATGCCTGTTGAACAACTTGATAAATAAAATAAAATAAAAATGCAGGTGATCCATCACTAAGCAGCTCTCCCCCTGATGGAAATTGGAGAATTTGGCCTTTCTCCTTGAGTAGATCAGGATCTACAAATGATGTGCTGCATACTCTAGATGATGCCAAAGATAATACTTTTGATCAGTCTTCAGAGAATACAATGAGCACAAATGCATACAAAAATGACCTCAATCCCAATCCAAGGAAAAAGAAGGTTAGGGAAAAAGCTCCAACTTCTGAACAGGTAGCGTCATTGAATCTGAAGGAAGGGAGTAACATTGTAACCTTCACTTTCTCTACAGCGATGCTGGGGAGGCAACAGGTCAGTAATCATGACTTTCTATAATTTATTTTAAGAATGTGAAGTTTGCATCTCCTTTTCTTTAATGCACATTTTCTTAATTTAAATCTCTTATCTATTATTTCTTTTGTTATTTTCTTTTTATTTTTTTATGTTTGACTTACAGGTTGATGCTCGAATATATTTGTGGAAATGGAACAATCGTGTAGTGATCTCAGATGTGGATGGGACAATTACAAAGTGAGTATATATTTTTCAGAAAATGAAACTTTTCAAAATAGCTATTTTATTCTGGCTCTGTGTGGCCGATTTTTTTCTTTAATATTTAGTTTCTCTACATTGCTAAGATGTTAATGGTCTAAATTTAAAGTTTAATGGTTTGACTGTATACATGGTTTACGATAGGACATCATAGAGTCATTTTATCTATGTTGCCATCCCCATCTAGCAAGACATGGCTCGAGGCTTAGTTTGTCTGCTGTTGCTACTATTATGAATTTGATGTTTCCTACCAAAGAAGGATACTCGGTGTCTACCCAAAAATATGCTCGTCTGCAATCTTGTTTGAATCATCGAGCCAATATTTTTTTCATCCTTATATAAGCATTTGTCTATTAGATCCATGTCTTCTTGTTCTTCTCTTGTTTATGGTGTGACAATGGAAATTTCTTTCTCTTGTTTTCATATCTTTCAGATCAGACGTTCTAGGTCAGTTCATGCCTTTGGTTGGTATTGACTGGTCACAGACAGGTGTTGCCCATTTATTTTCTGCCATCAAGGTTTGTTTATCTTCTTCTTGTATTTTGATGTTTTGAGATTACTACAATACAATATTGTGGTCAATCATTGCATACAGGGGGCTCAAAACAAATGATTGGTTGCTTTGTCGTTTAAGACCACTAATTGATTACTTCTATTTTAAAATTGACTAATATTTGGGGGAGTTTTAGGATGGAAACTGTACCTGTACTCTAGCTATAACAACTGTATCCTGTTGCTTTTTCACATTGGTTTGGGATCTTTTGTGATATTGTCCCTTGTCTGTTTCACATTTTACAGGAGAATGGTTACCAACTGCTTTTTCTCAGTGCTCGTTCAATTTCTCAAGCCTATCTCACACGACAATTCCTATTCAACCTTAAACAGGTGATGTATAAATTTAGCAATCAGTTTCTAATCTCAACAATGGAAAAAAAGAGAGAGAGAAGAGGGGGGGGGGGGGGGGGGATGAAGAAAGCACTTTGCATTTTCATATTTATTTTGCATATTGCAGGATGGGAAGGCCTTACCGGATGGTCCTGTTGTTATTTCCCCTGACGGTATTTTTCCATCACTATATCGAGAAGGTATCAAGTTTGCTTGTCTTTCTTTTCTGCTGCTTCTTATCACCCCCTTTCTTCTAACTTCTTGTAGTTTCTTTCCGTATACTGTGCAAATCTGAGTGATTGACTAGCTGCCTTGCCTGTAGGACTACATTTTTCTTTTCTTCCAGTCATGGGACACTACTCTTCTTCTGAGTTTCTCATAATGTGATTGTCAAAAAGCTTTATTACATTGATGTATAATTATCTTTGTTGATAGTTGAACTAGATTTCAGAGAGGGAAGAACATGAAAGAGATCTTGAACATTTAATGTATAATTGAGAGTATGAGATCCATCATGGCTGATTATGAATGCGTTAGAATATTTAGACTAAGACACATTGTTTTTCTGTTTCCAGTTATTAGGAGGGTTCCTCAAGAATTCAAAATTGCATGCTTGGAGGTTAGTTTCCCACCATCACGTATTCACATATTGAAAGTGGAGTAAGCCTTTTTTTTTTTTTTGTGCACCAAAGATACAAATGTCATCATTTTGATTCTCAAAAGACTTATTGTCATCGGTTAGTTCCTCATTATTGCAAAGAGTCATCACTTTCATCCTTCAAATACTTCTTGCATCAATTTAGTCAGTCAATTATGTTAAGTGTAATCAGCTTAATCTCTTAATCATGCAAAATGTCGTTGAATCAACCCCTAAATTTGGGCTCTGTTGCATCTGTTTCTCTCACCTTGATAGAGAAGGACCAATTTGATGACAATTTGTATATTTGAGGTACTAAATTGATGGGGAAAAGAAAGAAAAACTAAAGCGAAGGTGCTTGTATCTTTGGAGAAATAAAACACTTGTATCTTTGGAGAAATAAAACAGGGGCTTGCAAACATAGTTTTATTTTTTCAGCATGGTCATCATGTTGTTGAAGATAATTTGAATTCTGATGTCTCCAGGAAATCAAGGCACTTTTTCCTTCTGATTGCAATCCGTTCTATGCTGGTTTTGGAAATAGGGATACTGATGAAATCAGCTACCTTAAGGTTGGAATACCTATGGGAAAAATCTTCATTATTAATCCCAGGGTAAAGAAATCCTTGTTTTTCGGACAGATTAAAAAAGTGGTAAAAGTTGTTAAAATGCTTTGAGTTTGTCAAACTTCCTTTCTTATTTTTTTAAGTTTGCAGGGAGAGATTGTTGTAAACCGGCGTCTTGACACAAAATCATATACTTCTCTCCATGCTCTCGTGAATGGGATGTTTCCCCCTATGAATTCTTCTGAGCAGGTTAAGGAGCTTTCTCTTTTATTTTGTTCTTCAAAATGTCGGTCTTGTGGATTTTGCTCCACATATTTAAGTTGGGTCTTACCAGAATTTAAAATTCAAAGTGAAGCATGCTGATAGTGAAGGAGAACTGGGGTGGATCTTTTTAATTTTGTCTTGTATGTGATATAAATCATGGTTACAGGGCTTTGGATCTAAGTCTCATACTATAAGGACTTCTTAGTAATACTTTTTGGCCTTATTCTTGCTGAACATTGGTTGCAGGAGGATTTTAATTCATGGAATTTCTGGAAGCTACCGCCTCCTGTTATAGACATTTGAAAGGTCCCTGCGACTTTTTTGGCTCAATTATCTTAGTTTGGATATGGATGGTTGCTGGTTCTTCAGGCTGTGCTGCTCCTGGAATTATTTGGTAAGTTTATCTTCAGCTCCACATAATCTGTTCAGATTCCGGGGGATTTAGTTATTAGATACTTAGATATATTTTTAGAGTTTAATTTTTATACACAGTCAATATAAAATAGTATAGTTTTAAATTGACATTCAACCATGTTCTACCATATGAGCAAAAATAGTTAACTTTTATATTCATTATCTAAAAGCAAAAAAAAAAAAAAAAACACTTTTATTTATGTGTCAATACATAAAAATTAAACTTATCTTTTTAATGGTACTATTTTTAGGTTGAGTGTTTCTTACGTTTTGGTCAGAATTTTTTTTAGACAATATCTATACTTTTCTAGTATAATGCTTCCAATATTTCTGCTGTAACTGCAAGTATAGAAGATATTGTTAATGTGACTAATCATGAAGAGGCGATGCAATAGAAGTTAGAGGACAATCAAGAAATTATAGATGATTAGCGAGTCCATGTCATGCTGTCCTGGACCTCTTCGTAAAAGTTAAAGCTTTATGTTCGTATGTTAGGTTGGTGCATATTTGCGTGTTTCTGTCTGTCAAATTGTGCGTGCTACTTCATTTTTCTAATTTTGGCTAATACAGGTGGATATGTAGCTAAGCCCGATAAGAGCATGCCTTATTCTGTTGTTAACACGTACTGGTGGATTCATTTATGGGAACTCAATTCTGATGGATGGAATTCTTGCGAAAGAGCACACGATCCATTTTTCTTCCTTCATGCTCCAAAATCAATTTCTTCCCTGCTTGATGCTGTAAGATCAGAGCTATTTATACGCATGTGGAGTTTAATGTGACCCAAAGTCATTGGAATCCCACGCATTTATCTTTTGCTTATAGATTAGTGTATATGTATTTGAATGACTCACTTTCAGTTTCATTTTTCCAACACACAGAAAAGTTTATGCTAGACCTTCAAGATTGATCAAGGCTGTCGAAGAATTCGAAGTCAAAGCAGCTTATTGAAGACAATATATCTTTATTATGCTTCTAATTTCATGGACTGTTTAAATGAGTTAAATTTATTAAAAAATATTTAGTAATTTTGTGTATATCCTCCAAATAAATTCAATCACCATACAAATTTATACACGAGCAAATAGTAGCAATATAAAGAAATAGTCGATGAAGTTTTACGTGTTATAAAATCAGTTTAATCACCCTGAGTGTAAATTTGAATGGTTTAGTATATTGTTACTCTTTCAATTTTTCACAATGAGAAAATGAAATTTTTTAGTACCTACAATGAGAATATGAATTAGAATCTTATAAAACTAGCTCATCAGAAAAGAAGCACACTGTTTTGTATTCAAGCAGATGATAAGAAATTAATCATGGATCAAGTTTATGAGAATATCTGGTGATCTAAGAAAATACATAGTCCTCGGAGATTCTTAATTGAAAAAAGGAAAAGTGTAAATTCCAGGGGAAGCAGAAGAATGCCAACTTGAAGCTAAGTTGCTTCTCTGATACAGCGACTTCATTTGTAAATATAACGTCTTTTGTTAGGTACAGATTTATAAATATAACTGAATCTCAAGTCTCAACAAACATTTATTGGAGAAAACTGGCAAACTAGCGGTGAGTGTCTGTTACCGTATGACTCTGACATTGAACTGTTTGTCAGCAAAATGGACAAGATTCCTAAATTCGTTTTCATCAATGAAGCCGTCGTGGTTGCTGTCTGCTGAGTTGAAGTCTCGGCCACTCTTCCACCACGCAAGGAGCCCTCCGTTGAGACGCACAGCGTGCCGCAGTTCAGCTTTGCTGATTCTGCCATCTCCGTTTGTGTCGAATGATGTCTTCAACCACCGCTTGAACTGCTCCACCGTCATCACACCCTTCCCATCACTATGCACATTACGCTCCATCACCATGAACGCCATTGCCTTCACCTTTCTCTGCTGTCACAGTCACAAACAATCACTCTCCACGGTATGTCTTTGTCTTGTTCATTCACCTTCCAATGTCGGGTTTTATATTTATATTGCCAAGTTGATATTTATTTATTTATTTTCATACCTATTTTGCTAACATACAGCAATGCTCATCGTTACTACTAGATAGAATCATAGATATGTGATTTGGAGCACGTGCATTCAATACATTAATTTGCTTCCTTTGTCGGAGAATAAGAATCATATCTTTTGTTACAATTTTGCTGGAAGCTGCTCTGACAGTAGAGCCGGATAGAAATTTTATGATCCAAAGTGAGCCGCCCAAAATTATTAAATGTATCCCTCTTGCATATGTACGTTGTATGAAGACAACTCTTAATACTGGTGACTGGTGAGGGGCGACAATAATATAGTGTCAATTCAACAATACGGGTGCTATTATGCCTACTTTTGTGCTTTTCTCTTTTCTGTATGTTGGTAAATAAGCATAATAATGTTTTTATTCTCTTGGCAAGTTGGTATATATGTATATGAGCCGCATTTTTTTTTTTTTGTCTCGTTACCTAAAATTATTTATAGAAAGATAAGTGTACGTATATTTTCTTCCTTCATTTGGATAAAGATCGTGGATTATGGACGGTGTAGTGGGAGAGGAAAACAATTAGAAATTTCAGAGTAGAATGACATGACTGATGCTCCATTGATGGACGAAGATTCGGAGGCTTTGGATTACTTTACTTGACGGATTCTCAGAGGGAGAGGAAATGAAGGGGAGCAGGTGGATTTCATGCCCAATTAATTAATCTTCGTTTCAGTGCTTGTGACTTAGAGCGCTTCACTTTATGGATTGTTGCTCTAAAATTAGGAAAACAAAACAACTTCCGGAATTGGGTCTCTAACGAAGAAAAAATAAAACAGAGGAAAGAACAAGCTTCGTGAATTGGATTAAGTTGACTGCGGGGAAATCTTGATTCTTGATTTCATGAAAGATGTTACTGCATTGAGCCTCTCCTTTGTTCCTCTTCTTCCAAAAGAAAGAGAGAAACAAATTAATTGAGAATTTTAAAATGGTAGAGTACAAGTTCTTGGATCATACTGGTTTTATACAAAGTGTCATGCATACCCTAAAGAATCGATCAACACCACTAACAGGAAGCAGCCAAGACTCCTCTCTCCGTCTTTGGTTTAGCCTCCCACTCTCCCCTCAATGACATCTCCGCAACAGTTTCTTCAATCTTGAATCTTGTTTGCTCATGTCCTTCATCATTCTTGAATCTTGGATTCCGGTTCTTGATTTTAATCTCATCAGAAACTGCACGCATATTCAAAATGGATCGCCAAAATGTTAAAAAGAAGCGGAGAAATTAACAGCACTGCGTTCTTACTGTTTCCTAAATCTTGAAACGATAATTTGATTTCGCTCTCTTCACGAATCGCATCAAAGAAACGCAATAGAGGAAGAAGTAATTAAAAGCCAGTGTTGTTATTTCCTAGCCATTCTTTAAGTTAAACAGGAATATGGCACTGCTAACATGTTAAAAGTCGAACAAGTTACGAGCATTATTGTTGTTGTTTTCATTCTGCATTTGATTGATAACAACATCACCAGCTCCTCTCCTTCTCTCAACTATGCAACTGTCAGAGACGTTGATAACTGCTTTTTAGTGGGGTGATGCTTATTTATAGATAACTTGGGTGACGCGGTATCGTCCGTTGCCAACTGTAAAACTTGGATCATAACTCCACTGACATTGTTCTTCCTTTGACAATTACGAAAATAAAATAACTTTTTGCAATATTGTTATCTAACTATATATTTTCATATTATTAATAGATATGATTGATGATTTTATCAAATACTTAAATAATAATTCAGATAGAAGAATTTAATTGAATGGTTATATAAATTTATTTACACTAAGGCATCATGATATAACTGGAATAAAATTAAATTTTCCAAAAGTATTGAATACAACATTTGTTTTGGAAGGCATTATTTTTTGAACGACATCTATAACTAAAGTTTAAATATTTGGAGTCAGTCTTTAGTTTTTATTCTTAATTTTTTAGTTTTTAATTTTCAGTATTTTCTTCATAAAATCTTAAAAGTTAATGAAAATCAAAACTAAAATCAAATGCACCTTGGATATTCTATTCATAATAATTTGCAATACATGTATGCCTTCGCAATTGTATATACTATTATTTTTATATTTGATATGCTGATTTTTTTTTATTGTCATTAAATTAAATCCTTCTGTTTTTATGACCTTTTAAATAATAGATATAGAAGTCATATACATTTTATTTTTGTGATAATATGTGATTAAATAATAATATAAGAAACTTTTTACACTATTAATGTAGAAATTAAAGAATATAAAAATAGAAAGATTTAGACGTAAGTGACTTCCACTTCTATTACTTGAAAGAATATGAAAATAGAAGGCATTGATTAAATGAAAATATAAAAATGATCATATCAAAGTTAAATTAACCTTAAACATGCATTAAACATTCTTGTTATTTGAGTTAAACTCTTGTGCATTAGTGTAAATAAATTTTATATTACTATTTATGAATTAAAAATTTTTATTTGTATAACTATTTAAGTAGTGGAAAAAATATCATTTATATTATATATAATTAAATGAAATTTTGGAAAATTTAAAATGAAATTTATTTTATTTTCGTAATTGTTAAGGAAAAAAAACAAAAACAATCGGTGGAGTTATGATCCAAGTTTTACAGTTGGCAACTAACTGTCTAACGACACCGCCTCACCCAACTCATCTATAAATAAGCATCACCTCAATGCAATTGTCATGTTCTATTATTCATTCATTTACGCTGTCTCATTACAATTTAGCTCCCTCGGATAGCAAAGCAGAGATCAACGTTTCCAGTAGTTGCATTGTTTAGAGAGGGAGAGAGGAGCTGGTAATGCTGTTATCAAATGCAGAATCAAACACAAACAACAATAATGCGGGTTGCTTCCTCGTCTTTGATGCAATTCTTGAAGAGACCGAAATCAAATTATTGTTTCAAGATTTAGGGATGAGTAAGAACACAGCGCTGTCAATTTCTCCGCTTCTTTTTTAGCGTTTTGCTCATCCAATTTGAAGATGCATGCAGTTTGTGATGAGATTAAAATCACGAATGGAAATCCAAGAAAGATTCAAGAATGGTGAAGAACATGAGCAAAGCAAGATTCAAGGTTGAAGAAACTGTCGCAGGTGGGGAGTCAGACGCCAAACCGAAGACACAGAGAGGAGTCTTGGTTAGGTGTTAGTGGTGTTGATATTTAGGTATGACGCTTTGTGTGAAGCAGTATAATCCAAGAACTTGTATTCTTCCATTTTAAAAGAATTCTCAATTAAATTGTTTCTCTCTTTCGTTTGGAGGAAGAGGAGGAGAGGACCAACTGTTAGTTTCAGGAGATTGGGTAATTTTCTTTCAGGGCCCAAAGAAAGATGGTTGAACATTTATTTCAATTTCATGGCCTCGGAACGCAGTGTATGACTTTCTTCCTATGTCACAGCCACTGGTTTCAAGATTCCAACGTTATGAATATGCAGTAGTATCTTCAAGTATTGCTATTAATTTGAATTCCTTTATGCCACAGAGAGTTTGAATTTGAACCCACAATTGGCGGATTCGCCTTCGGTTTAATGTACAAGGTAGATGAAATTGCGGGGCACAGAACCACACTGTGGAGAAAGAAAAGAACAATCTTCAATTTGATAATGCTTATCACTTGGAAATTTGACTAGTCACGTGAGCAGATCATCACAGACCCTGAAGCTGAAGCATGAGTCCAGCAGCAGAGAGATGTTCCTCTCGGCATGGTCAACAGCACTATGGCGAGCTTCACAATAAAATATTCATATGGACATGAAGAAGAAAAAAAAGATACAAGTCAAAGTGAAAAATCACGAGTTTAACTGTAGAGTGAGGACTGAACTTCTTGAAGATTAAATGGCTGGAAACTTACTGGTTGTGGCATGCTATTCAATGAAAGCACCAGTCTAACATAATACAAGTTTCTGTAACAGTGTTTAATCCAAACAGCAACGAGACAAAAAGATGTGGTCTCCAACGGAGCATTAACAACTAACAACCCCAGAAGAATTTTGTTACCGACGGGAGTCCGAATCCCGCCCTGGGGTGATTGAGATCGGAACGAGAACAGACCGCGACCAGGCTGCCCGCGTTCATGAGGTCTAGCCCCATTAAACCCAGGGGCGGGGATTTGGACGGAGCAGGAAGACTCCGAACTGGCAGAATCACCCCGCCACCTCGGAAGAAGGACGGATCAGTGTTCGACCCCGTGTTTCCGAGAGAAGATATCCGAGCTGGTAAACTACTTCCGTACCGTACGGGTGGAGGGACGATTCGTATTTCACCGTACTATCCAGCTCATCGAGACGATTGGGATGTCATCCGTATTGTACACCTCAGCCCCAAGAACACCACGCAGGAGAAATGAACGAATATAAGAACATGCAAAGGGAATGATAAGAGGTATGCAATCTTGACCACCTTCTACAGTTACCCACAGTTACTGACTTGGGCGTCAGAGTGCTTTTTGCAAGCACCCCCGCCGTCGGAGCTAGGAGTCGACCACCACGATCAACCCCGGAAGCCAAGGTTGCCTCACTCAGAGGTAACAAATTTCAATATTGTATATAACTAAAGTGATTTATTGAAATATAAAACACTCCTATCAAGAAATCAATGCAACAACCGTTATAGAGAATGGCAGAAAGTGGCTCCAATACTGAGAATTATTGACTTCAACAATGAACCTGCACAAGGGAGAGACTTGCATACCCCACTCTTGCCCTTTCCTTTGTTGCCTTTTTTTTAAAAAAATATACCTTCTCTTTTTGGAATTTGTTTGGTTAGAGATAAAAATAGGTGGAATGCCACCCTTAAATCTTTTTATTTGAGCTTCTCTTTTTAGGGTATGTTTGGTTAGAGGTGAAAATAGGTAGAAAGACAACCTTAATCTATTCTGTACAGTATTGGTTGACCTATTTACTCATTGAACTCATTTATGTTTTGATGGTTTGGTTGGTCATTTTATTAACTTAAATGAAAGATTAAAGCTGTCTTTTGTTTTTTTACTTGAAAATGGATCAATGTGCAGGCCCACGAAAAGTGACCTTGGTAAGGTGATGGGCTCGAATGCCCGAAAAGAAGTGGGTGACTAATTATGACAAAAAAACAAAGGCGATTGTTGACCTGAAAAGGAGGGTGATTTCGACCAAAAACGAATGTAATTAATTAAGGTATAATTAAACTAATTCAGAAGGTAGAGGTTAAACACTATCCACGTCGTAGAAGATTGCAGCTAGGTTCCTTTCCGTCCGCTATACTAGTTTGAGTGCTGGTCTGGTCTTAGTTGTGCTGTCATTTCAAGTTCAAAGTGTGAAGATGGAGTGGTCAGGGCCATGGGGACATTCGAACCCGGTTCTGTCATTTTCTCGGTTCATCCATCAACACTGCCACCGTCTAGGTGCCGAGCTTGCCACTCGCTTCGACGAGACAAAGCAGCGACTCGCGGGGGGAGGGGAAACCCCAGCATCACCTCATCCTCCTCTTCCCTTTTTGTCTCTGTTGGCCTCCCTCTCTCAGCCCAAACACGCCCTCGCCGCCACTCTCACCTCCCAGCAAGTGGCCAAGTCCCTCGCCGGCACCAAACTCTACACCGTCAGCAACTCCAACAATGAGTTCGTCCTCATCTCCGATGCTGAAGGAGCAAAGTCCATTGGATTGCTTTGCTTTCGCCAAGAGGACGCCGAAGCCTTTCTTGCTCAAGTTTGTTCCTCCCTCTTCTTTTCCCTTTTATTTTTCTGCGAATCGAGGTTACGGTGTTCATCATTGCAATTTCTGGGATTTAATCTCACACTCTATATTGATCAGTGCTAATTTATTGGTCCTTGTTTTAGGTTCGGACGCGGAGAAGAGAGCTTAAAGGCAAGCCTAGGGTTGTCCCCATAACCCTCGACCAGGTTTTTCTTCCTACATTTTCTCAAATGTCAAACCTTTACTCCACACTCACTTGAGTTGTCCTATTGAAAGCCACTTCGGAATTATTAAGTGATAAATAAATAATATTTACTCTTGAGGCTCCATAAAAGTGAATTAATCTGAAATGACATTTTTCCTCCCTTTGAATTCTTATCAGTGTGTGTATGTGACCGGTAGCGTCAATGCTTGTTTGTTTTTGGACATAGGAGCTTTACAACTATGAATCTAACCGTCCACTTCTCTTCTTAAAGAAGCAGGACATGCCACTGACTATAACTGAATAATTTTTTAGTCACACTAGATAGTGTTTATCCCGTACCTTTACTTATGACTATTCTTTTGTTCTGCTGTAGGTATATATGTTGAAGGTTGAAGGCATTGCATTCCGATTTTTGCCTGATCCAATTCAAATAAAGAATGCTTTAGAGGTTAGCATCTATTGTAATTCTTGTACACAACATATATCACTTTAAGTCACACCTGTAATTTTCATCGGTTGGGTTCAATAGCGGTGACAATATTGTATTAAGTCTGATCGTTGTGAAATGTAAATAATGGGGAAGATAAGCTTCTGCTTTATGCATTGTGCCCACAGTTTGGGAATCGGTTCCATGATATCAATTTATGCTAGTTGCATATAAAATCATAAGCTTGTAGCATATATCTATATGTTAGCTGACCAGCTGGTCTGTAAGATTGTTATTAATATCATTTCCATTTCATGTTAATCAGCTCAAAGCTGCCAGTAAGGGAAGTTTTGATGGAGTTCCTGTTTTTCAGGTATGTTTTCATATTCATTACATTTTAGTAAACTCTAGTTTTTAAGGTGAACATGTTGGGCTACGTGAGAAGAGAGGAGTGGAGGCGGGGGTTACTAAAGGTATGAGTGTGTCTTTTGTGAGATTTTTCTGTCAGTATATCAAGGGCATTATTACTATCTATCTGGACTTCAGTATGATTTATTTTCACTAAACAAAATGTCACTTAATTAACTATAGTGAACACATTGTATATGACAAAGCACCGATTATAAAAAAAAAAATACTAGAGATTGGCTGATAGGTTAAAGCCGTTGATTCAACTAGTTTAGTATTGTCCTGGCAGTAGTCTAATTTAATTATAAGGTATATTGATAGTCCTTGATCTTTTTTCTTTCTTTAACTATTGATAATAATCATATGCTGTTACAGTCAGAAATTTTGGTTGTGAAGAAGAAGAATAGGCGTTACTGCCCTGTATACTTCTCAAAGGTTTGTTTGACTCACCAATCTTTTCATTTTTTTTTTCACTTACAATATTAAGACATTGCTCAGCATGTCGCTCTATAGAATATAATTATGCTATAACTATCATTTGTGGGTTAAATGGACAGGAAGATATTGAGCAGGAACTGTCCAAGGTTTCCAGGGCATCTAGAGGAGGTGGAGTTTCTCAGCATATAATGGTACAGAACCTACTATCTTTAGTTCTTGATTTTGCCAGTGCATCGCAGAAGCTTTGAAGCAAGTTTCAAAAGTATTCTTTTATTCCATATTTAGGGATAATTTGATGCGGAACCCCGTAGATATTAAAACCCAGAAACCCCAACACAATTGATAAAGATGATAGGATTAAAAACCAAATAAATATCACAAAGAAATCACTCTACCTTATAATCCTCTATTCAGCTTCCTGATGCAACAAGCCAAGGGAATCACTCTACCTCACTTGTATGCACAAAGTTCCTTAAAAGAAACCAAGAAATTTCATTCAAACTAAAACTTATCTTTGTGGCTACAAAGTTTGGAGGTATTTATACCTTATTTCCTAATCCTACTAGACTAGGCCCAACTAACTGAGCTTAACAAACATGAAAATAAAATAAACAAGTCTTGAAACATTTTAAAATAAAGAAACTAATAAAATAAAACAAATAAACCAAACTTGACCCAACATAATTGGAACATATGCTTAATGCAAATTAAACCAATAATTCAAGTCTTGAAATGTTCATTTGCCCTTCTAAGCTCGTATCATTCCCTCTTTCCTCAAAAAAGATTCGTCCTCGAATCTTGCAGGCATTTTTAGTTGGCTTTGCTAACACCGAATATGGTCCAGGGTCAAACACAACATCTTCAAATTCTTGCAACAAAGAGACAAAATGACATGGAAAATTTGGGGAAAATGCAATTGTAGAGAGTGAAACTTCATTGAACCACATTGGAACAAAAGGTCTAATGCCGAACAAAATACCCTGCAAATCTTCCTCTTTGGGACAAAAATATTTGTATCCCTTCAACTTTTTCTACATTCTTTTCGCTTTTGGCCTCTATTTGCTCTTCTTTTTCTAGTACTTCATGCTCTGAATTTCCAAGAGAATATTGTTTAATTTTGATTTGATCAAGATATACCTCATTAGGAGATAGTGGCACAACAATATGTTCATTGTGCTCTAGGTTGTCCACATGAACTTGTAAATCCAATACAGGCCTAGTAGCAAGAGGTTCACTATGCTCAACAATGTCAACATGTTCAATGTTATCAAAGAAAGCATTCCTCCAAAGAAAGCATTCCTCTAGTATGCACAAAGTTCCTTAAAAGAAACCAAGAAATTTCATTCCAACTAAAATTTATCTCCGTGGCTACAAAGTTTGGAGGTATTTATACCTCTTATTTCCTAATCCTACTAGACTAGGCCCAAATTACTACACTACTAACTAGGCTTAACAAACATGAAAATAAAATAAACAAGTCTTGAAACATTTTAAAATAAAGAAACTAATAAAATAAAACAAATAAACTAGACTTGACTCGACATAATTGGAACATATGCTTGATGCAAATTAAACCAATAATTCAACTATTGAAATGTCCATTTGCCCTCCTAAGCTCGTATCATAATTACATACCTCACTTTAGGTTAACCTTTATTATTCTTGACAACCCTCTCGATTGGGTAATTAGATCCCTTAGGATGAAATTGTGTAGGAACCATGCATTTAAAGTGAGGGAGGCAGTTGTCCTTTGATATAAAAGCTAGAAGACCTTTTTATTTTTTTTAATGTTCTTGGGATTTGAGTGACCGCAAAATCTCATGGTCCTCGTAATCTAGTTTCAATCCTGCTACTGTGCTAACATATCTGGTGCTGTCAGAGTTCTTTCAATTATAAAAAGTTACCTGCTTGATTGGATTTGTTTTGAGCTTTCTTAAGTTAAATGCAACCTATCATTTATTTGAAGTTTGTTTTTCGTTTCTTTTCTGCCCCTTAAACACAGGTTGGTAGCTTGGAGGATGTACTGAAAAAAATGGAGGTAATTAGTCTCCTTACAACCAATAGCTTATGAGCTGGGAAGTAGTTTGAATTTTGATAAGTTCTCTCTCTCCCTCTCTCTTTCTCTCAAATGACACAGATGAGTGAAAGGAATTCAGGATGGGAGGATTTGATCTTTATTCCACCAGGAAAAAGTCACTCGCAACACATACAAGAAATTGAAGCATGATTCCCAGGGTGAATACTTGAGCTAACCGAAGTTTTATGTGGTTTTCATGAGCAAATTGGATGTTGTTGTTGTTACGTTATAATCAGATGGTGAGATATCAAGACCCCCGCTTTTCAATTGTTGTGCTCTTCCTTCTCCTTGTCTTCTCAGCTGAAATTCTTTATGATGCAGATACAGTTCTAAAGATTCCCAGTGGATGGAAGTTACACACGAATGTGAGAGGACATAACCGCTAACATCCGTTTAAGAGGTCAATGGAGTACCATTTGAGTGTGTTAAATAATAATTGTACGAGAGGTGTTGTTCCTACTCATGCGTGTACAGTTTTATTATGGCAATAGCTGTAACCCTATTCTTTGAATTCTACTTTTATGAATTCGGGGAGAGAATGTTATTTTTGTTTGTCAACCTTTCGTTTGGAGGGGATCGCTGCGCAGTTCTCAGGGTATGGGTTGAAAGAACATTTTTATAATTGATCCATCACCGTTTTGGGTTTTTAAGAGACATAACAAGATCGATTCACTACATGGACCTACTGCCACCCTCTATTGCATTGTAAGATTAAAGAGTTGTGTCGACTTGTACTGATAGTCTGATACTATGTCAAATAGTGTCTCACATTTTATGAGTACAAATAACATTTCTCAATATTAAATTAGGCGACTTCCTGTTAGTCTCATTCGCTGTCCCCTCTGAGTTAGTCTAATCATTGAATGATGATGTGGGGACAAAAATTTGACAGTTCACCACTTTTTTGGCTCGTAGCAATTGCCCTGTAATAATTTTTGGCTGTTTATGTATATGTGGACGCGCAACCTACAAACATACTTTATTTCAATTAGGAACAACATAAGTAAAACGAATTTTTCATTAGATGGTGGAGCTTCTAAATTCATGAACAGATAATTGTGATCTCTCAATTGTATGTAGGAAGTCGATGGGGCAACCAAGTAGTTGTTGGCTAGCGCTACGTTTCGGTCCCGGTCCGTTAATGGACTTTATGTTTTTACTACTATATCCCTCCCGCTGGTTTTGAGCTGACTAAGTAACATTGTTACAAGAGAATGATAGAGCGGTATATAGGTAATTCCAAACTCTGTCTTAGAAAATTCCGGTTGAGTGTTGACCTTCAACCTGGAATGTAAGCAAAGCAGATTTACTCTGGTCTAATAATGTGTCTCGCACGAAAGGGAAATACAGAAACAGAGAAAGGACACATGGAGCTGCATAGTTGGTCGACTTGATTTGTGACTTACTCTAATTCTTGAACTTCTACTTGCTTCTTATTCTTTTTGATAAAACTACTTGCCCCGTATTAATCATACTTAACTACTAACTGCTACATTTTTATATTCATGAGTGGGGACCTCATCTAGATGCTGATTAAGTAATTATATAGATGAGTTAATCTTTCATTTAGTCACTGACTTTTATTTCGTAGTCATTTTAGTCCCTGACTTTTAAAACGAGTCAAATCAGTCCCCAACATTACAAAATGTGAGTCAAATTAGTCCCTTATTCCACTTTTATTTAACATTTTATCAATTAGATGATGATATGTAATATTAAGTTATATATTATCATACTATGTGTCATCTAAAGTAGAATGAAGTTTAAAATAATTTATTTTGATATCTAAAATTGTACAAAATGAGCCAATTTAAAATGTATAATGAATATTTAAATGACTTATTTTGTATAATTTTAAACATCAAAATAAGTTATTTTAAAATATATTCTACTTTAGATGACATATGGTATGTCAAGATATCACTTAATGTTATTAATCATCATTTAATTAATAAAAAATTAACTACAATTGGGTTAAAGGACTAAAATGACTCACATTTTGTAATGTTAGGGACTAATTTGACTCATTTTAAAAGTCAGGGACTAAAATGACTCAATAATAAAAAGTGAGGGACTAAAATGAACATTAACTCTATATAGATAGTCGAGGCACCCCTGCTGGCACAGCTCAAGCTAGCCATTCGAGTTTGCAGAGTATGGTGAAGAAGGCGCCATCTAAAGCTAAGGTTACCAGATTCAACTTGATCTTCCTTGCCACCTTTCTGTTTGTTTATGCAACCTTTCTCCTCCCTCCATCTCCCTCTGAGTATCTTGAGGATGCAGCATCCCTTGTCAGGTGCTCCCTGCGCGAATGTGATCACAAGGTAATTAAGGTAAGCCTACTCTAGTGACATCCCTTAAATATCTCTGTTTCTCCGATCAACCATTATTTATTTCTTTGATAGGCAGTAAAAAGCTTCAAAATGAAAGCAGTATTGGAGGAGGAACCTCCAGCTATATCACAGAGGTCAGTTAAAAATGCAACTACTCCTAAGATAGAGGTACCTAGCTTCTTTAGTGAGTTAGGGAAAGGAATGAAGATAGGAATGGTGAACATGGATGAAGATGATGTCAGCGAAATATGGAGGATGCATGGAGAAACGATACCGGTTTATTTTGAAAGGGTGTCGCCGTTTTTCAACTGGACCAACTTGTATCCTGAGTGGATAGATGAGGAGGAAGAGAGTGGTGTGCCATCATGCCCGGCGATACCTATGCCAGAGTATGCAGAATACGAGGGCATGGACGTGATCGTGGCCAAGCTACCATGCAGTAAGTATCATGAAGAGGGATGGGGGAGGGACGTTTTCAGGTTGCAGGTTCATCTTATCGCGGCGAATCTGGCGGTGAAGAAGGGGAAGAAGGATTGGAGATGGAAGGCGAGGGTGGTTTTGTGGAGCAGGTGTAGACCAATGCTGGAGCTGTTTCCATGCGACCAATTGGTTAGGCGGGAAGGTGAGTGGTGGTATTATGAAGCTGATGTGAAGAGTTTGGAGCACAAGGTTTCATTGCCTGTTGGATCCTGCAAGTTGGCCTTGCCTCTCTGGGAACAAGGTATGCTTTTACCAGTAACTTCACTTCAAGATTTCGTTTAAGTTTAATCTCTATCCTCTCTGGCTTTCATTCATCTCTGCAAAGTAAGCAAGCATAGAAGGACCAACAAAATGTTCGAGAGATGAAAAGACTCTAGCGCGCCAGGTAGGGGTCGAACCTACGACTTTCTGCTTAGGAAACAGACGCTCTATCCACTGAGCTACAGGCGCTGGCTTGCTGTGATGTCAGCTAAAATTAAATCTATAATATATTCTCTTTCACTACCAGAATTTTAAAACATTTTAATATTTTATACACGGAATCGATGCGATTCTTCAATTAGTTGATATCTCACATCAATGACAATTAAAACCCTTTGCTAAATTGCTACTTGTAGTACACGCATGACGCTTATATCTAAATATGAATATATCTTTCACTAAGTATAAAACAAAAAATTAGCAAGAAATTATTCATAGACATCGTTATCTTTGCAAAATAAAATACGAAACCATCATATCTAAAATCTTGTGAGAAAATATTACAATACATTTTGGTGCTATGACCAAATGATAAAATATTGCCCACAGATGTTACTGTCATTTTGACATGAACGTATGACTTCCTCTTTCGGAGGATAAGTCATATCGAAAACAAATCAAGCAGTTGAGGGTGAATTATTATTATTCTTGAAGATTTCACTTAAAAGCCAAAGCAAAACATAAAAGCATAACAGTTATTATTTCCATCAAGTTATTTTTCTTACAAATGAATAACTGGATGATACAAGCAGATTATAAATTTCTTCATGCGATTGCACAGTTGTGTCTAACAGTATGTGAGTATGAACTTATGACTTGTAACGATCTTAAAATGCAATAGTAATAGAGAAATAATCCAATGGCATAGTCTAACTAACCATTAATTCTAATTTTGTTGTTTGTCCTTCATTATTTTTATAGAAGCTTTTCCTTGACAGTGGTGGCATGGGAGGAAGACAGTCAAAATTATACCACACACATATTTTAATTGTGGTTAACAATCACTAACCACTCCATTTTTGCATATGATGCGAGCTAACCACTCCGTATTATTAGGTTAATATTACTTTTTCTTGTCATGCTTTCAAAATTGCTTGCGTAATCCCTACTTGTCTTGTAAGAAACCGATTCTCTAGCTTCCAGATGCAAACAAAGTAGGTCAGCAGATAGTTGCTTCCAAGTTTTACAAGGGAGTGAAAAAAATAAAAATGAAAAGTGAAAAACGTTGAGTTTCGTTAATTTCATTTAAATTTTTCCTTTTCTTTTTTTTTTTTTTTTTCAGGGACCGAGGAGCTGTACGACGTGTCGAAGATCGAACGAAGCGTGAAAAGCACAGCAAGAACCAAACGCGAGGCTTTCGCCACGGTGCTCCACTCCTCAGAAGCCTACGTTTGCGGCGCAATAACACTGGCGCAAAGCCTGATCCAAACAGGCACCAAACGCGACCTTGTCCTCCTCATTGACAACTCCATCTCCGCTAACAAACGCCAGGCACTCGCCACTGCGGGCTGGAAGATCCGAATCATAACCCGAATCCGAAACCCGAAGGCCCAGAAACGAACCTACAACGAATACAACTACAGCAAGTTCCGTCTATGGCAGCTCACGGACTACGACAAGGTCATCTTCATCGACTCCGACATCATCGTACTTCGAAACCTCGACATCCTCTTCCACTACCCGCAAATCTCGGCCACGGGCAACGACCAGTCCATCTTCAACTCGGGGATCATGGTGATCGAGCCCTCGAACTGCACGTTCCGCACGCTGATGAGCCTCCGACACGACATCGTTTCGTACAACGGTGGTGACCAAGGGTTTCTTAACGAGGTGTTCGTGTGGTGGCACAGGTTGCCGCGGAGGATGAACTTCCTGAAAATTTCCTGGTCGAACACGACGCGCGAGACGACGGTGAAGAACAGGTTGTTCGGGTCGGAGCCGCCGGAGCTGTACGCAATTCACTACTTGGGTTGGAAGCCGTGGCAGTGCTACAGGGACTATGACTGCAACTGGGACGTGGAGCGACAGTGGCTTTACGCGAGTGACGTAGCGCACGGCAGGTGGTGGAGGCTTCACGACGCCATGGATGAGAGGCTGCAGAGGATGTGCAGGCTCACGAAACGGCGTCGCACTGTGCTGAACTGGGAGAGGAGGAAGGCTCGGATGAAGCGATTGCGCAATGGACATTGGAAGATCAACATCACGGATCCTAGACGATTTGGCTCTCTTTTGATGGATTAGGTAAAGAAACTGAAAGATTAATTTCTGGGTTAATTCTTCTAACTCTCCTTTTTTTTTCCCCTATCTTCCGTTAATTAATTAGTTGTTCTTATGTTCATTCATTCTTTTACGGGCTTAGACAAGACAATCACACCTCGCATGGGGACCTATTCCGAGCTGTCGAGAGTTCATTACTGGCTAAGTTTAAATCTATATATAATTGGATGTAAATTATCCATACCATTCACTATTAACCTATTCCTAATTAGTTAAGAATTTCGTTGATTTAACAAGTAAATGAAAGTATAAAATAAAGAAACATAACAGTTGAATTATAAACGTAAATTATAAATGATGAATATTAATAGCCTGAAATAATGTTTTTCAAAAAATTTGTGTTAGTATGAAAATTATACATCAATATGTATAAATCATTTATTTAATCCAATGATTCTTATAATAAAGCATATATTGCACTAAAAACTAATAAATATTAATTCAAATACTATGTAATAATATCAAACAAATAGGATCAACGAAAGATATACTAATTTTTTCGGTTCATAATTTCAAAACTCATAGTCTATTCCTAACCGAAGTCGGGTCAGTTGTTGATATGTGAGATGGATTTTTAACACATTAGATATTGTTAGACCAAATTTAAAACAGTGATAAACAATATTTTAAATACCAGCATTCACTTTTAAATGGTTAAACAACTATGCCGAAATATGTCATAGAATTGATTTAGAAAACTGAAATAAAATACAGCTTTATTGAGAGCTTATCTCTTTGTACGTTTTTTCATACTACGATTTAAAATTTACTTATTTCTAATTATACGAAAGTTTTTCACCAATTGGTAATTTGGTATGAAAAAAATTCCAAGAAATCCGAATCAAACATATGCATAAAAACATAGCGAATTATACATTATATTTTAGGCCAATTGTCCAGAAAGTCTATTAGTCTTTTCCGACTATAACCGTTTTTTAAATGGGGCAGGCTCTTTAATTGTCAGTCTAGTTGGCACTATCATTGTTGTGAAACAATGCATTAATTATCCAATCGAAATATTTAAAAGATTTTATAGCCTATTTTAACCGTGTTTACTTTTATAATTCTCAATCAGCTCTTATAAAACATGGAAAGGTTGGTTAGAAGGGTCATGTTCTAAATTTAATTTTAATACATCAATGCCAAGAAGGCTTAGTTCATTCCAAATCACCTGTGTACCTGTGCAAGTTTCATCTTCAAAGGTAAAAGACTAATTTTCCACATCAAATTATTCAATTTCCAATTCAAAACGTTAGGAAAAGTCAAGTAAAAATAATATGCTTGAGCTAAAAGGAAATAATTGGTGAAGCAAAAAAGTTATCCATTATAATCTTAACGGTATATATTTCGTATATAATTTGGAGAAACAAATAATGCGAAATATATATAAAAGAAACGAGAGGTGCATAGTTATCATCGTCTTAGATATCCTTAAATAATTAAAAATAAAGAATGACTTTTCATCCTGCATTTGATATCATTAAATGAAAGAATAAAAATGTATGGAAATAAATGTAAAATATCAATTTTAATTATACGTACACAAATATCTCTTTCTTTCTTTCTTTTTTCTCTCATTTCTATCCTGAGGGAGAGGAGAGGATGTGAAAATGACAAGTTTCACGAATATAGTATCCTCCAAACATTTTTCTTTTCAAACTGTATACTACATAAGAAATAAATCTCTGTTACTTCGGTCGTCTTTCTCTTCTCAAAATGTGTATCAAACAAATGCCAAAACAAACAAAACGCAAAGGAAGTGCAGACAAATATCAGCAGTTTAGCACAACCAATATTTTGGCCTTAATGAAAATTTGTATTCATAAACCTCACCAAAGGAAACCATGTTATAGGCAGGAACGAAGGCGGGAATTTTAGAGAAGAGAACAAATTAGTTAACATAAATAATATAAAATAAATTATCATATAAAAAATATAAAATGAATTACTCTATAGTTTTTCATCCAAATTATTTCATTACTCATTCTCTCTTTTCTTTTAATAAGTTAGTCAATAGTTTTTTTCTTACAAATTAGTTAGACTCAATAAAAAATATTAATGAGAGAAAAATTCTTAAAAAGATATTCTAAAAACATTTATATATTTTATACTTTCATATACATACTACTATATCAATAAATTTTTGTTATTTATTATGTATACTATGTGTAAAAGTGGTTAGCTTTTTTTCTAAGAAGATCATAATATATATATATATATAAAATAAAAATGAAAAGTTTTGGGGGACCATGGTACCCCTAGTCCCCTTCTTCTGCCAATGATTATGGGGAAAATAATAGGAATGAGTTTAACTTTTATTTCTTTTTTGAGAAATAGAGAGATATGTTTTGAGAAGAAATGGGATTAAAAACATTGAGCCCATAAATCTTAAACAATAAAATCCTTTATGCTTTCTATTCCCTGTGGATAGTAACTCATGCCTAAGGGTGGTCGTATGGTGATCCTTGTTTGGAAAGATCGGCCATGGTCTATCTTATTATGATCCTTAGATTAAAATTTTATTAGATTTAAAAATATTTTTTAGCAATCTAATTATAAAAGTAAAGAAGTTCATGACCAAACTATTTATACCATGTCCAGCCTTCCCTGACCTAGAGCTTGCATTCCCTATTTCTAATTTGGATACTTAAAGTGAGACATATATAAAGTTTATAGGTTCATCATTTTTAGGGTTTAGGGTTTAGTGAGAAATATATAAAGTTTATAGGTTCATCATTTTTTTCTCTTGGAAATATTAAGTGTATGCATGTTTGGTTTGAGTTTTTAATTTTCAACTTTCAAATTTTTCAGATTTTGTAAAGGAAATATTGAAAATTTTAAAAACTATAAATTACAATTTTCAATTTTCATTTATAGTTTCTAGTATTTGCATTACAAAATCCTGAAAACTGAAAAATTGAAAAGAAAACAAAAAATTGAAGCCAACCATAACCTTACTTTTTAGTATTTTTCTTTTTTTGAATTATATTTTTAATATATATAATCATTACATAAAAGTATTATATCTATATCTATGCCTACATATAATTTTCCCTTTCTTTTAATCAAAATTCTTCCGAATTTTTGTAAAATCATGGTAATTAACGACTTTACCACTTTTAAACCGAACTATAATAGTTTTACGTAAAGATATATCACGTGTTACCAACTCGATCTGCAATAAGTGAAAATCCTTGTAGTAATAATGAATTAGAAGCAAGCGCAATCATTAAATGATTGTATTAACCATTTCTTCCTTGGATTCATCACGTTACGAACACAACTTTTGCTTACACTCCATATGTTCCATACAACTTTAATCAATGGTCTATTGTTCCCAAGCTTACCCACTGAGCGCAACAACTCAAAAAGTAGAAGGCATGAATTCAAGACGACAGCGATGTGATGGAATTGGTGTGGTGAAATAGCTATTTCATTTGTGCTGATAAATTTTATGGCATATCATATTAATTTATATATTATTTATTATTAAATTAAATGATATATAAATTTTATTTAAATAAAATTTACATTCTATTTAATGATAAATGTGATATGAATCAATATAATATTCACATTCATGAGTCTAAATAATATTTTTCTCGATGAAAAAATTGGTTGAACAATCCTTAGTAAAAGATTATCAAATAATACTTTTTGTTTGAAAATACTCATTATGTAAGAATGTATCATCCATATGAAAAAGAAATTACAATTTAGAAGATGAAGGATGCTTACCAAAAAGCAAGTACATTAGACAGACAAATTGTAAGTGTTTAATTGTGTATATTTGTACGATGAATTATAACTAACTCAGAGGAACAGAAAAGAGAATAGTATGTAACACATTCACCATAACTAATATTTTTCTACCATTGTCTTTTTCTTAAAAATAAAAATAAAAATCTGAACTCTGAAGAGGCCATCGCATGCTTACTTAACCCCCACCTAACAATGATACTTCAGCAAAAGCCATAGTTTACGCAGAACTAAACTTTAGTGACAAAGGGCACTTGGACGTGGCATTATTCGGTTGGTACTGCATAAAAGCAAAATATAAATTAATTTTTTGGTCCCAAAAATATTATTTTAATAATTACTTTCACATCAACTCACACCATTTCTTTTCACTATAATTTTATTATTTATATTAAACACAGGGAGCACAGCCATCAAATTTGACGTAATAATAATTCACTCTATCTCTTAATTATATGGTTAGAGTTTGAATTTTATTTATAGAAATAAAGTATATTTCATTGCCAATCAATTACCTCTTTCAAAGAGCTCTTACAATAAAGAAATTTATCACTATTAGTAATAATAGATATCATGATTTCGATTAAAAAAAAACTACCTTGCACCACGTAAATTTTTTATTATCAATATTTTATTTGAGCTAAATTTTAAAACGACATAACTAATGTAGACAAGCTTAGAAAATTAAATTCATTGAAACAACAATTTGAGCTAGAAAATAAAATGATACTATTTTCCTTTTAAAATATATGTCAATTTCATATTTTAATAAAGTAGAATTTTTTATTCCAATATTATTTTTGAGTAATTAATGACTATTAGTGTAACTTTTCATTTATAACCATTTGATATGCTCTACAATTAATGACTATTATGGTATATTAGTCCATATATTATTATTTTACATAGGAATAATCTATTACTATATTATTTATCATCTTTCTTAATATCCATATTTGTTTAAATTTGATAAATATCTTTTTTAAATGAGGGAGTAGTATAGTAGTAAGAGTTGTGTTATATGTACTCATGGGATATGAAATGCCTTATCAGCTCAAATCAAATCTATTATTGAATGAGATATGAATCTTATTTAAATAGGATTCACATCTAATTCAATTATAAATAAGATATAAATTAGTACAGTATTTCATATTCTATTAGCATAAATAATATTATTTTAGAAGTAATTTATTAAAACCTAAAGGCACTGCTACAAAAGATTATCGAGAATGGTGCGTTGTTCTTTTCCTCCGTTCACACCGTCCCATTCGTTTTGTTTCCCATTGAAGATCTCATCTGTCGATGGTTCAAAATCACAAATCACAATCATTGTCACATGGTATTCCCTGCGGCAATTACTCGATATGGACCCCATACGCTACAGCATCCAACGGATGAGAACGCGTCTCTCATTTGAATTGGACCTTATTAACCGCTGATAGCGTTACGTGCAATAGAAACCCTGCCAATCTGCCATTATGAAGCAATTGATTAAGAGTAAAGAGCTCAAATTAATTATTATTTTTCACATGATAACTGTGTAGCATTAAATAATAATCAACGGTGTATTAGTGTTGGTTCGGTACAGTGTCATGGATATCATGCGGGTGTAATGGAATGGAACTCTTCATTTACACGCTCCGCCATACCCTAATCTAAATATATGTCCATTTTTAAATAATTTTATATTTTTAAATATTTATTAATTTTTACATCATTTTATATTTTGATATAATATTTAGTATTTATTTTTTAAATAATATATTTAAATAATTTTATTCATTAATTATTAATTTTTTAAAAATATTTATAATAAAAGTGTATTAGTTTATTCATTATATTTTATTTCATTCTCAATATATATATATTTTTTTAACATTTATATGTATTCAAATTAAAATGACATATATTTTAAAAAGGAGGAAGTAATTTAGCATCGGCAGTGACTTTATTGACTATCACCTCTGAATTCTCAAGCCGCTTACTCAAACCAATCCTCAGCAAATGCAAGTATTTAAGCAATACGATTTTTCTGTTCAATATTATTCCGGGCAATATTATTTACGAATTAATACAAGATAATAATAAGCGAAAATGGGAAGCTGCTCGTCAAAACAAACGTAAAGACGAAAAACCATGGCCAGAAAAAATAACAATGGAAAAAAAGAAGCTGGACCCCCTCAACCGGGTTTGCAAGGTGTGACATACTGGATGCTGCTATGAGGTGGGTGCAAAACTACTTTTTGTCTTTTTCTTTTATTTATATTTTTCTGTCAGTGTCTTTTTCTTGTATTTAAAGAGTGGAGATAAATACATATTGTATAATTTTGATTTACAGATCGTAACGAATAAACATTACATCGTGAAAGGGGACTCTGTGTGAATTTGTGATTGCGAAATTGGGGTAGTAGCAGACTGCCGTAGATACCGGCAGTAAACACGTATAGTATCATTGATAGAAGTGAAGACGTTGGTCTATTTCAAATATATTATTGTTATTATTGTTTGTAATTATAATAATAATTAATAACGGCATATAGCAGAAATTGAGATTTGAGGGAGAAAAAGAAAGAGAGAGAGTAGAGAATAGGGATGGATTGGATCTAGCATGCGTGACGAGATAGGCTCCACTAACTCTGTATCTTTCTCCGTATATTGCTGTGTTCTAATTTTAGCTTCACTCTTTCTCCAACCCACATTTATTTCTGCAGAAGCTAATTTTAATTTCCACTTTGTTTCGTCCTAAAAAATTTCAGGGACCATTAGTCTCAAAACCATTCTTCTCAGATTTTCTGCTTATCACTCCTAATCGGGTATCTTCTTCTTCTTCTTCCTCCTCATCCTTCTCTTTCAACGCGCCTGCTTATTGCTGAATCTGATTTCTTCGTCTAATTCACCTCTCAATTCGAATTTTTTTTTTATGATCATATAAATCATATGATAGCTTTTTTTCTGGCATGCAAACTTTGGATTACTGTCTATTAATAAATGGAGATGGATGCTTATGATATGTTTGTTCCCCACATCACATGCTTGCATAGTTGGAAGGAAACACAGCGTCCCAATTTCCATTGCCTTTGCCCGCTGCCAGAATAGGAAATTTCCTTATGTTCCACTTTGTTCTTTTGTTTTTGTTTTTCAGTTGTTCTAGATAAGAATAAGAAATTTCCAGAACCACTCTTTACTTATATGTTTTTTCCCAGTAAGCAAACCGCAAACATAACATAGTACTAGAATCATTGACAACTGAAAAGCTGACATCTTTCCCTTCAAAAAGTTTAGCCAGTGCAGAACGGAGGGTGTAATGCATAGGTCTAAATTCTTTAGTAGGAAAAATAAAATAAAATCAATCTGGGTTCCAAAATAGAGATGTTAGTATTTATTTTCCATTGTAGCTATTATTTATTTAAATTTAAATTACTATCTTTTATTTCTGATTGGAAATTTCATATTTTCCATTTCAACATGAGCGTGTATGAAGAGGCCAGATATTAGCTTTCATGTATATGTAGAATTCAATTCTCAATCTGTGACTTGTTTCTGGGATTAGCATCCCCTCTAAAGTTTGAGAGTTTAATATGGTAACTACAAACTTATAATTCTAATTGCCTCTTCTAAAGAGCTTCCGCAGGCTATAAGTGCTTCGTTTTTTACTGATTGATTTTCTTTTTACTTTTTTTTTTGTTTAGAGTTTTGACACCATTTGCACTCCCAACTGCTCCTTAAGATGGAGGTTGTTGAAGACAAGCTGCCCCCTGACTCTTCAAAAGTTGCTGAAGAGACACTGATGGCAGAACATGTTGAAGACAAGCCACCTCCTGAATCCTCTTCAAAAATAGCTGAAGAGACACCAGTAGCAGAACCCCCTGAAGAAGATAAGGCAGTAATAAACCCACCAGATAATCGATCTTCCACTGAAGGTCCAGCCATCCCGCTTAGTAATGGACAAGTGGAATCTGGTGGCACTCATTTGTCAGCCGCTGAGGTCTCTGAATTACCAACGTCACCAAATGCTTCTAACGGTCAAACTTTTATACAAGATGAATATCCTTCGACGGTTTATTCAGCTTCAACCCCAGATGCTACAGTTGTTGAAACAGAAAGAAGTCACCAGGTAACCTTGGTTGAAGATTCTGAACCAGAAGCTCTAGAAGATAGCTCTGGCAAGCTTGAATTGCAGGAAGATGCAACGGAAAGAAGTCACCAGGGAACCTTGGTTGAAGATTTGAAGTCAGGACCTGTTGAAGATACCTCTGGCAAGCATGCATTCCAGGTAGATGTTACTGCTGACGGTGACGTTGATAATGAGATTATACTCTCAGCTTCCTCCTCTGAAACAAAAGATTTGCGGAATGGTCACAATGAGGTAGGTCCATCTCAAATCAATGTGGCCGATGTAACCACAGCATCATTTGACTCACCTACTCATGCCAAGCAGGTTGATGCAAAAAGAGGCCTTATTGATACGGCAGCTCCTTTTGAATCTGTCAAGGAAGCTGTTTCCAAGTTTGGAGGAATTGTGGATTGGAAGGCTCATAGAATTCAGACTGTGGAGGTATATCTGTCCTGAATTTATTTGCATCTTTTTTTATGACCATTGTTCCCAATTTACCTCCTCCACTCTTTTGCTTAAAATTCCAAATACTCTATTACCCTTGTTTCTTTTCAAGGATAGATTTCTTTTGACTGTTCTATTTGCTTCTTAAAGCTAAACCAGATGTCCATTAAAAGATAGGCAAGAAGGAAAATATGACAGCAAAATTCTTCATTGTTGTTCTTATTATTGGCAGCAGTTGTGATAGTTATGCAACAACCAGGAAGGCTTGAAGGTTGACATGGTTGCTTCGATGGCTGTTTTAATAATGTGAAACTTATTCTCTGTTGACTAAGGTCATACCACTATAGGGCAAATCTGCTTTCAATATAAAGAAACTGGATTGCTCATACATTTTATTTGCTTGTATTGATGATTTCCTTGTTAATCAATTCATGTTGGACCGAATCATAGTAGTGAATGAGTTATGGCCTTATAGGTACTTTTTACCCAATTTATGTCCTTCCCGAAACCAAAAAGACCTGATGATTATTCTTTATTGCTTTCTTCCTCCTATGCAGAACATAAAGTATTTGTACTCATGACCATGCATTTTATTCTGTCCTAGCTGCAAATAACCTTACCCTTTTCTGGACATTCAGCGACGCAATCTTGTAGAACAAGAACTTGAAAAGGCACAAGTGGAGATCCCAGAGTACAAAAAACATGCAGAGGAGGCTGAACAGGTGAAGGTCCAAGTTCTAAAGGAGCTGGACAGCACTAAGAGACTAATTGAAGAGCTAAAACTTAACCTAGAGCGGGCACAAACAGAAGAGGGTCAAGCAAGACAGGACTCAGAACTCGCAAAGCTCAGGGTGGAAGAGATGGAGCAGGGTATTGCAGATGAATCAAGTGTTGCAGCCAAGGCACAACTTGAGGTGGCTAAAGCCAGGTATACGGCAGCTGTCTCAGATTTAGGATCTGTGAAAGAGGAGCTCGAAGCTTTGCGTAAGGAGTATGCTTCCTTAGTGACTGACAAAGATGTAGCTATTAAGAAAGCCGAAGAGGCAGTTGCTGCATCAAAGGAAGTAGAGAAGTCGGTGGAAGATTTAACTATTGAGCTTATTGCTGCAAAGGAATCATTGGAGACTGCACATGCTGCACACATGGAAGCAGAGGAACAAAGAATAGGAACAGTCATGGCAAGAGATCAAGATTCTCTCAATTGGGAGAAGGAACTTAAACAGGCAGAAGAAGAGCTCCAGAGACTGAACCACCAAATTTTGTCTGCAAAGGACCTCAAATCCAAACTAGAAACAGCCTCTGCTTTGCTGCTTGATTTGAAAGCTGAATTAGCTACTTATATGGATTCAAAGATAAAGCAGGAAGGTGATGGAGAAGGAATCTCTAAAGGAGACCCAGAGGAACCAAAGAAGAAGACGCATACTGATATAGAAGCAACAGTGGCATCAGCAAGAGAAGAACTTGATGAGGTAATGCTTAGCATAGAGAAGGCAACTGCTGAGGTTAGTTGCTTGAAGGTAGCTGCTACATCATTAAAATCAGAACTTGAACAAGAAAAATCAAATCTGGCCGCCATCAGGCAGAGAGAGGGAATGGCCTCTATTGCAGTTGCATCTCTTGATGCTGAATTGGACAAGACTAGATCAGAAATCGCTTTGGTTCAGATGAAGGAGAAAGAGGCCAAAGAGAGAATGACCGAACTTCCCAAGAAACTGCAACAAACAGCTGAAGAGGCTAATCAGGCCAATTTGCTTGCTCAAGCAGCACGTGAAGAGCTGCAGAAAGTAAAGGCAGAAGCAGAGCAAGCCAAGGCTGGAGTAAGTACTATGCAAAGTAGATTACTTGCAGCTCAAAAAGAGATAGAGGCTGCTAAGGCTTCTGAAAAGTTGGCAATAGCAGCAATTAAAGCATTGCAAGAGAGTGAATCAACTAGAAGGAACAATGAAGTGGATCCATCTGCTGGGGTGACACTTTCTTTGGAGGAGTATTATGAGCTTAGCAGACGAGCCCATGAGGCAGAAGAGCGCGCCAATATGAGGGTTGCAGCTGCTAATTCTGAAATTGAGATGGCTAAGGAGTCTGAATTGAAATCCTTCGAGAAGTTGGATGAAGTGAATAGAGAGATAGCTGCCAGAAGGGAATCTTTGAAGATAGCAATGGATAAAGCTGAGAAGGCAAAGGAAGGAAAATTGGGTGTAGAACAAGAATTAAGAAAGTGGAGGGCTGAAAACGAGCAACGAAGAAAGGCTGGTGAGTCTGGTCAAGGAGCGGTAAACCAGACTAAAAGCCCTAGGGGTAGTTTTGAGGGAAGTAAGGAAGCAAATAGTGTTGGCCAAGCTCCTGTTGCAGATAATCCTCCACATTATATGTCTAGTCCAAAGACTAATGCGCATGCAGACCATGCTGAAGGTGGAACATCCCCAGAATCAAAACACGGGAAAAAGAAGAAAAGGTCATTTTTCCCCAGGGTTTTGATGTTCTTTGCCAAAAGGAAAGCACATCAACACAAGTGAGGGTAATACTGAATAGAACTTGTGTGTATTGTTAGGCTGCAGTTATCTCACCTCTCATCCTTTTGGAGATCACATAGTGACATGAATTGCGGATTACTCGAAATTATACCAAACCTGTACATGTTGGTGATTGCTGTATGTATGGTTTGATTGGATTGGACTCATTCACTGAAGCGATGGTATATGGTCGCCTGCTCAGTGCTGTATGAGGTCAAAAATAAGTAAGTTCTTCCGTGGGGAACGAGAAGAAAAGATGATTTTGTATCGTGTATAGGCTTCTGATATATTGAACCTCGGCTTCTGTAAAGATTTGTTTGAGATTGATCAAATGAGAGAAAATTTTTCCCATTTTGAGATTTGGAGCACTTTGAAGGGCATGGTGCGTTTATTATTGGAAATCATCATTAAATTGAACCCGGGAAAAAGCTTCTAAATGGCTCTCAATCAAAATGTGATATTATTGTGGATCTTCTGATGCATGGAATGTATATCATACAAAGGCTAACATATCCTTAATAATTCATCCTTTGCATTCGTCAAATCTTGAGCCATTTAACGGATTCAGTTCCACTTGTTTGTGCAAGCAACATTCCAATGCTTATTGTTGTAATCCCTGTTCTCACAGAAAATTTCTAGAGCGGATCTCTAGCAGCTTCACCGTTTGGGATCATTTGATGCTGCTTTAATGAGTTGTCAGTGCCAGAATTTGTTCTTTTTTCCGTTTGCAGTTTTCTTTTTTTTATATGTCATTCAATTTTAAAGTTTCTGGTAGATCTTTCTAATGATTCAGTTACCTACTAAGACGTACTTGTGCAACAAACACAAACACTGCGTCGTAAGAATTTTGTCCTTTGTGACTAGAAAAAATCACCTCGGAACAACAGTTTCTTTCATATGGAAGTGGCAATAATTGCTGTCACATAGTTCATACAGGCACTTCAAGAACTAGAACTGGCAAGGGTCTGAATAATAGTTTTATGCCATGGATTGGAGAGATGCTCCACAAGATTATCAATTGGTCCAACATGAGTCACCGAAGCTTGCACAAAGATCCCAAGCATTGCCACCATTGCAAGTCGCCCTGTTACCAAAAGATTCACAACAATGGAAACAAGCTTTGGAGTATAATATATTAATTGACCAAGATTAAAGAACAGACAAAAACGATACCGTTCTTGATCTCTTTAAGCTTCCAATCATGAGCGTTTTTTATGTCTTTAGCCAGGCCAAGAGGATTTAACAGAGGACCCCCGGGATACCTGGTTGTTGAAACAAGAATACATGATCAGGAATTATAGCTTATTACAGTAGAATCATAACGCTCAATCACAGGAATTCCCAACATTGCATGATCAGGACAATAGTTAAAGAACACACAGAGTCAGATGCAAAATTAAGAAAGATAAGAGATAAATATGCATTAGGTATGTTTATAAAAATATATGCATTAGGTATATTTTTTATGTTATTGCAAATACCCTGGCTCTAAGCCTTCTAGTGAAGCTTCCAATCCAAAGAAAGACCCCTCTTTAGCTTGAGATCCAGGAGTAACGTAATCCATGTACCTTTTTGTTTCAGCAAACCTGTGATGAAATCATACGTACAGGGCTGTGATTCCTCTAAAAATGCCAAATTATGAAAATATGAGAGCTCAACTCATCAGGAAAAAGTTGGTTGCCTAAGACTAAAAAGTCTAACCCCATCAAAAGTAGTTGAACAATGAAAAGTGTCTCCGTGTTGGCAATGTCGTATTTAGCTGCACCGGCTTCAAACCAAACTGGGATTTTACTAAGTCCCGTAACGCGAAGTAGCTGCACAGATTAATAAGAAAAGTTCAGGATGAAATCTAGGTAGCAAGTGGCATCATCATCCATGAAATTCTCTTCCATTTTCACCACCATCCAAACACGCCAAGTTTTTAATTTTCAAATCCTTAACTTATGAATCTTTATAGATAATAACGACTTAATATAAATACGTTAATGCAACCAATCTTTACTATGTTGCAAAGGACAAAAGAAAATGTACTAGTTGTGTGACTCACATCAGTCACTAGAATTCCCAAGACCCCAAGCATGGCAAAGCGAGAATGGACTAGCTCTGCCTGCACATACCACTTTAAGCTCTCAGGATCTTCTGCAAGTCCAAGAGGGTCAAACCCAAAATCTCCGGCCAGGCTGTAAAAGCTTACTGTTATTGTGTGTTGAAGCTTGGAAACATAGAATCAGAAACAAGCACTACCATAACAAGACTAATTAAGAATCAAAATGGAGAGAGGCTCTTAAGGGCTCACGTTCCATCAAGATAAGGTGGGGGATCAAGTCCTGGGAGCCATGTAGGTCGCTGTTGCGCTGCAACACAAATTCGCCTACTACGTGGACTAGTAGTGACTCCTGCTCCTGCAGAAGCAGTCCCCAGCCACAAGTATCTTCCTCCTGGTAAAGGTTTATTATCTATGCTCTCACTATTGAATAAAGAGCATGGCTGAGAAGGGAAACTTCTTCCAATTGATACGGCCATTGTTTTCTGATTATGTGCTAGTATTCGAGGACTACGAAGCCGGTGCTCAAAAATGCCACTTTGACAACAACCACATATGCATATTATTTTGTGTGTTATTATTAGTTTTAGGGGTAAAATTAAGAGGGGAATACATGGGCCCACTTATCCACAGAGATCAGAAAGTTGGATAAGAAACGTCTGCCTCTAATGCATCATCATAGTAAATACCTCCTCCAACCACTCTCCCTCTAGAAATATGGTTTCCAAATTTCTAGAATAAACGGGTCAGACGTTACTCTGAGGCGCCTTTTTTTATTCAGACCTTTTCCATTCATACATTCAAAAAATTGAAAAAAAATGAAGCAAACCAAGAGTGCAGGCTGAGAGTCGCTCCTCCCATCACTGAGCTTAAGTTGAATGCTCAACTGAACTAGGGATTAAGGCATAACAAAAATGATAGAATTCAAGAACCAGCTAAAATTACCTTAAACTGAATATACTGATACAATTTGACAACAATGCCTGATTCCCCCTTCAACTGCACCTTAAACATCCTAAATACAATTGACAAGTCTTAAACTGAAACATATGAAACATCATTAATAAAGCAAAAAGAGCTGACATTAGGTTAAGGGCTGCATCCAGATCAGACTATCATCGCCTACTGGATATGCTGAAAGAGCTAACTTTCATTGGGGTAGCAATTACCAATGGAGCCTCCGGAGAATCAGTCACTGCATACTTGTCATGCATAAATCGGCTATCAACAATGGAATCATCCCTAAGGACTATCTTGTAGCAATAGCAACTCTTTAGACCCTGTTGATTACGGTAACACTCATGAGAACCATCCTTGACTTGTTGGAAATTCCATATCACACTGAACTTCCCCACTGTGGCTACTATATGGCGCTCTTGCTTCCCATTCTCAGTCACCTAAGCAGCCAAGCAATTGAAGTCATAATATATATATATTCCCACAAGAATATAGGACACAAGAAAAAGTAACATATGTCACTGTTCAGAAAATATGTGAACAGAATGATCATGATCTACTTCAGGGAAAAACATCATGCAAACCTACTGCAAACCCTCAAAGTTTCAGCAAACATGACATTCACTTGAAAATCAACAAACAATTAACACAGTGGCATAATTTTAAAATCTTAGCACAGGATACTTTTTTCTTCTTTTTTTTCATCACCATAAGTGAAATTTAAAAAGGTGTACAAAGAAGAGGCCATTCAAATGGGATGCCAATATAGAATCTTCCATTCACTGTAAGATGATGTTCTTAACTAACAGATTTGAGGGCAATGCTTCAGTTCACAAAATGAAATGACAGCATGACAGCAAACTATGGAAAAGATGCAACAAAAGAAAGAAAAGGTATGAAGAGATAGCATAGACCTTATAGCCCAACTCCTTAAACAATACATGGAATGTGTCCTTTGATGTATCAATAGCAAATATATAAAGTGGCTAATTTTATTCGTTTTGAGTTATTTACAATACTCTTGATAAGGTAACATCTCCTTGTACTACTGTCGGCAAATGGCTCAAACGTATTACAAGCTAGCTGTTCAGGTTAACATTAAGGTGTGATATCTTCTTTGCAATACAGTTAGTAAACTAGGCTAACTGAAGAAAAAGATCAACGGAAAATAAAAACATTTGATGCCATGACAATTCACAATTTCATAGACTTGGCTACTTAAATCCATCACGAAGGCAATAGAGGATATCACGATAAGCAAAGCAAGTATAAAAGTTTTTGTACTTACCCACGAAAACTGAGCATTGCGGAATTTGTTATTGACTCCAGCTAAATGAGAATCCAGAGGATTCAGCTTCAACAACCTAGGAGCAGCAATCTTATTCCCCATGCGACCAGCAAAACCAGTCTTTGCCTTCCCATCCTTGTCAGTGAAGACCGCACAAATAATAATCAAGTACGTGTCGGTCGTGCCCACAACCCACTTCCCATCATATGTAACATCCACATGAGTAACAGGCGAACCAAGGCCAGGAAAAGCCGTCTTTGCCTGCCTCATAGAATTGATCGAATAGAGCCTGATCTTCCCATCCAGAGACCCAACAACAATGGAACCATCACCAGTTGTGGCAAAGCACTGAAAATTGGTACCCCTAGAGAACTGATGCCCCTGTGCCCAATTCAACACGGGGGTGTTGGAGTCAGCGAGATTCTGAACAATCCCATTGCGGTCACGCATGTCCCACCTGCAAAGCCTGTTATCATCCAACCCAAGAAAAGTGCTTCCAGAAGGGTCCAGTTGGGCACCTTTGCTATCATTCGTGATATCCCTCATCGTGATATCAGTCCCATCCTTCCCAAACTTCCACTCAGTCACAACCTTCCCAGTCTCAATATCAAGCTGGTGAAGCCCAGTGGAGTGAAGCTTTCCACCACCCATTGGGCTCATGAGGAGCATGTTAGTCTCCGCCTTCATAAGAAGTGTCTTCTTGGGCGTGCAAAAAGCCGAACCCCTATTCTGGAAACCCCCACCGAAGTTCACAAACGCACCTTTCCCATGAATCCCATGAGCGAAATTCTTCACAACCTGAATTCCAGAGTCTCCAACCAAGAAACTGTTGTCCAATGCACCCAAAGCCAGGCTCTGTATTCCGCCATTCGCGGCTTCCTCGAACTCTTCCCTGAGATCCTGTGACGCCCTCACCGGCGTGGCGGAGGCGGGGCTCTTGGAGAAGCTGTCCTCTGCGTCTTCCCACATGGAATCATCGGCGGCTTCGGGCTTCGCCCAGACCATGAAGTCTTTTCCGTAGACCTTGAGCTTGTTCTCTTCGGTGGCTTCAACCCCGTGCGTGTTCTCGAACATGCAGTCCTGGAATTTGGCAACGAAGGTGTTGTAGTCTTGGTCAGTGAAGAACTTCATGGCCCAGACGGCGCGTGAGACGAAGTCCACGCGCCGCTGTTGGGCGAAGGTTTTCAGCTGCAAATCCGCGCCCACCTTGGATCTAATCTTGGAACCGACCTTCAAGACCCACCAAGATTCCCCACTTTCTTCTTGCTCCTCGTCTTCTTCGTCTTCGTTGTCCTCTTGTTTGATTCGGTGGGTCTTAAGGAAAGAGTAAGAGGTGAGTTTTTGGGCGGTGACCCATTTGGCTTGTGGGGTGTTGCCGCCGACGTGGAGGTAGAGTTTGACGGCGTTGGGAGGATGGTTGGTGGTTGATGAGTACTTGAGCTTGAGGGCTTTGAGCCTGGCTTCCACTTCATCGGTCGATGACGGGGTTTTGATTCTGCGCTCTGAGCTTGAGTCTCCTCCTCCTCCGGTGGCATCTTCGTAGCTTCCTTCTTGTTCTTCTTCTTCTTCCTCCTCTTCATCGGAAGTTTCGAGAAGTTCTTCGCGACTGTGAGAGCTGCCCATTGTCTGGCCTCTTCGGACTGAAAATTCGACGGTCGGGAAGCGAAGAAGGGATGAGAATGGGATGCGTAGGGCGCCAAGTTCGAAATTTGAAAACGGAGCGTTTTGTGTTTTGGCTGTTGGGCTGGCTAGGGTTTTTAAATAACTGGAACAAAGCATGTACCCGTTGTGGAGTGCTGGCACGGGCCCACCTACTACTAGTACTACATGTATGTGATTCATATTTTTATACAGTATTATTTCAACACTTAAAAAATAAATATTTATATATATTCAATCAAATCTAAACATAGAAAATTAAAATTTATATTTTTAGATAGGAACTATATTTAAGGGTGATAGATGTGGCACAGTATTCAAAGTGTATGTTATTGAAAGTTTATTTTTGCATATTTTTTGGACCAATCAGACTATTTGAACCGATTAACGCGATATCCAACCGGTGTGAATTCTTTTGTTGAAATAAAAGCAAATTAATGACAAAAGAAAGATGAATTAATATTAAAATTAATTTTAAATAAATTAATAGAGAAACAAATTTTACAATTCAAATGCATTTAAACAATAAAATGAACTTAATTGATTCATATAGTCAACATAAGATTTAGTTACTGTTGGCGCGCCATTTTAATTATAGTGTGTTGTAAACTGAGTGAAAAATTAATATCAATATTATAGTTTGTATTGATTTAATCGATTGATTTTCTATTAACAATTGAGATATTGTGAAACACTTATACAAACATTTGTGTATAAGAATCTTATATCAACACTCACAATATTTTTTTATCTTTTAGTGCATTAATATTCACCCTCATTAAAAGATAAAAACATTATTAGTGTTGGTGTAACATTCATATCTAGACATAAATTGTGTCCAAATACAATTTGTGTCCAGATACATCACTTTATGAATAAACCTAAAAGGTAAAAAACATATTTATTTTGAAACTGATAGAGTAATATACTAAACATTACTCTTTTAGAAGTGACCAAAATTTAGATTTTAATTTAGAACATGAGTAAATGTTTAGTCTTATGCAATTGTCAACTTTGGAACTTGAATTATTATGCTAGTATTTAATTTTCCAACGGTTAAAGCAAAGATATGAATGCCACTACTACTTGTGTGATTAAGAGTTGTCACGACCTGATTCTAGAATGTGACTGGCACGTGAGAGGCTAAATTTCCACGTAAACCTTATCGGTAATGTGACTTACAAAATGCATGAAATAACGTGATTTTCATACTTATAATATAGATTCGTTTGAATAATTATCAATTTCTCTATTTAAAAGTAATATTATAATCCACAAAATAGAAATATTTTTACATACATAGTTCTGAGCACATCTTAATCAAATTTGTTATTCGTGAAAATATAAACCGTTTCATTTTATGATCTTAGCCATAATCTAAAAATCAGTTCAAAGCTTGAAACCCAAAACATAAATACATAATTGGTTCGTTATGAAAACTTAAATCACAATATGCACTTCAAATCCATACTTAAGTCTATAAACATGAAGGGGTGTACATAAATTATGAAAATAAATACATAATCTTAAATAAAATGCATGGTTCGGATCCAACCTGCATATTTACTAGAACACTCTAGTATGATATAACCTTAACCGAGCTTTACTGCAACGTAAAACTCACTACTAGAACAGATGTGGACTACTGAGCTAGTAGCTGAACGATAACCTAATCTACAATTATAAGGAGGAAGGGAGAAGAGTGAGTCATCGATCTTAGTAAGTGGATTCTCACCCCACCATCGATCCACATGGGGACATCCAAAAGATATACATAAACATAATATACATATAACAAGCATAAAATCATTTTAATATTTATATGCAAAGTTGCGTAAGAAAACTTTTCTAAATTCATGGTGCGGTAATTACTAGAGAAACAGAGATGTCTGATCACAATAAATATATATAATAATAATTAATTTTTTAATCTTTTAACTCTGAAAGGGCACCTAACAAGGTCTCGTAAAGCGAACAACTAACTAAGTTCCATTATCTGAATACTCTGAAATGTGATATTGTCCTTTCATGGACAACTTGGTACCAAGGCTAATAATTTTATAGCTGTTAACTCACTGTCTGTTTTTCTAAACACTCTGACTTTGGTATTACCGTGGTTATGAAATCATGGTCAAGCGATCACTAGCTTGAAGACATTGTGATTTCAGAAACCAACAACGTATGTATATGACATTTGTTGCAAATCATGCTTGGTTCAATTATATCAATATATACATAACTGAATCCTAAAATCATAATTTAAGCTAACATTGTTTCATAAAGGTGGAAACTCTTAAATCATAATAACATGTACATCCGTACCAAAATCTTGAAAATATGGTACTTTATCAATCCATAAGTTGTGTTTAGCAGTTTTGGTAAACTTAGCTAAATCTCGTCCTTTTCAATAGTTATTTTCATGAGTACAAAAACATTTTCATGGCATACAACAATTCAATCATAGCTCCATGATTTTCTAAAACATATTTTTCATGCTATAATCAAAATCATAATTTCACTAAGCTTGGCATAACTTGTAAAATCATGTTTTATACATATGTCCACTTCTAAATTCATATCTAACAATCATAATACTTGAAACATATTCATAATGACTGTGAATAAGGTTATGAGTTTAAATCCACTCATCCTGAAGGGCCAAGTGAGAGGTATCACCATTAACTTGACTTTGAAAGCTAGGAACGACACTAATAACTATCATAGAATCACAAACAACTTATGAGCATACCAAAATCACACTAAGGCAGCTCTAAGGATATTGAAAGAGTACCCAAACTTGACAACAACTAAGAACATAATCACCATAACTCATAAACGTGAAGGAAAGGAAAGAAAGGAAGAATAAATCATGAATAATCCCTTACCTTGAAACTTGGAGGAGGTGAGGTTGAGAAAGGATAAGTGTAAAAGGTGGAAAAGAGATTAGAAGAATAGTAGGGTTCAAAATGTTAGGAAAAAATGCGTATGAGAAATGTTTAGATAGAGAAGAGGGTTTTAGTGAAATTACATTGTTTTAAATGTTTGTCAGCATTGGGAGTCCTTGCTGCAGCGAACTTGCCTTACCTCCTGCTCTATGATACCTGAGGCATACGTGTTATTGGACAAGTTCCGTATGGCACCAGGGTCCCTCGAGACCCACCCATGTTGCCAGGAAGGCTTCATATGTTTAAAAGACTCTTAAATGCTAAATCTAGTATTACTATCACCGCTATAGCGATCACAATGAAAGATTTGGCGTATTTGGGTGTTCTGCCCATAGGCTGTTATAGCGGTGTTCCCCCCATGATAACATGGTTTTGTGGTTTAAGGATCGCTATAGTGGTCGTAAGTGATGGCTTAACTGTTAGAGCGCTATAGCGGTATGAATGGGGTAGAAACAATGTCAAATGATGTTGTTTCACTTAAGTGATTCCTTACCCCTATTTATACGCCCAAGCTCGGGATTTCTCTCCCAAAACCGAAACCCTCTTCCTCCAAATCCTTATCCACTCCTTTCTCTCAATACAACCCCAAATCTTCATCCTCCAATATCAAAGGTAAGGGTTTATGTTGTTTTTTGTCATTTCCTTCCTCTCCTTTTCATGCTCCATGGTTTGGGCTTTGTTGTTTCTCCCATTATTGTTAAGTGGGAGTGTTTCCCCAATGTTGTTAGAGTTAGATTAATGCTCTCTATAGATTTTTAGAGTTTAATCTAGAGTCTATGTTGCTCTATGCAGTTGTTGATGTCATTCTAAGTTCTCAAGGTTAAGTTGGTGGTGCCCACATACTCTCGGCTCCAAACAGTGAATGGGTTCAAACTCATAACCTTAGTTTCATCATTATAACTATGTTTTGTGCATTTTGTTTATTATATATATGGAGTTGGAGACAATATTATGCATGGATTATGTTTGTATGAGTTATGGTAAAACTAGTAAATATTATAATTTTGAATCTAGCATGAAAATAAAATTTAGAAAACTATAGGACCATGATTGGTAGATTGTATGTTATGAAAATGTTTTATGTACAACTCTAAGCGATTTATTACAAGAATATATGATATAATCAGTTGTTATTTTATCAAACATATTTAAAGAGTTTATGTTATTTTTATGCTTTAAGACTTGAGATTTCAAAATATGATTTTAGAGTATTAGTTAAGATATTTTGGCAAGAATGTCAAATAGAGTATGACTTAGTTTTATGAATAGAAATGTTATTATAAATTTTAGAGTTTTTATGGTTATGAACCCTTTTAGTTTTGAAGTATAATATTAGAGTTACCAAATTTATGAAAAGATGTTAGCTTGAGAAATGAGACCCTAGAGATTTAGCTTGTATAATACTCAGAAGTATGGAATTTATTATGATTCGTAACAACTGACAGATACATATTTTGTGGGCTTGAAATTGGAATGCCTACAAACGGGTGATCCCTTGGGCATGACTTCACAATCACAATTATGCTAAAATTAGATTATTAGAGTTATATAAGTCTAGAGCTTTCAAAGTTTTCAGATTTAAATGATTTTATAATTTCAAGAATAGAGTAATTATGTAGAGTTTTAAACCCAGAGAAGAGTCAGAAAAAAGTTTTAGAGAAATGACTAGTTTTTATGATTTAGAGACTAGATACGGTAACTATAGAGAAATAAACAATGAGTTAACAGATGGTAAAAACGATCGTTAGCCATGGTACTAAGTTGTCCTTAAGGGCATTCTCATAGAGCAAAGATGGAATCTAGTTAGGTGTCTGATTCGGATCTTTGAAGGATCCTAGAGATAAGAAAGTTTGTTATGCCATCGTTGATATGCATAGCTAAAGAATATATTGTTATGCAATGCATAACTAGAGATCCATTTTTCTCTATTAGAGTATTGTTGTTTACGTTTTCAGAGATTATTGATGCTTTTCAAAGATTTTTGATTTAGAGCTATTATGTATATGTATGGAAAAGTGGCTACTGCCACTCCTAAATTGTCACTCTCACTTTCAATGATTTTTATTTAATTCTCTAAAATGCCCTTCTTTTTATATATCAATCAAAACAATAGTTTAATATTAGTTATTCATTTTCATTAATAATTTCATCTTAATTTTTATTTATAATAATAATAAATTAAGGACACATTGTTTTACATGTACCGGTAAGCTACCACTATCAATTAATTATTATAAATAAATATTTTTTTATTATATCGTTACTTCGCTTCATTCTGTTCCAACAACATTTATAAAATCATTTGTACACTAGCATAGTACATATCACTTATCTTTCCTTTCTAATAATAATAACAAAAAAAATCATTACGATCACTTTTATTTGTCAATCTAGAAAATGAAACAATGCTTTCATTTAAAAATTTCCATGTGGAAGTGTGAACCTGGTCATCAAGTTGTCATTAACCTATGCAGTATAAACCATTAACTAATATAAATTCAAATTGTCAAAATCCATTACAAGTAGTTATCTAAACTTATTTGACATTTTTCTTAAAATTTCATTAATTGATAATATAATTTTTTTTCATAGTTAATGCATAAAAGGTAAACTCTTATTACTATCTATTTTTATTTCATTTTTTTTTTACAGAAATAGTCATTCTTATAATGTTTATATAATAATTTTATTAATAAAGTTTAAAAAATGTAACTCAATATTTAAATCTAAATAATAATATCGAATAAATTAATAGCAATACTTTGAATATAAGGTGATAATATTAAATTTTAAAAATTAGATAAATATTAAATATTTTAAATAATTGATTTAATTTATAATAATAATAATAATATTATTATTATTATTATTATTAAAAATTAACATGAAATTATGAATGAAAATGAATAACTAACATTAAACTATTGTTTTGATTGATATATAAATGGAAGGGCATTTTAGAAAATCAAATAAAAGTCACTGAGAGTGAAAGTGGAAAT